>CM068370.1:321338722-321926222 GCA_034769895.1 Magicicada septendecula | reverse complement strand
AACTGAAATTCTTGTATTTGTCTATATTTATTGAACACCACTATAAACAAATACTGTACTGAATTAGTTGGTATTGATAAAATCGATTCGATAAGATGAACTAGGTAACATTTTTTACATTGTTTCCCGTTTACACTACCTGAACTCGAGCCTACAACGGTACTTAAAATTGTTCGCATTCCTTTTCCGCGTAAGAAAATCTGCGCCGAAACAAAATCGTTATACGAAGCGGAGGGAGCGGGATGGATGTGGTGGAACCGTTATCCGGCCTAAAGATTCGAGGGTTGAAATGGCACTTTTTCATTCCGCTAAAAAGGCTGAGGGATGAAATGAGGCTAAAAGGATATAAACTACAAAAGAGACGAGGAGACGGGAAGAGGCGAGAAGCGCGGTATATATTAAGTGCGAGTCATCCATATTTCTTTCATTTTTTTTTTTTTTTTTTTTTTTTTTTGAAGTAATGTCAATAAGTTTTTGTGTCTATAGTAGTGCACGAGCATTTACTAAATCGTTTAGTAGTGGTTGTTGCTATTGAAAATAATGGTTAACTCATTGTTGTCGGTTGGGGTTGATGGGGAATTACAATAGATGGAATCGCAATAATTACAGCAGCCGCGGTTCCGATGCACGGCTTTGAAAACGTTCAGGAAATTAATAGGATACTTGAACGCGGCGCACGTCAAACGGAATTATGGAGTATGTCAAAATAGCGCAATTGTTGATGTTGCTTCGGTAATGAACGTTGGCTAAACAAATACTCTCGTAATGTGATTGATTGCGCGCCGTAACCATAGTGGCGAACGTGAAATACCACACTCTACCGGACACCGGCTACATATTTTACGCGAAACAAAATATTTGTCGTACAAACAAGGAGTTTTTATCTCCAACGTTCTGCTTATGAAGGCAGTGAACGTACTTTATGACAGAATATAAAAATATGGGAGTAACATTCCGGTGAGTGATAATTACTTGACGATCTGAATTCATTAATTTACAAAGAATTTTACATTAGTTATACAAATATATTGTAAGTATAATTAATTAGGATCCATAATTTCGTAGTGACCGTCAATCAGTAACTTTTTTTGCGATGAACGGTTTGCGGCGAGGATAGGTTAGGCCCTGATATGTACACAGGTCGCGATGATGACAGTAAATATTGTCGAAACGTCGACACAAGTAATTTAAAATTTCTGTTATACTTTTTTGAGCGATCCTCGCAAACCCTTCATCAGGAAAATATATAGTGATTTGAAAACAAGATCACCGCTTTCCATGACAGGACACTTTTTGCGCAAAAGTAATAAAGGTATCGAGCAAATAAAAGTTTTAAATCTTTTAATCTACATTGATTTTCAGACATATCAGTAGGGTCGTTTATGAAAAGATAAGTAAGTGTAATAAGTTTTGCGGATCAATCATAAGATAGTTCAAACACACTAAGTTTGATACGACATTCAAAGTTCATCGTAGTTTTCACTTTTGTATGGACCTTAACAATCAAGCAACAAAAGCAAGTCAATGCATCGGAATGAAATTTCAACGTTGTGTTGCTGAGAAATTTTATTACAGCGAAGAAAGAACAAGGATACGTGGGAGAATTAATGTCTAATATGAGGTATCTAACTCGCAGTATAGTGATAGTGGTAGAATTAATGTCTAATATGAGGTATCTAACTCCCAGTATAGTGATAGTGGTAGAATTAATGTCTAATATGAGGTATCTAACTCGCAGTATAGTGATAGTGGTAGAATTAATGTCTAATATGAGGTATCTAACTCCCAGCATAGTGATAGTGGTAGAATTAATGTCTAATATGAGGTATCTAACATAAAGTATAGTGATAGTGGTAGAATTAATGTCAAATATGAGGTACCTAACACACAGTATAGTGATAGTGGTAGAAATTGATGTATCGAATTGTTCGCAAATGAATTCAAAAGCATGTGATTATCTTAATAATTAATTCAGGATTTAACGATATATGTTTCTAATTACATTAAATTATTTGATATAATTCAATCGGAGTCGAATAAAAATATCTGCTGGCTGTCGTGCCTAACATTTAACTAACCAGTCAACGCGTTTGGAAGCTTCTCAAGACTTACATTGTACCCAGCACCGAACTGGTAAATCGTAATCTCGACGGAGGTATTGGGAAGGTCTTGTGGGCTGTCGAGGCTCCAGTGCAATATAAATGAAGATATCAGGAGGCAGCTTCCTGTTGACAGAACAATTCTTTGCACCATAGGTGTAAAACGTCTCGTATGGTATGGATGCCTGATGATCGTTGGCCCAGAAAATTGTTACACTTGGTTCCACCTGGACGACGGAACTGAGTTTGACACAAGAGATCGTGGAACGTACGTGATGAGATGGAGGGAAAGAGGCTGCGATTAATGTGCAGGGTGCGAGAGACTGTAGTCGCACATGGATAGATGGCTAATACGGAGGGAAACGAACGGGACCGGATCCCCCTCAGAGAATGGAAAAAGTTGACGAATTTTGTTAATCTCTTAATTTTTCGGCTGTTTTATTATTTTTCCTCAGCTGTGTACGCTAAGATAGTAGTAGCCTTTTTAAAATTCTGAAACAGGTCGTTCACACAGCATTAGGGTATACGTTTGAAATATGAAATATAGGAAAATCAATTCAGGCAATAAGTATCTTTTAACAATGTGTCTTTCAATAACGCGTATTTTTATTGTGTTACTACGATTTGCTTTAATGGGACTGACTTCAGGATATTATCACGTGTTTTTCAGCTACTTTAAATATAATAATATTGATTAGCCTTAACTTGTTTTTTGTTTAGTATGAAGCCGACCCGATCCCGGACCCCCCCAAAGCTAAATTCTAGATACGCCACTGGGCTAATATTATGGATAAAATTTTTAGGAAGGATACGGTTTTATAACTCAAAGTGTTTAACGTCGCTATCAGAAGGCAATACATTTTTGGCCCAGCAGAAGTTAATTTTAGGTCACTTAGTTATGACGTTTACTGACCTCTTCTTGTTCGAATAAAACAATTTATGAGAGCCAAGCTAATTAGGGTGGCTATGTGAGGTGTCGGCATACAAAGTACGCGATGTAGCCGTCACTATTTGAATTTGTATATATAAATACAGTATACAGAAATGCGACGTTTGCCCACCAAAACTAACGTCAGCCATTCTTCAGGCTAATTATAAACTAATATATGTAAAGAATTAAATAATACTCTGTCAGTGAGTGACAGAGAGTCAACAAAGTAATAATAACAAAACTTTACATTATGTATAATCGAAAGATTAAATCATACAAAGAAATATTTACTATAAAAAACACACAACACTCACAAAGCAAGCACAATGGACACGAACATTTGTACACCAACAAGATCAACGAATCAAATTTGCAGTGTTTTGTATTAGTTTATTATTAGCCAGAAGACGACTATCGATTGTTTGGTGACCGAAAAGTCGCAATTATATAGTCGCAACAAATTTTGTTGTGTGATGGCAAATGTTCGTCAGTTAGGTTCAAATTCAAGTGTCTGCAATCCATCACAGCCATTTTTAAAGAAGTAGTCATCGTTACTATTAACCCATTCGCTATTATCCCAGGTAAGCATTAGCACAGGCTGATTCGACGTAGAGATGGATAAACGTATTTTAATATCCGCCTACTTTTTAGTTGTCGAACATTAATAGGCGACATACAAATAGCCCAAATAGAAATATTCGAATGGGTATAAAGTTAAGTTCTAGATCTTCCAAATTACTATTTTCCAAATAATTTCATTCCAAGAGATTTCAGTAATTCTTATTTTAAGAGTATTTGAATCATTAAGATGGAAACTTCGATGCAATAATAATAACAAAAAAGGCAGTACAATAGATATTCTGTGATTCACGGTCGGTGGGATATCGAAAAACGAACGTGTCAAGTAAACAAATAAATAATATATATGAAGATGTTGGACAAATGGAACACCGCGATCCTATGTAAGGGCTGCGAATCCATTGTCGCTGCGGCACTCAATACATTTTTCATTCATAGTCTGGTATGTCTTCATAACCGTGTGTACCTCGGTAACCGTCTCACCCTCTCTCTCTCCCTTGGATAACGAATAGACTGCCATTCGTTACGGTCACAGATATTGGTTTCTTCTTGAAAATGTTGTCACTTTCACTCCTAGACTGACCGAAAATGAGATTATGTTGGCCGGAATTCTACATGGATGTATTTTGTTAGTTATATGCAATATTACATAACAGTTACGATATAGGCCTAACCGGTAGACGTGTTTTCGGGAACTGTCGCGGTAAAGAAATCGGATAAATCAGGAATGGCTTACTACATTTTACACGACACATGAGTAATCGCTTGAAGAAGACTAAATTAATGTTTAAAATGATTGCTTTTATACAAACGCGCGTGAAAAACCACTGGCTTCTTACTAAAACATTTCTTTAGCACTTTTTTAACCACAAACAACTATGGAAATATAAGCCGAGGGGACGGAGAGGTGTGGGACGTCCGAGGAAGCGCTGTAGTGACCGGAATCACATGTTTCCGTTAATTTTTATGTAGTATATTGTGAGTTTATACCGTGCGAATAATAAAACAAGTTGACGTGAAAAAATAATTGGGAGCTGGAGATACAACTGAGGCGGATTTGACGTTGTGCAGTCAAAGACGTTCTAATATTTTAGATTATCTAACAGAAAATAGAATTTTGGAATATAAAATTCTTTTAGTTAAGGTAAATTCAGAAATCTAATGAATTTTAGATAAAATAAATTTTTTCTCTCGTTTTCTTCAAAATGAGAGTATTTAACACGTATTTTTGACTTTTACGTACTTACATAAATGTACATTAAATTTTAATTTTTGTAATTGTTAACAATAAATTGTCTATTTCTAAGCAATTAAACGAAACTAATGAATGTTTATTTTAATTTAAATTTTCAACGACTACAGACGTATTCCGTTGGTGTCTCTGCAAATAAATCCATCTCGTGGTATGTTTACCCATTGTGAATACTTGAGGTGTACGGCGGTTTTTTGCTATTTTGATTGCTACAATATTAGGGCACAGGCACCCCCCCCACCCCCCCACACACACACACACGCACACACGCACACACCCGTTTGACGGACACACGGCCTGCGTTGCAGTCTGCGTGTTGGGGGTCAGTGCGAGCGCGCGCGGCTTGCATTGATTCCAACACGTACTCTGGTACGCGCAAGCATGTGTCGCCCACGCGTACAGACTCACACCGCACCTCTTGAGCCGACATGTCCCGCGTTGGAGTCTGCGAGTTGGGGTTCAGTGCGAGCGCGCGCGGCTTGCATTGACTACAGCACGCACTCTGGCACGCGCGCGAGCATGTTGCGCTCGCGGTGCACACACATGCTTTGTTGTTTTGATCGTGGCAATCAGAGTAGTAAAACTTTCCAACCTGAGTATTTAACATTGGGCAAATACAACCAGGGTTGAATTTATTGCAGAGACACTAAACATCAAAACACAATATTATGCAGTCACATATCTTCAAACAGATGTATGAATGAGTAGTAAAGTATTAACTGTGAAGTACAGAATGAGTTCCTATTCTTACACATACTGCACGAGTAAGAATCATGCAATGTTTGTAAGAATCATAAGTTAAAATCTTATCAAGCACAGGCTTACGAATTTGCATATGCTTACTGAACAATTTAAATTACTTAATCAGTAGACGCAGACTTTATTGAAATAATAATACAATAGTATAGTTAAAATAATCAGATATGAAGCAGCTGCGTACTTTGTAGTGTGGATAAGGCGGGAACAATGTTATACACGCAGTAAAAAAAGGCCTTTTGAAAATACAGTATTAGCCTTTTCCCTGAATGACGAGTGTACGTATGGAGGTTTTGATTTCGATTTCTATTTTGACACTACTGAACAGTACATATTGTTACATTACCAAAAGCCGCCCGTAAAAGGGAGGGAATACCTTATAATATAAAGAGAAAACATGCAGCTAAGAAGAGATAAAATGAGAAAATTGACAATTTTAATAAATAGCAAAATAATGACATTAACTTATACTAGACAATGACAATGACCACACCCAAGTGATTGGCCAAATGACCAAATCAATGTAATTAAACCTTTGATAAAAATGTCATAAAATTGACAATAATTAAATAATTGAACCTTGAAGATACAAACCACCAGCAGAAATAATATAATGCACTACTACGTATGTATGTAACTTACTACGTACTAACTATGTATGTAAGTGTAGACTAAATGTTAAGTAGACAAATAGTAAACAAACAGAACAATGAAATCAAATGATAATAAATAAATGTATAGAGAATAAAACGTGGTAGAGCTGGTCTGATAATCACAACATTCATATTAAATTGAACCAAGAGTGCATAAAATAGGTAGGGAGTGAGTTACAAAAGAAAACAATAAGTGAACAACACTAAGTGATAATTAGTGATGGTTTTAACAACCAATATCCTGAATAATAATAAGTACATCTTGGCAAAACCATATAACAGTGCATACCGAGAAAAAAAAACAATAAAGTAACAAACACTAGGTAAAGCAAAGAAACACAAGTGCATGTGTAAAAATGTATAAATAAAGAATGTCAATTACCAGTAATAAATAATATGAAAGTGAAAGGTGCGAAGGACAAGTGCTTAGCATAATAAACAATATGTCAAAATACATTAAGTAGGTGTACGGTGACAGAAATTAGTTTTGAAAAAGACAAAACACTAGTAAGTAAGATAGAATAAGGTATCATGTTCAAAAAATGTAAGAATAAGTAACTGTTATTAAGAATGTTAGTGTTAAAATATTAAGTTAATAAAGTTAAAGGGATAAACAAAACCTAAACAAGTTATATGTTATAAAAAGAAGAGTAGACATCAAAGGATGGATTATACATTATTAAAGTTATGTTATAAAAAGAAGAGTAGACATCAAAAGATGGATACTCAATTATTGAAGTTGTGTTATAAAGAGAATAGTAGAAGGTAGCAGAAGTATTATAAAACTATGAAAATGTTATAATCGTTAAAAGAATCTTAAGAATAAGTTGTGTTATGTTGAGTTGGGAAAATAATACTAAAAAGCAGTAATAATGTGTTGAAAGGATGAGGAAATCCTAAAAATATGCAATGTTAATTTCTTAGATATAGATGTAAAAGGCAATAATATGTCTATAAAGAACTACTAATCATAAACCAATGTATGTAAATTCATAATAATTGTAAACAAACTAAGACAAAGCAATAAGAACATAGGAACAAGAGCAAAATTAAATTATAATCAATGTCAACCATTGTAGGCAAGTGTAGGCCTAAAGAAATGTGAGAAAATTGTAAAATGTAAAAAAATAACAACATTCAGTTAGGGAAAAATTAGGTAAACATAATATATTTAGCCAAGGAACGTTAAAAACAGAAAATACTTTCAAAAACACACTTATAAACCAAAATAAGTATAAAAAACAAAAGTATCAAAAGACTAAATCAGTCAATACTGAATAGAAAATAGTCATGTTTTATTTCAAAATAATATTAAACAGAAATGCTATTCAATGGTACTAATAACAGAAGTATTAATAGTAATACAAGCAAATTATCTTAATTAGAAAATATTTATCCATTTTGGGCGAAAACACAAGCTATGTCTAACAATGGGTACAAAATTGTTTCAACCAATGAGAAGGATAGAGGTTTTGCAGTTAGAACCAAAAAACCGTTAATAATTTATTAACAGTCCATTATTAGCTTCAGTTGAGTACAGATGAAAAAATAGCCGCTCCATATAATTAGCAAAAAGAATCAATCAAATGAGATAAACCATATAATAATTAATGAAAAAAGAATACAAGATGGGCAAAACATATTAACAAGATTTAACCAAACAAAATTTTCAATTACAGAAGATAAAAAAATGTAAAACGGAAAAAGGAATAAAAGAAGGAAGACATAGCCACAAGCATACATGAAAATAAGTTATCAGATGTTAAGGAAGGAGTAAAGTATAAAATTTAATTAATTAACAAAACAAAAGTCTGTATTCACTACACTTTAACACTGATGCACAATATAATCAACTTGGTTCAAACACTCAAAAACTGAATGGCTCTTAAAATACCAAATAATAATTATCAAAAAACTGTTCAATTCAATTAATAACACATTTGGAAATACCAAAATATTTTTTTCAACGATATAAAACTTAACCTCTAGTTACGAGTTGAACTCATAATTACTTTAGTTAATAAGTGTAGTGGTGTAAAGAAAAAAACGTAATATTTGATTGAGTTTATGTGAAGGATTGTACTTTCTCGAATCATTTTGTTAACTTTTGCTGTAATCCAAAGAACTGTTGACTGAGTAACCATTGTAAAATTAAATTCAACATTAGACGCTTGGTGCTCAGTCAGCGACCCAAACAAACATAGCCAACCGCTGAGTTATAAATCATTCAAAGCTGGAGCATAACTTAATATATTTTCACAATTTCCTGTAATAACCAATATAAAAGGTAGAACTGCTATCCAATAAACCAATACTAAGAATTTATACCTGTTTATTATTTCATGTGACAATATTTATGTGTTAATTTATTTAATATAGCACAGTGAAAATTTTTTACCAGACTTACAGATTGGTAATACTGCCGCGAGAGAGCGAATTTCGAAGTTAGCCGATACAGAGCGGTAAGTAATACGGTTTCATTGAGAAAGAAGGAAAAGCTACGAAAAATTTTAATTGTTTTAAAACAAACAATTTGGCGCCTAAAATCGGGAAAACAATAGTTAATTTAAATCAGGTAAGAAAGAAGAGACATGTATTGTGGCGAGGTCACGAGAGCGACAGATAGCGGGAAATTAACGACGTTTTGGTCTTCGTTAATATAACATCAGAAGGAGTCGAACTAAATCTATCACGACACGAGCTGATTGTTATAAATTGTCGCAACCAACGCGGGCTTGATATAGGAAGATTGCCACGGAAAGAGATTGTTATAATACGGACGTTTTGTAAAACGAAACAAGCAATAGCTACAACAGAGGTACCATACAAAAATTTCACCGAGTTAGAAATGTTTACATTTAGTACGCAATTATTTTGTAAATAGTGATTTGCCATGTTGTGTCTATTCCAGTATTTCTCCAGATCTCCTAGTCAAGCCTAGGAGTACATAATACATGTACTCCTTGCATGTTTTGGAGTACCGTACTTAATAGTTTGTGTACATGTTACGATTCAGGAAAAAACCATAGTAATATTGGTAAAATGAGCCTCTGACGAAGTTTGTAATATGCGAAAACTAGTTCAAACTACAAGGCAAAAGTTTAACATTTTTACCAATAAAAAAATAGTGTTCCTAATCAGTAGTGATATATTTATAATTAGTTAATCAATGGACACGTCATGGACAAAATATTGTAATGTGATATAATGAGAGTCCCAAAACAATTAACAAAAATAGTCCGAATAATAACAAGAAAGTCAGAATAAATGAAATCAAGTATGTAACCATTTAAAATAAAAAGTACAGGACAATAGTGTGACAAATAATAAACTATGTATTGTAAAAAAATAAGATAAAACTTATGAAAAGTTAATCAGTGTAAAAGTGAAAAGTGAAAGGTGAAAAAACAAGGGTGATCATTAATCACACAGATAAGACTGTTAAGATTAATGATCCCTATAATTCTATTAAGTGTGAAAAAACCAAAACAGTTCAATATAAGAGGCCCAACTCTTATAGGTAATATGAAATGACAAACGTACTAAATGTTAAAGTATGAAGAGACAACTGTGGTATTGTAACATTGTTTATTGAAAGATTTTATAGTTGTTAATCCCATGTTTGTTTTTCGTTAATTAGGTCAATGCCGATAATTGTTAGCATTGATAAACCATGTGTAAAAGAATATAAGAAAAATATCAAGCCTGTAGGCAAGAATACCAAAACATACTTAAATAGAGGCCCATAAACAATATAATAATGGTCCATGAATAGTATAATAATACCAACCTAATAGTATGAGAATGAAAATGATATTATGACCAATTAAATAATTTATGTTATTGTTTGTAAATGAATGAATCTAATCTTGGCCATGAAGGCAACATTTTTAATTAGTATGTTAAGGGTTTTGTATTAGTTAATAAACAATGTTAGAATAAGTTAAAGAAAAAATAATGTAGTAATCTTTGAAACAAATGTAATCAGGCAAAGGGGTTCAAAACAGAAAATAATTTAATAATTAATGTAAAGTAGAAAATGGGAATGAAGTCAAATTTTAGGCCTAGGCCGAACATGAAATGTAAAATAAAATAATGTCAGAGATGATTAAGTTATCAAACCAATATAATACAATAATAACAAAATAGGATCACAATTTAATAATGGACAAGTCTTGGAGTAATTGTGTATCATATGAGATTAATCTTATAAAAATTTAAGTATTGTATCATAGTGAATGTAAGGCCATGTTATAGTCCAGATTTATAGATTTTGTAAAGGTGAAGGAACACCTAATATGAAGTTAACTTATACAAAATTATATGCCAAAATGTAGACCTTTAAAAAAGGAACAGAAATAAGTAAACCAATTTTAGTTTAAACAAAAATTAACAAGGGAGTATTTTTTGACTGTAAAGGCAAGGATATATTTTTAGTACTATATGCCGCTTGACCTCAAGTTCATGAAAACTGACCAATCAAAAACGGAGTTTACTGGTCAAAAAGCCGTTACAAAGACGGGACGAAGAAATTATGGTATTGTTATCGCCACGCTGAAGAGATGAGTCTAATAGCTGACGCTTGTGTAAAAATTAAAACAATCAAATAATACACAACTAATGTTCTAAAATAAACCAGAGAAGTAAATAAAAACACTCCAAGTAAAGTATAAAGAAGATAAAGAATTAATTACTGACCGATGGAAACTTAAATCTACACAAAAACACCAAAAAAACGCTAGCGAGGGATTGCTTGCAGTACGCCAGGAACGTAAATATTACTCCGAAGTATTTTCATTACCATCACACACACAGATCAACTTCACTACACCATATAAACAATCGGCAATGATAATTGGAATGCTCATTAATACAGTGGTTAATGATAATAACATTTTGATTTAAAACAGAAAAACATTCAACTACATGACTTATGGTTAACCTACCAAGCGGCCATATTGTTTATTATTCTATTCCCAGTGCTGACTGAGTTCGCTATCGCTGTCGGTGAAGAAACATAACATTTTATATTTGTAAACATTAGTGATTAAGATTTATTATTTTATATGTAATTGTAATGTGTTGTACTCCTTTTTAAAGCATTTTCTGACGTCATAACTAGCCCAAAGAATCCAAGCCCTGAGATAAATATTTTATATTAAATTTACTTGTAAACAATTGAAGAGCAGATTCGAAGAAGAATCGATTTCGAAGACGACCTAAACTGTTAAGGTCGATTCAAGACCTGACCATTTATGTTGTTTTGATTAATAAGCTGAAAAAATAATAAAAGAAACCAATGATTACCGATTCCAGAGTAGTTATTTTATGCGTGAAAATAGAATAAGAATTTGTTCACAGGCATTAGTGAGCGAGAGCAGGTACGCAGGGCGAATATAACCTGCCAACAACAGAAAAAATAAACTCACCTACAACTGGCGACATACGGTTAGCGGTTATCGCTGAGTCAACCAGAAGTGCGGGAAAATTCGAAGGCAACACTTACACTTTCTCTCATAACAACATTATACAAACTTTATACTAAAGAATTGGTTATTTAAACACCATAAAACTCTACGTTATAGAATTGACGCAACCTAATTAAAATACTAAAACTAAAATTTACATTACAAAGTTGACGCCTACCATAGTGAGGCATAAAGATTGTAAAACGCTTACATGTATTCAACGTAAATAACATAACAAAGTGACGTCAACAACGTGGGGCTGAATAAAATAAACCCGCAACCGTATATACAAAAATAAATAACATAACAAAGTGGCGCATACCAACGTGGAGCTTATTTAAACCCCAATAAATAACGTAACAAAGTGGCGTCCAACTAGTGAGGCTGAATTAGGAAAAATTACGGACTGTAATACCACTATTAAACAATACAGTCAACCTAATTTTAGCAGGCGGCCGTTATAAGTCCAGAGATGCATACCAGAGGAGTATCGAAAAGGTTGGCAATGGACCAAGAAACGGAAGAAGGCAGACAGGAAGAAGAAACAGCAGAACAACAAGACACTGAGATGGAACAACAGGCGGGTGACAGAGAAGAAGCTAGAGGAGGACCAGATTGGAATAAATTTATGGAATTAATGAGTAGTATGAAGGAGGATATTAAAATGACAAGTGAAAGTTTAATGAAGCAAATAAACGAAAATAATAAGCTGACAAATGAGAAAATAGACAGTACAAATGAGAGTACTAAAGAATATTTTAGACAAATAAACGAAAAAATAGATAGTACTAAAGAAAGTACTGATGAGAGTTTAAGACAGATCAAGGAAGATAGTAGACAAATGAACGAGAATTTGGAAAATAAAATTGAGAAAATCAATGAAAAGATAGACAGCACCAATGAAAGTATTAAGGGAGAATTAAGGGATCTTATAAATGAAAAGATCGAAAACGTCACCGAAACACTCAGCCAGAGGGTAGACGAGTACAAGGAGGAAGTGAAACAACAAATAGCGGAGACCAAGGAAAAGCTGGAGAAAACTGAAGAAACAATAGTACAGTTCAGAGTAGAAGTGGATACCAAGATAGAACGGGTAGAAACCAATAATCAAATCAGAATAATTGCGACACAGCAAGAAACACAGGAAAGGTTGAACGAAATCCAAGGTAATATGTCCGGCAGAATGACAAAAATAAGTAACGAAGTAGACCAAGTAGTGAAGAGTCAGGTAAATAGTAACAAAGAAAAAATAGAAAGTATACAACACATCCAACTAAACATACAGGAAGAAGTGGATCGACTAAACATCATCAGACCGACATGCAGTACTTACCACACCACACTAGAGAACAGGGACAGCGTGAACGTTAAAGACTACAGGAAAAACCCCACTGAATTCCTGGAACGCATAAATGAAAAACTGAGTCGAATGAAAGAAAACAGATGGAGCGTGACTAAGACCTTGTTGGACAACGGTTTCAAAGGAATAACTGACAATTGGTGGTCAGCAGTGAGGAATGAGGTAAACACCTATGAAGAATTTAAAAAAGCTTTTCAGTCCAAATACTGGTCTGAATCTGTACAGAATATAGTGAGAGATAATCTCAGTAACGGAAAATACAATCCCAACCTAGGCCAGTCACCAACCGCCTATTTCCTGGGTAAAGTGTGTGTAGCTCGCAAATTGGAACCACACATCTCAGAAGAATGTCTGGTAAACAAAATGGCATATCATTTTGATGAAGGAATAATACAAGAGAGACTTTGCGGTCAAATTAAGACCATATCAGCAATGGAAGCGCTGCTAGGTGATTATGAACAGCAGGATTATTACAGGAGGTCGAGAAGACAACATGAAAGAATGATTTTCCACAGGGAAGAACAAAATCGTGATCAGCATCAAAGAACAAACTATACAAACAGGAATGACAATGATCAACGTAATAACAATAATAATAATAATAATAATAATAATAATAATAATACCTATCACAACCGCAATTATCACAATAATAACAATGATAACTACAACCGAAATGGTTACAATAATAACAATAATAGGTATAGAGAAGGTAAAAGAAATTTTGACAATGGTAGAGGATTCCAAAATAACAACAGAAGAAACCAACCCAGGAACAGGAGTATAGAAGACCGACATCCTAGAAATCAAGAAGACTGTCCAGGGTAACCCACCTCAGGGCAGGGCGGAAAACTAGATGCGGCAGTGAGAACAGAGACCGGCCCATCACTGCGAGAATTGAACGGGTGTACTATTAACGAACCAATCTATACGAAAAATAATTACTTAAAGAACATTAGAGACGATTTAATGGAAGAAGTGTCATCCCACTACAAATGACAACAACACTCAAATTATATTCATCACTGCTGAGTTGCAAGGGGTAATGACGGAAATAATGATTGATACCGGGGCAAATATATCACTGATAGACCAAACAGAATTTAACAGAATCAAAGATGCATGTAAAGAAGACATACCTACACTACCAGTTAATAATATGATAATCATGGGAGCAACTGGGAAAGCAAATAAATCCATCAAGAAACAGGTACAAATAGAAGTATCCAGTAAAAGTAAAATGATTCCAATGGTGTTCTTAGTAGCTCAAGGGCTACCTTTCAAAGTGATGATTGGCTGTGATACGCTACGGCGGCACGCAGCTGTTACTGATATGGGCAGTGGGAAAGTAACGCTGCGCCATGAACAAGGTCAATGGTCGAGTGAGATTGTAGGCTGGAATTGTGCTACTCACGATCGGCAAACATTCACCTTGGTATATGATGATAGGGAGGATAAGAAGAAATGGAACCAGGAATCCGACTATCCAGAAGAAGAGGTATGGACCCAGAAACTACAGGAGATATATGATTATCAAGTTGCGGACACAAAAAAGGTAAATACAGAACAAAAAGATCAACTGGTAGAGATATATGATAGGTACAGAAAAGGTTTTTCAAATTTGCCCGGTAAAGCTAAAAATTTTGTAACTGAATTGACTTTCAATCACCCAATAAACTTTAATAAAAAATCATACCCTATTCCACAGTCATTGAAACCAGCAGTAAGGAAGGAGATACAACGGATGATTGACCAAGATATCATTGAAAGTAGTTCATCACCGTTCACGAACCCAATTGTCGCAGTGCAGAAAAAGGATGGGACGGTACGTTTGTGCCTGGATGCAAGACAGATAAACAAATACATCATCAATGACAGGACGTCACCGGGCGAGATCGACGAGATTATGAAGAAGTTTAAAGACTGTAAATATATGACCATCCTAGACGCAGTATGTGGATACTGGCAAGTCGAACTACATCCACACAGCAGGAAATATGTCGCTTTCATCTTCGAGGCCCGAAATTATCACTTCAAAAGACTCCCATTTGGGCTAATCAATTCAGTAGCTGTATTTGTGAAGGTGATGGATAAAGTGTTAGGCAGAGAGGTGTTGGAGTTTGCCACAGTATACGTGGATGACTTACTCATAACATCCAAAACATGGGAAGAACATTGCAAACGGGTAGAGATGGTATTACATAGATTAGCGGAAAATAATATCACCCTCAAAAATGTGGTTAATGATAATAACATTTTGATTTAAAACAGAAAAACATTCAACTACATGACTTATGGTTAACCTACCAAGCGGCCATATTGTTTATTATTCTATTCCCAGTGCTGACTGAGTTCGCTATCGCTGTCGGTGAAGAAACATAACATTTTATATTTGTAAACATTAATGATTAAGATTTATTATTTTATATGTAATTGTAATGTGTTGTACTCCTTTTTAAAGCATTTTCTGACTTCATAACTAGCCCAAAGAATCCAAGCCCTGAGATAAATATTTTATATTAAATTTACTTGTAAACAATTGAAGAGCAGATTCGAAGACGAATCTATTATTAAACTGTTAAGGTCGATTCAAGACCTGACCATTTATGTTGTTTTCATTAATAAGCTGAAAAAATAATAAAAGAAACCAATGATTACCGATTCCAGAGTTGTTATTTTATGCGTGAAAATAACAGAAAAAATAAACTCACCTACAACTGGCGACATACGGTTAGCGGTTATCGCTGAGTCAACCAGAAGTGCGGAAAAATTCGAAGGCAACACTTACACTTTCTCTCATAACAACATTATACAAATTTTATACTAAAGAATTGGTTATTTAAACACCATAAAACTCCACGTTATAGAATTGACGCAACCTAATTAAAATACTAAAACTAAAATTTACATTACAAAGTTGACGCCTACCATAGTGAGGCATAAAGATAGTAAAACGCTTACATGTATTAACGTAAATAACATAACAAAGTGACGTCAACAACGTGGGGCTGAATAAAATAAACCCGCAACCGTATATACAAAAATAAATAACATAACAAAGTGGCGCATACCAACGTGGAGCTTATTTAAACCCCAATAAATAACGTAAAAATATCCAGGAATATAGTCAACATTGCCCTAGTATCTTAATTTGTTTGAATAAGTAACGTCAATAACAGGCGCAAATGTGAAATGACTGTGTGTGTTTTAAAAAAACAACAGATGTAAATTGTCCATAAAGAACAGGAAAGACAGTATTAATGAAAAAATTATACCAAAACTATTTAAGTAATATAGCATTCAATTATTTACAACCAATTACAAATATTTAGCTCAATTCTTCCACCCGACTAATGTTTCCTTCACTGTTATTAAAACCCAAATCCTCTTCGCTGCTGCTATCCCGTTATTTATTAATTTTGAAACGAACTTTTACATTAGACACTCTTTGGTCTGATCTCACGTAATCTTTTCAATTTTCATGACATGGTCACATCTTGATGTGCAGTCTGTGAGAGAAGTACACTCAATTTCCTTTTTTACTAAGTTTCTAACACTGTCTATGGACAATGCACGTTTCTTAGCACGCTTCTTCACAATTGCCTAAATCAGTTTTAGGATTAAGATCAGGAAGTCAGGATGATAGAGTGGAAGTCGTAAAATGTAATGTCCATGAGCCAACGAAGTTTGTCCTGGTGCTTTTATCAAAATGATGAGATATTCTTTTTAATAACCTCTCCATATTCTTTCGGACTCAGTGCCCGTAAAATCCAATACTTTATTTACAGATAGTGTCCAAAAGATTTCCAGTTTCCGGTAGCAAGTTTTATTGCTTCTTTTTTCCACTTATTTCAATTGTCTTTGGTCCAGGAATCTTCCATAGCACTTTCCTTTTTTATAATTCTTCAATTTGTCCTTCCCGATTTAGAACTAAACATCATGACTGCATTATTATCTTGCAGATGTTTTATTATATTTATCAATACTAATATTTATTATTATACTATGCTTTATTATTATCAATAACTATTATTTTATATTTTTAACAAGTATATATTTTCTATTATTTATTTCAATGTTTAGACAGTTCATTTTACATTACTGTCATAATTTTATTTTTATTGAGATTCCACATATATTACATTGTCAGTGCTATCTTAAAGGTGTCGCGTATTAAAAATTACAGTTTATTCGATTAAATTAGTTGATATCTAGTTTCGATATCTTTCTTACGTCACTGGTCTACATTTTTTTTTTTAATTTATTGGAGATCTGTAATCTGTTCGACTAAGCGAACATTTAACAAATTGGCTGACAACACACATACAGGATTATGAAGAGCTGACCATTGACAGCTCTTCTTGTTTTTGATAATAGATTAAAGAGGTACACAAAATATAAAACTAAATGATAAAACATGTAAACAAAAGAACAAAAATCACTTCCACTTCCTGCTGGCATGATACAATAAGTTCAAATGTTAAACACTGGGCCCATAAAGCACATATACAGGTTGACATTAACAATTATTAATGACACGAATACAAAAACATAGAGAACAGATATCACAGACAGTACAATACATAAAATACAGAGAATACGTTATTAGTTAAACCTGAATGGTAAGTCTAATAGTTTGTGCCTTTTTAGTCTATAAATATCTTCACTGTTGTCTAACAAATTAATTGCCAGGTGGTTAGGATGCTGTTCTAATTTGGAGATGTGAGTCCTGTTGTAACGTTGTTATAACTGTAGTTTGTAAATACCTTAAGGACACAGATTTAATGATAAACTTTAGATAATGCCCATAACTTTATAGACAATTACGATAAAAAACCATTGTTTAGTAATTTTAAGTATAAAAAAAAAACTATGAAGCACTACTATGAAGCGTATGGAGGATGTTTCTGGCGATTACAGTGCTTTGTCTCTGAAACGCAGTTTTACATTTCACAATCATAGCTACGAGTAAAATCTTCTTGAATCTAAAGTCTCATTGTCTCTTAAAGATTTTTCTAAAAAAGCACAATAAATTTGTTTTCGATATTTTACTTTCAAATATTGTTTATACACATTTTATTTTACTTCCAAGCCGTTTCCTTTCTGAAGCTGTGAGCACATGTGAATGCGGCATAATATTAAGATCTTTATGATTAGTCAAACAACCCACAAAACACATAAAACCGATTGTTTTACGATTTTCCAAAGAAGAGTTTACGCGGATTCCTCCAGTGATCGTAAACGATACAATAAGATTCCTTTTGGGATTGTGTCAAATGAAAAGGGGCTGGAAATGTAATGGCTCGTTAAGTCACCACTTCGCTAACTTTATCATTGCTGCCATTATAATTGTCATCGCTGTTAATATTGCGTCTACGGTACACGAAGCGTTCCCCTCATTTTATCTGATTTCATTACCTCACGTGCCATGTTTGTGTCATCTATAGTCCTGTGTTCTTATGGCGTCGTACGATTGTGTTTTCAATTTCTACTTTCACTATTATGAAAAGCATTTTGGGCTACTAAAATGTGCACAGTATTGACTCAGTTGGTTGTTGAGAGCTTATTGTTAAATATCAGATGTTTCTTATTACCTTACTGTGTACAATCAGATATTGACCACTAAAATAAGGAGAACAACACGATGCAGAAAAATTTATGTGGATGGTTATTGATATACACGGTAGTAGACTTGCGTCTATGATATTATTCAGCATTGTAAAAAGCTCTAGTTCTAAGGCAGTAAGATTGTGTTCTTAATAAGTGCATGGCTAGGAAAACAAATTAGTATATGTACTCATTTGAAGAGACAAACGGTTTCATTGAAATTATTTGTAATATCTAAGTTTTTTTTAGTCAAATACAGACGTATTTGTTATTATAGTACGATGGTACTTGGATACCCAACGATGGGTATAATATATGAAACGGTTTAGTAATACTTTATTTTGTATTTACTGTTCAGATCTTAATATTTACGTAAGACATTTTATTTTTGTAAAACTAAAATAATCTTTATTAAAGTGGTAAGAAAACGTATCGTTAAATGAACAATATGGGCAGAACAATATCGTCCGAGTCAATATGGGCTGATCTGGCAAGTTGGAAAGGACAATCCAGTGAAGAAACCTCTCTACCGCATTTAGCAAATGCGATATATTACTTGTAGAAGTGTAGAGAATCCATACAAGTACTCTTGGCAGTAAAAACATTTAATGTGTTGTATGAAATTTGGACCAAAGTAGATTTATTATATATCTTTAAATTTCTTAAAGCCTTTGTGTACGATAATTTTTGTGTTTTCCCCGTCATCGTGCTTATTTGTCTTGAAATATCGCAAAAGATTATCTGTGATTCCAGAGGCAGTATACCAAGGATTTTATGAAACGGCAGATTGTTATCTGCAGAAGTGGTAGATGCCGGTTTACACCGCACTTCAGGAATCACAACTTTAGAAACTCAACACATATTTTTAATAATTCATATAAATAAAATTTTCAAGAGACTGTATTAGAAAGAAGTCATTAATTAGTCCGGATTGTTCTTATTTCCAGTAGAGTACACAATATAGAGTTATTTCAATCCAATTAATATTTAATTACAAGAAAAACATTTTAGCTTATGTTGTATAATGGAATAAAATGAATAAAATTGTCGTGACAGAAGTCTAAAAAATTTACAGGCATTGCACAAATGCAATGCACAGGGAAGGGCATTGAAAATGCTTCAATAAATCTAAAATATATATATATATATAATTATGTTCATTCACCAATCAATAAATTCATTCTTCATTTACCAATGTACAGATTAATGTACTACGTTATTGACAACAAAGAAGTAGTTTCTATGGAAACTCACCGGTTCCCATTTTCGATCACGCACCAACGATCGGCGGCAAATGTGCGACACGTCCTTATAAACATTTCCAATGTTAAAATATAAGAATTTTACAGTGTACAGATCCGTATATTCGAAATAGATGTATAACAATGATGCATTTATGATTATGAAAACTGATCACCCAGAGCACTATTAAGTGAAAAAAACGCACGCACGCACACACACACACACACACACACACACAATACGATCTGCTGGAAAAACAGAATACGAATCGTAAGACACAAAATCTTTTCAACGAAAATTCTAAATTCCTAAATACTAAAATTCTAAATTTTTTCTCTATCCTATTCTATTCTTCTAAAATTAGCTTCTGGCTTCACCATCTTACCACACGGTCTCCTTTCTACCAGCCTAAACATTACACCTACCTCTGGTTCTTTCTGGATTTGGAGACCAACACATTTGTGCTATCTCCACCTTTCCTTCACCTGCGTTGATATTCTGTGATTGGTTGTATAAATAATTCTAAAAGCATAGTTCTCAAGTGTGTTCTATTCGTATGGTGTCTCTTTTACTGCTCTAAGAATTTCACTTGAGAACGACCAGTTTCTCATAAAACGCTTACCTTGGTGCACATGCTTCATCATCACCACCACCATCATCATCATCATTATCATCTTCTTTTTCTTCTTCTTCTAACCAACTCAGAGGTTGGTGGGCTTGCAATTTCTTCCCTTCCGAAGACAGTCTCTTAATCACTACATATCTTCTTCCTCCTTTTATATTCTGTGTCTTCCCTTCCCACTACTACCCTCGATCAGGGTGGTGAACCAGTTTGAACTGGATAGCAAGACACGAACCATACTGCTTCTCCTTTCCACAGTGGTTTCAATCAGAATACTTCTTTCCCCCGCTCTCTTCAAAACCTGAACATGAGGCACTCTTTCTGCCCACGGTAAATAAGACCCTCCTCCAGCACCACATCCCAAAAGCTTAATATATACTCTCAGGCGTCCCTCAGCTTTCTCTTTCAGGGTTGCTCTTAGCGTGCTACATGTTCATTAACTGACAATTTTCACAGCGTGCTATGTCACTACGGTTTTCGTTTCTTCCACTGGGGTTTTTATTTCGCCTATACAGTACATAATTACCGTTGTAGTTTGTGGAAAACCATTTGCAGTTTACCTTCACTAATTCGACTGTGACTTACCATCGGCATGTCGGAAAGTACACAAACTCATGTGCAAACATCTTAAAAACAGAAAAATGTAAACAACGTATCGTAGGAGGCTAGGTTGCATACACAGCTATGAGCGGTATGTAACGCCGAGAAGGTGTACACACACACTACAGTATTCTGGTTTCATGGCCTGTTTACCGACAAACAAAAGTCGAAGCGAGAGCGAGAGAGAGAGAGAGAGGAAGAGAGAGAGAGAGAGAGAGAGAGAGAGAGAGAGAGAGAGAGAGAGAGAGAGAGAGAGAGAGAGAGAGAGAGAGAGAGTACACTCACTCCATTAATCCGTACTATGACGACAAACATTGGTTCAGTCAAACACAAGCCACCGCCTACCGTATCAGCTGTTTGTCTACTCTGTCAGCTGTTTATCTAACGTACTACTGCTGTCGCATCGACGCAACTTACCTCTGTATTTGAATTGCCCTATTCCAAGTCGTCGCCGACTAATTTAAATAAGCACAAATCTGAAGAAAAGACAGTCTATAGAAACGGTATAGCGTGAACGATAATAAGTAAAAGAATGAGAAAACAAGGAAAGCTAAGAGAGAAAACATAAGTTGAGAAAGAAATTAATTAAAGTAATTACAGAAGAGAACAACAACGTGAGATGTCTGAGACCGAGACTGGGTAACTCGGAGTTAGTAAAATCAAAGTCGAGAAAGAAACTGACATAAATGAGAAAGAAAAGAAAACAGAAAAATTAAGGTGCAGACATTAAATACAAAATTGTACCAAGCAAACCAAAAACCTTTCAGAATGTTGAAGTCATCTGGACTTGTGATAGACGTTTACTAACACAGGCGAAATGTCAGAAGCCAAAGCCAAGTCAGAAATCAAAGAAAAGAGAATAGCAAGAAAACTAAAATAACACAAAATAAAAATGGTGTGACTGTGAAGATACTGAAAATTGCGGTGGAAAGATAATAAGTAAACCTGCCTTTGATTTTAAAATCTAAATCCCAGAGTGGAGGATGATATTATTTTTCTGTAAACCCTGAAATAAAATACTGCAGCAAACATAGCATCTTTTCTTGTCTCATAAATGGAGATAAAACACGAAAACACGTTATCACGTTGTATTAAGGTTAACTAAGCAACGAAGCACGAAACATAAAGTAAAAAGTGGAATCAGTGGCGAAAAATAAGATTGATTATTTGTAATTGGATTTGCGCCTGTGTTTAAAATCTGTCTCGTCTTCTTCTTATAGTTATGCGCGTAACGGTACCTATAAAGTTGCGTAACCTCTTCTTCTTTAGCACTGCAGTCCAACGTGAGCCCTGTTTTCCAACAATAATCTACTCAAATGTCTTGTATCTGTAGACATCTCAGCGTAACCACTCATATCCATCTTTCTGAGATCTTTCAACACATCGTCCAACCACCTTATCCTAGGTCGTCTCCTCTTTCTGCTTTTATACACCTGACCTCAGGATTTTCTTTGGCACACGCTAATCATCCATCCGTTCTAGGTGACCAGCCATTGTATTCGCTGAGCCTTTACGAATCTTACAACGTCGTCACCGTTCAATAGCTCATCTATCTCCTGGTTATTTCTTATTATCCATTCATCATCTTCCTTAACCGGGCCACAAACACGTCGTACAATCTTTTTTTTAAATGTTCTTAGTGTTTCTTGTTCATTTTTACCAGTGGCGACGTCTCACGTCCATAAGCAACAACTGGTCTGATAAGTGTCTTATTTACTTTTATTTTTGTGTTGCTATCCGGTAGGTGTAGTTGTTACGAGGCTTCACTGATCGTTATCCTACAAAATCCTCGCAAAGGTATTATTTTTTTTATGAGGTACGTTAGATCGCTATGTTCGACTTTAGAGAAGATGAGGAACTTTGTGATCAAGAGATTTTTGGAATATTTCGTAGTGGTAACGTTGTATCGAGATGTAATGGAGTCGTAGTCATACTGGGAAGGATATGTATGTATAACATAATGAAAATTTAGAATTTACGTCATAGGATACTGATCATCAAGGTAGAAGCTGATCCAGTAGACGTGGTAATTCAACTGTACTTCCCAACGACGAACAGTCGTGGAGACGAAGTCCAGGGAGTTGACGGACACGTTGAAGAATTGGTGGAGATCGTACAGAAATTAGAAACGGTATGGTATGGTGTGATATAGGAATGCTATACAATTTATAAACTGTACAGTATTATGAAAAACTGAAAAGATTTATTTTTTGCGACGCGACTCAGTGTTGCCAACCCTTATGGCTACACCTCTGTAGAGAATTTTTGTAAAAGACATCCGTGTAAGTTTTTAAATCCCGGTTTTTGAGGCTAACAGTGATTATAACTTCAGATTCAGGCACTTTCAATTTGTTAGATTTTATGACTGATAGTAATTTTCACTGTTTTTTTTAAGTACAAAATACTTCTAAACATTTCTCAGTATCGTGAGATAATTATAGAAACACGCGGAGTAACGACGTAGAGTTTCGTGTGATCGAGAACAGGAAAGTGTCCACAGGCTGGCGTGAGAATAATTAAGAAAAAAACTATACTGTTTTTATCAACATTTTTTCGTTTTAATACGCCTTTATTTTTCTTACCACAAAACGTATCTCTCATTTTACAATAGGGCATTCTCAGAGGCTCACTGAGGCAGAGTGCTAAGACATGGCACGTTGGTAATTGAGCCGCATGTTTTAATGGGCAAACTGTTTGGTGCTAAGAAAAACAAACGTGTTTTGAAAAGGATTAAATAATTTACAGAAGTGACGTGACAGCTCGAAAAAGAGTAAAATTTTGAAGTAGTATAAGGAGAAAGAGTAGACACGCGACAGTCAGTTTTAATTCCTTTGAAAAGATGAGCAACAGAAAAGAACTGCCATTATGTTTAAAAGAATAATTTTAAATTAGTGTTTGCTTCCTTACTACTGAGAAGCAAGTAGACAGCGCACATGAGAATGCTAGAGAAATTGTAAATTATACAGGATTACGAGAAATTTAAAAGATTAATTTGCGGTGACGCGTCTTCACTACTCTACATACTTGCGGAACGAAAGTTTGAATAAAATTAACTCACCGACAAGAAAAGAACCGACGTGTCGTAACGGGTTAACGAAAACACAGTAGTTTAGGGAACAGAAGCGTAATTCGTTCTGGTGTATGCACGTGGCGTAATTAAGTTTATTATCGCCACGCTAAGTAAACAAAGTTGTGATTACCACACGCTACCTGCTTATGCTACCCCGGATGGTAAGGTGACTTCCATTACCGCTCCCTCTTCACTTTGAAACGGTTTTTCAGTTTCCGCTGTAATTGCTCTGCATACGGTGGCGCGGCAGTCGGTTTCTCTGCCGTTTAATTCGCACAATATGCTGTAGAGAAACTGATTAAGATGTGCACCCTTCGCGCGGGAACGTTATGGTGCTTTGGAACTATGTCAGAACTTTCGATTCTGCAGACAATAATGCGAAAACTTCATATACCTATCTTGATGAAGTCCTTAATGTTATTTTCTGTTCACATAACTTGTCGAACGTAGATACTACTCAATAAAATTAAGAAAATAAACTGCGAAGATTTGTCGAAACATTCTTAACAATTTTGCTAACTTTTTTCATCTTGTTATTTGAATTGGCAATCTTTAATTACAAACTTTGTCGTGTTTACTTGCTAAACTGCTACTTGTCATGTTCCGGACGAGGCCTTTCAGTGTTTCCACCATTTTCAAGTCCTAAAGCACGAATTTTACGGTAGTTTTTAAATATATAAATATTAGTCTTACCTTATGTAACTTATCGCCACTTTCCACGTCCAAATACGCTGTCATTTTTTGTCTTGAGTCGTGGTGATTGAGGAACTCAAATGGTTAGGACTCAGATAGTCGTGGGGTAGGACTTGAAATTGGTGGAAACACAGAAAGACCTCGTTTGGAACATGACAAGTAGCAGTTTAGCAAGTAAACACGACAAAGTTGGAATTTCGCTAACGGTAACGGACCAGCTGTTTTACGTGTTACGTCATCGTGAAGTCGGATAGTAGCCAAACCGTGTATTTTCCGGACTTTCCTTGGCTGTCCGGGAGTATTTTGAAGAGAGCTATTTGAGTATTTTGTTGTAACAAGAAAAAGAAAGCATAATAAAGCTCATATACACATAGTCTTGTAAACGTTTGTTTTTTAATCTTCTTTTTCTTCTTATGTGTCTGAAGACCGTTGGCGATCAATGCGTCTCCTGCTCCGACCTTTGAATGCCGGTCCACGCTCTTATGTTTCTCAGCAGGAGAGCAGTATCATGGGGATCCTCGATTCTTCCTTTCAGGATTTATTGTTTAGGTTACTGTTTTCAAATAATGACCTCTAAAATATTTAGGAGCTGTTTAGCTCACAGTATAACTTTGTGTATCTGTATTTGTTTCGAATAGCCTATAAACTAACTTTTGCAGTAATACGATTGTTTTATTCAATTTATTTGTCTAAACTACATAAAAAATTAACATTTTTCATTATTTGTAGGAAAGACTTTTGTATAATGAAGAAATAAAGAGTTATTCAACGATAAACACTGGAATGAATTTGTTTTAAGACTTTTTCTTAAAGAAATATTTCGAAACCTTAAGAAATTATAGAGTTCGGTTAGTTTTATCTGATTTTAGACTTTCTAAAGCTCGAAGGCAATAATTCTGTTATTAAATCAGTAACGTTTCTATGTTAAAATTTTGGTTTTCAGAGGTCGTAACTTGGAAACAGAACGTTTCCAGAGCTACTAAAAGTACACACATTTTAAAACACTACGCGTTGCAAAAACACAAAACGGAAGTATCTGACGTACCCTTGACAAATTCACGAGAAAAGGCTGCTTTACCTGTCAACAGCAAAAACCTACGCGCACAATTATTTTATCAGACAAGTCAAAACGTATGAAAACGGAAGCATACATCTTCGACATATCCGAAGCATGTCTCAAGTAAGCCGAAATGAAAATACATCTTGACAAGTAGCCTTGTGTTATAAATCTCATTTTTTTGTGTAATAATATACGTAATCTATGAAATTTTTAAATGCGTTTTGTCGCCAGCATGCTCGGACCATAAATTCATTGCAGTTAACATCTGACAGTATATCAGTTGATTATTTTCATCTAATCCGATGTTATCAACGTTTGTATCTCATCAACAAATAACACATTATTACTAATGAACACATTGAATATTTATTATACAATTACTCGTTGTACCCGTACTGTACGTAACTAGCGAGCGCGCGCGGGTCTGTATTCATATTAGCTAGCCGTCCTTTGAGTTGGCTCAGAATTATTTAACACATAACACTACAATATCGATGTTTGAAAATGGTTATATCGTCACGTTTTTCATCTAGTTTGCTACCATAAAAATATTTACACAATCATACGCCTAATTATTCTGGACAAATATTGGATACAGACTATTTATAATTACAATATGTTATGAGTATTAACTTTACTACCGGTGCTAAAGAACTAAACTGATTAAAGCATTGTGTGTTCTGAATGGTACATATTTATATTTACACTTTACTTTTTGAGACAGTAGATTTTGGGAGCACAGAGCGATCATTTACACAATGTTGCTATCAGATCAGTAATGAATTGTGTGTAAGCTAAGCTTCTTTACACTTCTCTCGTCTACTTTTTCAAGCCCTGACACCAAACCGTTAAGAAATATTTCCTTGTTACACTAGCAAGATTTCTAGTACATAACAGTTCAGCGCCATAGGACCGTATTTCATGTATAATCACAGATTTATATAAAAGGAATTTCTGTTCTGCAGATAGAAGGGTTTCTTTTCAATAAGCCAAATAATTCTGCCGACCAATTAATTGAACGTTTATTTACATTTTGCTTTCATTGATGACGTGTTCCTTCCAGTTCAATTTATTTTCTAGTGAAAATTTTTATAATTTTCTGAATGTTAAAAATAAGGGTTATTCATTTTCATAGGTCACAAACATTGCCTATATATGATAATGTTATAAAAAATATACGTGGTCATAGTGACGGTTACAGTCGCGTGTGTAACTAACGGTCCAGGCAAGACTGAGACGTATGTAAGTCACTAGCTTAGCTGGAGAAACTCTCGTGTTACAAGTCGCTGTGTATTGAGTAAGTTGTAGGGCAATCCTGAGGGGACCGGTTGGAATTTCTAATTACATCCTCTGAGAAACATAATTGCGTACACGTAATGCGATTTACTTGATCCCATTTAAGTCTAATTATTCTCCTTCTTTTTACTTCGTTAATTATTAAATGCTATTAAACGCCGCGGGGGAACCACGTACTCGGATATTGAGGGCAAAAAACTCCTCTACTTACATAAGTAGGGAACAACAGTGACTGTTTAGTTTACTGCGTGTGTACACAAGACAATGTGACAATGCCTTGTGTGTACGGCTACAGCTAATAATTAATTTCTTGATATACGTTACTTCATCCCCGTGCTAGTTGTCACGTGCAAACGTTGACACACAAACAATAGAGTCGATTCCTAAGCCGTATAATAGACGTTTCTGAACAAAATTGGCCAATTTTTATTGGCTGCCTTCTTTCAACTTTGAAGACTACATATATATAAGTACACACATATATATTTTGAGTAGGTATTTTGTGAAAAGCGTATAACGGTGATTGCGTCTTTCTTTGTAGTATTTATTTTATTTTTCGACAGCCACTCTTATTTCTTTCACACTTCGATTAATATTAATATTATAAAATTTAATGTTATATAAAAATAATTTTTATTGCGGTTAGGAAGATTCCATATATATATATATATATATATATATATATATATATACGGTTTAAACTACTTGAATACTTAGGTACATATATGTAAGAATTTCTCTAATTGGAGACATGGACGATTATGAACAGAGGAAAGAATTATTTGGAAATGTGGTTATCAGAAAAAATGAAAAAGGTTATTCTAGAAAAAAATGTAACATATGAAGAAATGCTGAGAAGAATAAATGAAGAGCAAAGTATTATAAGAGCCGTAAGAAAGAAAAAAGCACACCGGATTGGTCACATTTTGAGAAGGAATTGTCTACTAAATGAGAGAAAGATAGAAAGTAGGAGAGGGCGAAAAAGAAGAAGATAATATCTACAGTTACCATATTATAATGGTACACATTACACACGGTTATCTACAGTACAAATGTGTACTGTATAGTATCGCAGGGCAGATCACTGTATTACTTTCACTGTGGGCAGAGTTAATGATGAGGAGAAATTGTGAACAACTGTAGAGAGCGACACAGTATTGAACAACGTGAAGAGTTCAGTTCAGATGAACCTGTCTTAGGACTGGGTTACAACTGAGAATGATGATGATGATGATTTAAGCATCTGTTTAGAAATATACACGAACACAGATACACATACAATTACACATATCATTTTCTATATAGGTAACTCGAAGTTTCTTGCAGCAATTATATAATGTTGTGATGGTATACAATTTGTTTCTTCCGCAAGTAGTGTAATTTCGTATACTTTCTTAAAAAAAAAAAAAGAAATTACGCTACTTGCAGAAGAACCAAATTGTATACCATCACAACATTTACACATATGTATGCATATAAATATAAGGGATTTCTTAAACTGTTAAACTTGTGAGGTAGTTTTATTTTAGTCTTACTTCTGTGATGGTATGATTATGTTGACCCACAAAGCAATGAACTAATTAGCTACAAAGTTTTAGCAAATTTTATTCTGTCACATTTGGTTTCTTTTTCACAACAACGTTGCTGGATTACTATATGTTATGTGTCGCAGAGCTAAATACATAACGAAAACATCCAAAATCGCAACGAAGCAACAGGAAACAATTCAATCAAATAAGTATGTAGATCTGTGTTTTATGAATGCTTGTAAACGTGTGTGTACATATGTATGTTGTACATCAACTTACATATTTGCAGAAACGTTGTCTTTAAGGTCAACGGATAACGAAATATGTACATAAAACGAAAGTTAGTACAGATCCTAATATTTCCAATTGAACTTTCGGATTTGAAATGCCGTGCAACTTCCGTAAAAAGCTTGAATGTTTACAGATGACCAGATATCGCAACAAGATGATATAGATTCCATATGACAGATGTGTCGACTTCAAGAAAAGTAGACGTATAAATTAATGATAAGGATAGGACACTGCCAACTATTCGGCAAAACTTACTAAGCTCTGTAGGATACATCATGCGGCGATTCGGTATTCATTAATTAACTAACCGTCCAAAGGGTTCATCTTCATGTCCTTACCAGCACAGTAGATAAATACAATTTTGAGGTATTCACCAACAAAACAGAAGTTTCCTTGTGGGATTACAATCCAGTGTGTTATCTTAGCCTGCTAATTGATTTTCCTTTATTCCTTCCTCTTACCACACAAGCTTTTGCCAGCCTCTCACATTCATACATATCAAATCATCTGTACGTCATCTTTCCATCTTTTCTTAGGTCTTCCTCTAATTATTCTGCCTATAAATTTCAGTTTGAAATTCTTTTAGTTGTTCTGCGATTCGGTATCATCTTGATGAACCGAACTGTTAGCATCGTGTATTAAGTGATCCAGTTCGTAATTCGTTCGAACTTTCCAGAAGCTATTTTCAGTTTTCCAAGGCCCAAAGATCTTTCGCAAAATTTTACGCTAACATTTTTGTAGCAGGTAAAATAGAAGCAATGATTTTTAAGCGAATTTTTGTAAGAGGAAATGTCCTACAGTAAATAAATGCTAACGGTTAATAACGAAAATGGTCATGGCGTACATATGAAATTTTCAACTTTTGCAATAGCCTATATGTATACAATGTGTTTCAAAAGTTCGTACAATTCGAAGAACACTATGTTCGATTTTTAGATGAGAGTGCCAATAAAATAATATAAAACTACGATAGTGCTGTATCTTTTGTGCGGCATCAAAGCTGATGTCATAAAGAAATTAGACGAACTTTCTACTTCTTTAATTAGCATAAATAAGATTTCTAAGGGCATTGAAAGTTTGCACTAGACGTGATCATACGCAAAATGAAGATATAAGGCAATTATAAACTGTGGGAGAAAATACCCGCGAGCGTTTTCACCGAGTGAAAAATAAAGGAATACCAAAAGAGGCAAACAACTCCTTTACAAATATTTTACATTTTTTTATTTTAACTAAATACTATAAGAATTAACTTAAGAATAAACAACACAGACGCTCAAATTCTACTTTATTCGTTGGCATAATGTAGATTATGGTGAATCCGTTTTGAAACCAACAGATTGCGGTGACCGATTCGCTCAAACATGTCACCATCTATAAACTTCTATACAAGATTTGAAAGTCACATTTCAGCTTGTAAGCACAGCAAACGTGAAAGATCTAGTGCATCTAAACACTTATTACAGAATGTGCACAGTATAAACAATAGAGATGTTAATTAAAACATTTTTTAACTTGCAATGAATGTAAGTCAATTTCTGCACGCAAAGAGTTATACATATTTTAAAAGGAAAACAAAGATGGATAAAAATTAATAAATGGACAAATCAACTTCGAGTCTCATTATAAATAGTAACATATTTTTACCAATGAGAAAGCAAATAATACGACACATTTGGTTGTATTGAAACTGACAGAAATATGGGCAGTTATGTCCGCCGTCTTGATTGTCAGTAATTCTTTAAATTGGTGTGAAGATGGATATTCACACGGTTGACCGACATCGATCTTCATAATCTGTTCGTTTTGAGTTATTTGAGTCGTTTAGACGTAAATGAAAAATAGTTCTCCAGTTTAACTACAAAGGAAAAAAGCGTCCCGGACGTTGAAGGAAAAGGTGGATTGTGGAGCAGGGTCAGACCAGAGTCCTAATCCACATCGACGACAACGACCATCCAGCTGAAGGTAGACGGAGATCACCGAGTGTCAAACCTCACAAACCGGACGTCTGAAGTTGTGAGGAACAGTTAATACAGAGATCATTGACGGAACGTCTTATATATCTTTGAATATATGGAAAATATATATATATATATATATATATATATATTGCAACAGTACAAACAGTAACGATACTGTGCATTGTCCAAATAAATGAAATAAAAATAAATAAATATGAATAAATAAACATGATTCAGATTGCATAAACTGGATCGTAGTAAAAATAGGGAGCGCGGAATTCATGCATAGAAATGCATTTTCGACACACCTGTCGCTAGCATTGTGTACGCGCGTATTTTGTTGGTGTGTGTGAAACCTGTCCGTTCCTGAAATGTAACCAACCCTTTTCAATTAGAATACTGTAGTTGTATGTTTATGTTGATTATAAGAAAACTATGTACGATAGGATAAAACAAAAGACACCAAAGTGTGTAGAAATTATAGATAAATAAAGTGTTAAAAAACCGTACAGAGGTGACGAAAAGTGCAATCACTGTACGTAAAAAATGAATAACTCTTTTTGTGAGTACCATAAAGAAGTGCAATTTACGTATAGTAATCACATAAAAATTAGTGATCGATTGAGCATCGAGTGATGTGAAACAAACTTCGTAATTCGCGAAAACAGGCGAAAATAGTGAATTGAACCAGAGTGGGGGTAGTGACGCCTCGACAGAATCTGACAAGTTGAAAATTGTTCAGACAGGAATTTTTGCACGCCTGACTATAAATACCAGGTCGCGCTAATAAAATTTCTTCTTCTCGATTCAACAGTTGCCGCAGGAGGCTATGTCAGTCGACGACGCCAATTCACAATTATCGTAAGAGTCACAGGACCAACTAAATGTCCAGCCAGAGCTGCAGAATACATACGATGAGGTCTATGGACACACCGGCAGCACATGACGTGAGACGAGACGACTATTAATCAACACATGCAGAGAACACGACCAGAGGACCAGAAGGACACGGAGGACACGACCAGAAGGACATGGAGGACGTACAGATGAATATCCACGTCAAACGAGGTGATAAAAAACCATTGTACTTATAGACATTTGAACGACACTAATTAAAGTTTGAATGAAAGACATTCAACCAGTATTAAAATAATAAATAATACATAAATGTAAAAGCAGTATAAAAATTAGAATAATATTTCTTGTATCAAATTTAGTAATTAGTAACGTAAATGATAAGAGAAATAAGTAATTTTTGAATTAACGTAATTAGCAAAGTCTTTGATGATAAAGGAAAATGCATATGCAGTAGAAAGTTAAAACAAAGTAATATAAAAGAAATTTGAATAGAAGTAAATTCATTTTTGAAGCTAATGAATCAGCAATTGCAAAAATATGAGCACACCATGAGTAAGCCGAGAGCAAAGTAAATATTTTAAAGTAATTAAAATTAGACAATAAGAGTTGTGAGGAACAATTACTTATGTGTGTAATTTGTTAGCAATAAGTTATGTACGAAAACTTCGTACAAACGATTTAATAATGAGTCATTGTTTAATATCCGATATGAAAGATTTTGTTTAAATAAATAAATAATGGATCAATTTTAAACTTAAATAACGTATAGTCTTCTTATTACGATTACACCCATGAATTCAATACACAATAAATTAAATTGAATTTGTTATGTTATACAATACACAATATTTAAATACATTTAAAATACCTTTAAATTGGTAATGTGTAGTGTTGTATAATTGTCTCTCAAAAGCGTGGGGCTACACAATTTAAATTAAATTAAATTGATGTTGTGTATCGTTGTAATATATATATATATATTATATCTCAACGATTTGGAACAGAACTTGTGGCAAGTCGTGGCGAATGAATTGTACTGTACTGACTTAGAAACCATCTGTGTGTTTCGGCCGCCTAAACTAAAATCTCAGATTAGTTCTGACTACTAAAACAGTTATTAACAGGAAACATAGACAGTATGAGATCATTCAGATAACGTAAACACATGGTACTGAAAAATCATATAAACTATAATGCATACGGTCACAAAACAACAACTGTTTGATACTCATAAAAACAATTAACTCACTTGTAATTCGTATTACCGTCCCTATCATCGTGTTTAGACTTTCACTTATTCTCATTTTCTTTAAACTTCTTCTCTATCTCGCTCTCTTTATATCTCTTTCATCTGTTATTTATTATCACCTTTAAACCCTTTAAAATTGTCTACAGTCAGCTCCTACCCTCCCGACATTTTCATTTTGAGTAGCAGAAATATTTGATGTCGTTCGGAACATCTCGTGACTCCGGCATTCCATAACTTATCTTTATGTTTCATTAACATCGCTTAGTAATTATAAAATAGCGCAAGTGCATCACGTAGAAGCGCAGTCGTAAAAAACGAGAAGGTTCATCTGCTCAGTGTTCTTTTATGTGAGCGTCGGTTATATTTAATTCTCTCTCGCTTCTTTGTGAGTCGACTACCTTACTCACCCCTTCAGACGCTTTCTCTTAATATGACTGTTATTTATCTCTCTGTCTTTCTCTCTCTCTCTGTCTCACCCACTCCCCTTCGTTCTCTCATATTTCCCTTGTCTTCCTCTGTAGATTCATTTCTAACAATTTTTTCTTATTTTCTCTTTCTTCGCTGTCGATACAAATTATGAAAATTGTATTTAATATTATACTTATAATATTATAAAAGCAATAACTATTAACAATACTACTACTACTACTACTACTACTACTACTACTACTACTACTACTACTATTACTACTACTACTACTACTACTACTACTACTACCACCTACCACCATTACTACTACTATTACTACTACTACTACTACTACTGCTACTACGACTGCCTCACAACAGAAGAGGAGGTCCGTAATGCCGTCAAACGCGATGCAGATGACCTGGCTGGGGACATGAGAGTGACGCTGACGAAGGCAAACACCAGGGAGCAGAAGATGGCGATTTTGGAGCTGGGGGAGCGAGGAGCTGCTAAACTCCTCGAAACTGGCCGCATAAAGATCGGATGGGTGTATGGCAGAGTGCGCCGAAGGGCCCTGGTGATTCGCTGTTACGCCTGGTTTGGTTTTGGCCATAGTCAGGCGGACTGCAAAGGGCCCGACAGAAAGAAGGCAGGTATATGCATACAGTGTGGCTGTGCAGGCCATCTGAAAAAAGACTGCCAAGCTGAGCCGAGGTGTTTCCTCTGCGAGGAGCGTGGTTTGCACTCCGATGCTCTGAAACATGTTCCCGGGTCAGGTATCTGTGCGGTCTTTCGACAGGCGCTTGGGAAGGCCCAGAGTAGGCTTGGCCGATGAAGATTCTCCAGGGAAACCTGCATAGGAGCAGGACGGCGGACGCCCTCCTGGAGCAGCTGAAGCTGGACGTGGGTGCCAATCTTCTGATCATCAGCGAGCAGCACCACGATAGAGAGGAACCGGGATGGTATGCTGACTTACTCGGGACGGCTGCAATCTGGATTCCCGACTCGACCGTGCCGCTCCCTTCAATCCATGGTGCCGGAAGTGGTTTCATGTGGGTGAGATGCGAGGACATCACTTATGTGAGCTGCTACCTCACCCATAACGAGACCATCCACGAATTTCGTGAGAAAGTGGACAAATTGGAAGACATGATTCGTGAGATGGAAGGACCCTGCGTGGTCGCTAGAGACTTCAACGCCAAAGCGGTGGAGTGGGGAATCCCTGCGACGTGCGCCAGGGGACGGTACGTGTTAGAGATGGCAGCAAGAGTCGGGCTCGCGGTGGTCAATGTGGGCGGTGTCTCAACTTTTAGAAGACGTGGATATGCCGAGATAATCCCGGACATTACTTTGGTGTCCGACGCATTGGCGCACAGCGTCATGAACTGGGAAGCGCTGGAAGATTATACTGGTAGTGATCACCAGTATATCACTTTCACCCTGCGGAGAGTTCAGCATTCGCCCATAGCTGAACCCAGCCGAACACCTGGCTGGAACGTGTCCAAACTGGACGTGGAGTTGTTGCAGGATGTCATCGCGATCGGAAAGGAGGCGGTGATGAACAGCTTGGGTCCGACAGAGGAAGTCGTCGGTGCGACAATGCGCCTCATACGGAATGCCTGCGATGTGTCTATGCCCAGGAAAGCGAGACGCCACGGGGGGAAGACAGTGGCGTACTGGTGGACAGACGAGATTGCTGACCTCAGGAGACGTTGCTTGCGCTCGCGTCCCATGGCGACCAGAAACAGACGGAGAAAAGCGATTGCAGCAGCCGAAGCGCAAGACGAATATCGGCTCGCCAGGAAAAGACTAAAGGAGGCCATCAACAGAAGCAAGCGGCTCAAGTGGGAGACCCTCAGGAGTGATCTAGATTCTGATCCCTGGAGTCTGGGGTACAGGCTTGTAATGAGCAGGCTTGGAGCCCGGCCTCGTACCCCAAGGATGGACGAAAATCGGATGCGCTTCATCGTGGACAGTCTATTCCCTCGTCACCCACTGAGGGATCGTGAGGAATATCCAGGCCCATTGGAAGACGTCCCAATTTTCAGCGAGGACGAGCTATCACTAGCTGCTAGCTCCCTGCGCAACAAGAAGGCACCAGGGCCGGATGGTATACCTGTGGAAGTGCTGAGGGTGGTCGCTAGATCCTGCCCCCAGGTGCTACACAATATGTACAACCACTGCCTCAAAGACGGAGTCTTCCCGAAGAGGTGGAAGATCCAGAGACTAGTCTTAGTCGGCAAAGGGAAGGGCGGCCCGAATTCCCCGTCGGCATACAGACCTCTTTGTATGCTGGACACGGCGGGGAAACTACTGGAACTTCTACTCAGGCCTCGCCTAGTAGCGGCAATTCGGGATGCGGGAGATCTGTCAGCGAGGCAGTACGGGTTCAGAACGGCCAGGTCCACCATTGGAGCCATACAGGAGATCTTGAATGCCGTCCAGGTGGCCCAGCGGGGTAATCACTTCTCCAGAAGGATAGTGCTACTCGCTACACTGGACGTACGCAACGCCTTTAATTCGGCCAGGTGGACAGACTTGCTAGCGGCTTTGGAGGACGTCTTTCAAGCGCCGGACTACCTGCTCCGGATAATACGAAGTTACCTGAGGGACAGGGAGCTCCGGTACGACACAGCAGATGGGCCATGCAGCAGAGAAATAACAGGAGGCGTAGCTCAGGGCTCTATCTTGGGCCCCGACCTGTGGAATGCCTTCTATGGTGGAATCCTCCGGATGTAGATGCCAGATGATACCTTTCTGGTAGCATATGCTGATGACGTGGCTGCCGTGATCACCGCGAGAGACGCAGAGGAGACGCACCGCATGCTGAACCAGGACATGCGCAGGGTCCGCATCTGAATGGAAGAACACGGTCTGAGCCTTGCGACGGAGAAGACAGAGATTGTGCTGCTCACTCGACGACGTATACCCACAATCACACAGTTCGTGGTGGGGGAAACGGCGATAATATCAAAGCCAGCGGTGAAGTATCTAGGGGTGCACCTGGATACTAAGCTTTCCTACTGGGAGCAAATTCGATGTTCCTCGGAGAAAGCCGCTAAGGTCGTTGCTGCGCTGAGCAGGCTAATGGCAAATGTCGGAGGCCCAGCTGCAGGAAGACGGCGACTGCTGATGTCGGTGACCAACTCGATTCTCCTCTATGGATGCGAGGTCTGGGCCGACGCACTGAAGCAAGAAAATACCGCAAGCAAATGGCCGCGGTACAACGAAGAGGAGCACTTCGGATTGCAAGCTCCTACAGAACGGTGTCGGAACCAGCAGTGTTGGTCATCGCTGGAGTAATGCCAATAGATCTGATGGCTGAGGAGAGGAGGAGGGTCTACACGACCAAGGAAGACTTGGGGTTTGTAGAAGCAAGAGCAGTGGCCAGGGCACACTCCATGCGGAGCTGGCAACTACGATGGGAGCAGGAGTGTCGAGCTAGGTGAACGGCGAGACTGATTGGGAACCTCCCTGAATGGGTGGACAGAACGCACGGCGAGGTAGATTATTACCTTACTCAATTCCTGACAGGGCATGGTTATTTCTGTCCATACCTGCGAAGGATGGGTAAGATGGAGGATTCATCGTGCGTGTATGGCGACTCACACTCTGATGACGCTCATCATACTTTTTTCGAGTTCAACGGTGGGTGCTGGAGAGGCGAGGACTGGAATCGGAGGTTGGCCCCATGACGCCTGATAACATCATAGGCGTCATGCTCAACAGCAAAGAGAACTGGGACATGGTTGTGACCTTCGTGAGGATGGTCCTGCGGCAGAAGAAGCCTGAACTGGACCGTCTCACAGGTCGATGATATAGATAAAGCTGTAGAAGCCTAGTAGGCGCAATACGAGGTGCCACCTTGAAGCCATACGAATAGTCGCTCCAGGGGGGGTTCTCTGCCTGTAAAGTGGAGGTTTTTTAGTGGGTGCGAGTCCCACACACCGGGAGACCAGTCGGGTGTCTCCTGATGGTGCATAATGCATTTTTCCTCCCTCGCAAAAAAAAAAAACTACTACTACTATTACTACATTACTACTACTACTACTACTACTACTACTACTACTACTACTACTACTACTACATTACTACTACTACTACTACTACTACTAATAATAATAATAATAATAGTACTAGTACTAGTAGTAGTAAAAATACTATATGTGACCAATGTTATTATTATTCATCCAAGTCTCAAATAATAAATTGTGAGAAACAACAAGCCGTATAGCAGGAAGAGAGGTGGAGACATAAGAGGGAAAGGGAGTGAAAGCTTGTAGTAGGCTGATGGTATTACGGCAGGAGAAATCTCCTTTAAAAAGAGAGGTAGTTAGAAGAAACAGCAGAAGAAAGTATTTTATCAAGAACTTGGAAAACAAACTGACTCGTAAATTTTAGCAACCGTACTATGAATTTAGGCTTGACCGAGTAATCAGCAAGTAATCAAACGGAGATGGACATTCGTGTTTTTCCTGAGCCTGTAATGTGCGTTTAATATGTATAGATCGGTGAAGCCTTTCGAAGTAATGATATTGAAATTCTTACTATTACAACGTACGGAAGAATAAAAAATATCGTCATATAGTTCAGCAATTAATTTAGTGAGACTACGTGTTTGCAAGTGCAGTTTTAATTATAGTAGAAAACTGTACGATTTACGAGATTTCGTACGTTCTCCTCTTTCGTCTAAATGAAACAAGCCGAAACAGATTGCCTTAAACGGCTAAATCAGCCTAAAAGAAACACTCATAAGCTTAAAAAATTACGGTACGGGCCGAGCAGCCCTATGACCTAATCCTTAGAGTAAACAACAGAAAAAATAAAAAGAAGGTAAACGACATTTTTCGCATAATTGACGGAGTACGTAAATTTTTAATTACGTCGTTGAAAGTCGTCTGCTGCTGCTGCTGGCAAACAGGAATTCATAATTATTTTTCCTCTTTGTCGGGAGGCGAGATTACCAGCTCCACTTTTCAATAAGTTGTCTGCTACTTTAAAAAAGAAGAAGAAAAAGGACGTCGTAGTAGCAGCAGCAGCGACAGGTGAGTAAAGCAGAAGCCGAGCTCGAGCTCTAAGCTGAAACCTTGCAGCAGCAGCTAGCTGTTTGTGTTTAAGATTATATGCAGACTTACCGTACAGTATTTTCTTTCCAGAGACTGTATTGATTGCCCCGGCTGCGAGGAGACGGTTTTCATCTGGTTGCAACTATATATATCATTTGTTTTTCCAACAAAATGAAATGTATAAATAAAATATGTAATCTTAGCAGCTCAGCGTTGCGTTGAGTTGCGACTGGAAATTCTAGTTTTCCGAATCCCACCTAGCTCGTAATTCTCTGTAAACGTACGGTCACGACTGTAATTCGCACTTCTCTTCGTCTAAACGTGTAAGTTGTTTTAACCACCGGTTACACTACGCTTGGAAGTAACGAAACCACCACTGGATAATTGATATTATTGTTTATTAAGCGTTTGTAATAGGGAAGAATAATATTTTACCATAATTAGTTAAAACTGATTATATTATATTACAAAAATTGAGTTTCCTGTTTATTTTTATATTTAAAAAAAAAATGATTATTTTTTTAATTTACAAATTATAACTAGCTCATTAAAGGCTACCTAGTAAATACAAACAATTAACGTCAGTACCTTGGTGAGTACCTTGTTAACAACTAACCAGTTCTCTTTGCGCCTACAACGAACCGCGTCATCAAGCGCTAGTCATTAGTCTGGATAAATATAAATATACACTAAGTCGCTAGTATGAACTTTTAGTCTGGATAAATATTTTCAGCTGTCGATTTGAAATAACGTCTTCATCCACGGAATTCTGAGTCCGTGTGAAGCTTTTTGTTGCTAATTTACAATACAGCATTAGTTATCAAAACGAATTCTTTTCTGGCGTTAGAAACCGTGTCCCTGGAAACAAGAAAGAAATTCATAGGAGCTTAGTTACACTTGGAGCGTATATGGCTCAGAAATCTGAACCCTGAGGAAACTGCAGAGGAGTTAGCTTGAAAATTTTGAGAGTTGCGTTGGAAGAGGCCCTTAAAAATACTCTGGACAGAAAGAGTGCCTAAAGATGAGGTTCTGAAGATTGCGGATGAAAGAAGGATGCTGACTGAAACCACAGCGGGAAGGAGAAGCATTATGGTACTACGCCATTCAAACTGATTCACATCCTGATCGAGGGAACGTTTGAGGTACATAGTGGGAGGATTAAGACCATATAGGAGTTTATGGATGACATAAAAGTAGTAAGAAGTATGTGGTGATTAAGAGACTGTCTTCGGTAGGGAAGAAATTGCAAGTCCACCGATCTTTGCTATGAGGAGAAGAAGAAAAAGAGATTGGTTACCAGGCGGAGAGCTCAATTTGGAATCTCTGGATCATCTCGATGTGTTTAAAAAATTGAAAGCAACTCTATGTTTATTAATATGACTTCGGTTATAACAACGAATGAGACTACAACGACGATGTATATGGTCTACCCTGGGTTTCCATATAAATAAATATGATCTCCTAGTAGAAGAAATAGCGGCTTTGAAGAGAAATAGGAGTACAAAACCGGCACAGAGGTTTTGGTGAATATTACGCATCGATCTTTCACAGGGTATAAGGAGTTCGTTTGAGACACTTTTTCATTATGTCACGCGCATCTTTTCTGAAATACTCTGCAATATAAATGAAGAGGAAAACACACCAAAAAAATGTTTTGCCTCCTGTACTAATGAAGAATTGTACTAACACCCATACGATGAGGATAAGTGATTGTAACAGACTCATAATAATAGTCTAAGTGTACACAAGGAATTTTTATCTGTGGTTCGGGTCTGGCGTTCTGATGAACTCTTTCAGTGTCATCTGTTCATGAGCATTTTTCTCTATCACATTTCCGTGTAATTATTACATCCTGCGTGTGTAATGAGTATTTTATTATGTATCCTTCATCTCGATATTTATCGTCTTCTAGCACTGTCCTAATTATTTTAGCATGTATAGTTTAAAGATAATCTAAAAAGTCTAACATGTCTATACATTTTTAATATTAGTCTTTACTATATTAGTCTTTATAATATTATTTTTAAACTATTTTAATATTAGTCTACAATGAATATTGTAACGTGACGGTTCCCTTAAAATAAAGATTTGAAACCCATTTATATTCAAGTATAGAACAATAGAGAAGTAATAAACTTATACAGTAAATTATATGTACTAATAGGTGTAGTCAAGACTAAATAATGATAGAATATAATAAAAGAATACTAAACATGTCTAATTAAAACCTTGTAACCACTAGTTCCAGTAAAGACTTCATAGTAAATTATATTAAGAATAGGTAAAAGCCCTATAATATCAAGTTTAGCTGATTAACGTTGGACTGTGAAGTGAAGGTGTGTACATCCATCAATCAGTTATCTTAAATAATGATTGTTTAGTAGTAGGTATAAAATGTAATAAGTAATAAAAACAGTATGACTGGATTAGGTAGTTGTATCTACCTATGATAAATGAACATATAGACAATTTAGAGAGGAAAAATGGTATTATCTAAATGTGTAAATAAAGTTTTATTACATTAAAATATTATAATATAGAGTTAGCAAAAGGACAACGATTATGTTTTAATTACCAAGATGCATAGCTAATTATGCTATGTTATATTTGCTGGACTAATTATTGTAGTATTGAGTTGTCAAAATGACAATTATTATGTTTTAAAGGACTAACAAGATGTAGTTAATAATGTTCTGTAATATTTGTTAAACTAAATATTGTAGTCCAGTTTGTCAGAATGACCATTATTATATGTTGAAGAAGTACCAAGATGTGTTTAATATTGTTATATAATATTTGTAGTCAGGGCCGGACCTACAATTATTATTAGGGGGGGGGGCAAGCTTTGCTGTTGGCGCCCTCCCCGAGGGTACCCGATTTACCAAAAGGTCTAATGCTACATGAGGTTGAAAAAAAAACCAGATTAGAGATTACAGTATTATTTTAATTAAATAGTAATTCTTTTTCATAACACATATTACACTAGTATTCAAAAAGTACCATAAATGAATAAGAAATAATTATAAAGAAAGGTTTGAGTATTTTTATAATTATAACGCATATACAGTTTTTAAAGTTTAATGGAAAAGAACAATAAAGTAAAAACATACTATTCAATATATTAATTAAACTCTTATCTTTCGAGCCTTCTTTGCTGCAAATGTGTTAATTATATGATCAAAAGAAATCGAAGAAGCCCTTTGATGCTCAATGGAAATAATGCTCAAGTTAGTAAGTCTTTGCTGTTTCATAGCATTTCTCAAATAGGTTTTTATAAGCTTCAATTTGCTAAAACTTCTTTCTCCAGTTGCTACAGACACTGGAAGTGTTACAAAGATTTTTAGAGCAACATGTATATTTGGATACCCCTCTTCCAGCTTGCTTTCATACAATATTTTGAGCATAGTTGCTGCTGTTGCATCTTCCAATCCATCTTCCGTGGTTAGAGCGTGAAACTTAAAACTCTCTATTTCCTTTATAAGTTCTTCTTCATTTAAATCATTTGCATAGGTTCTAGCTAACTCTCTAGCCTTACTTTTTAAAGTATCAACATCTAGTTTTTTAATTTGATCCCCACACAAGAAACTAAACTTGTCAGCAATCATTTTCAGTGCATCATACCTGTTGGTTAGCTCACTAATAATTCTATCACAAATTTGAAAAAGTGATTTTTTGAACAGTTCTTCTGCCGTGAGATTTGATGCATCATCTTCACATGTTTCCCCTGGCATTTTCTTTTTTTTCCTCTTCCTTGTTTCTTTGTATTCTGTTGTTATGCCAATATTATTGATAAGAACTTTGCCTCATCAATTGCCTCTGAAACAGTTAACTCCCTAGTCGAAGATAATAAATTTAGAAGACCATGTATGATTTTGCAGCCTTGTCTACTGTTGCATCTTCTCTTTGTAAAAACTTGTTAACTCGATCAATTTTCTTGAGAATTGTATACCAAAAACATGTCATGACAACGCATTCGAAATTTTTCAAATTGCAGATTAGAGATTTGGCCTCAGATCTTGTTTCTGGAGATGAGAATTCATGAGTGTTCAGTTCTTCAAGAGCATAGAGCACTTTGTCCATATGTTTATATATAACCTCCACGTATTCAAGCCTTGCTGACCATCTTGTTTTGCTTTCTGATTTTAAACTAAGAGGTACATGTTTTTTTAATACTTCCCACCTTGATGTTGAACCATAAAAGTAGTTGTAAAGACTGTTTACAATACCAAAATATGATTGGGCTTCAACACATGCCTCTGCTGAATGGACTCCAACTAAATTTAAAGTGTGGGCTGAGCATGGAACAAAATAGGCCAGTTTGTTCTCTTGGACTATCCTTGATTGTACTCCCTTGTATTTCCCAGCCATGTTTGCTCCGTTGTCATATGACTGGCCTCTGCAATATTTCAAATCTAGACCATCTTGTTTGAGCTTTTCAGCGATACTTTCAAAAAGACCCTCACCTGTCTTTTCACTCACAGTGAAAAAATCCAAAAAACTTCCACAAATCTCAGGCCCTTCCTCATTAAATTTAATGTATCGAATAACTTCAGTCATCTGTTCATTTTTACTCACATCAGGAGTACAGTCGAAAATCAAAGAAAAATATTTAGCTACTTTAATGTCTTTAATAATGTCTTCCCTAATTTGATGTGCAATGAGATCAAGAAACTCGTCTTGTACTTTGTGGGAAAAATAACTGAGCTGCCCTTTCTTGTGGCGATCAATATGTTAAGCGAAAAATAAAACACTAAGAACAACTGATAGCCTATTAGAAAGTAAAAACAAAAAACAAAACAGTTTAGTTTTTAAGCAGCTATTATGTCTCTCTTTAATACAAATATTGTTCTCAACAAATAATAACAAATTTTTATTTACCTTTTTCTTGTTCTTGGATATTTTGCAACCATGATGACATCAAACTTGACGACTTCTCTGCCTCTTGTTGTCTTGCTTTCGCTTTCTTTCTGTTGAAAGCTCCTGACGCCTTTTTTGACATATTGATATAGTTTTATTTTTTATAAATACAAACAAACAAGATAGTCACTGTTAGAATATTCAGTCGGTCACTGAAGGTAACCCAACCTCAGCAGACTCATTGCTGACTGAGGCGAGACTGGCGACTGACAGTCAATCAAAACACACAGAGTTGCCAACAGCAACTCATACTGCGAGAATATCCCCACCCTGTTTAAGTATTTCTTACTATATTTAGGTAGATGTGGCTATGGACAAATGTAGCTTATTGGGAATTTGCACTAAAAATTTATAATTTATTGTTTCTGGAACAATATTGAGTAATTTAAACTTGACACTAAAACTTATATTTTTGGTTATGAAGCAGTTACTAATTTTTATAAATAAATTATTTTTTGGCGCCCCATCATTTGGCGCCCCCCAAAACCTGGCGCCCGGGGCGCGTGCCCCCTTTCCCCCCCGTGGATCCGGCCCTGTTTGTAGTAATAGGAATATGAAACATGAACTGACTATTATATTAGGGAATAGGTAATAAAAATTATTTGTAATAGACTAACTGAGAATTTGTTCAGTAAGATGTTATTTTCTAGAATGTGTAGTTTAGGTAATAGGTCATAATGATTATTTGTAGTAGATGAGTTAAAATTGTTTGATTCAATGTTATTTTTACAGAACTTGCATTTACGTCAGGGAAGGTAAAAAAGAACTGTATAAAGGATAAAGAATAGATACTTAATATTATTATGTGTTGTAAATAAGCATTTGTACATTAAGAAATAGATAATGCTCAAGGGTACACTAGACAATATTATGTCTATGGTACAATCAATATGTTTTATAAGAAATTGATGTTCACATTTGTTATAATTAGTATTAAAATCAATTTTGTTAACAGTTAAGATCATATGTAAAGTAAAGGGAAATGGGTGTGTATCAAAAAGAATATTTAAATATGAAATATTATATTAGGCCAAAATTAAAAAATGTCACTTTGAGAAATACTGAACAAAAACCTATATTGTGAGATCTCAAAATGATCAGTAGAGAAAGAGGATTTCATTGGTAATAATTTTATTATTATTGTACCTAGCATAAGATAAGTATATTAAAATTAATATTTTGATGTAATTTGGACAAGAAAAACCGACGCCATCAGATGACAATGCTTGGAGTTTCAGCCATTGGGAATTTCGCATATTTTGCACCAGAAAGCCCCAAAATTTAACCCAAGCTAGTTAGTTGATTGTTAAACCTCGAGTAGTAAATATCGGAGCCTCCGCAACACTTTTGGACAGGAAATTGCAATCGGGCTCGAACATCAGTCAGGTTAGGTGTACAGTGAACCTGAGTTAAATTATAATCGAGTAATAAATTTATATAGTGAATTGTTAAAATCATAATAAATGAATTATATAGTGAAAACAACCAAAAAGGAATAAGAAAGTGTGAACATAAAAAGGAAAATATTGTGATATTAATTCAAGTTAAAAAAAAATTTTAACAGTTATTATAAACCAACCTCTGACACTATATACACTAGCGAACTATTTTCTCACAAACACTGAACTATCAAACACTAACACTGTTGTATTTTTTAGTGATTATGTAATTATTTTTCTGTTTAATTTTAAAGAAGTGTAGTATTCCTTAACCTAAAAAGACACTGTTCGGCACTCACGAACTGTTCAGTACTATAGTTTGTCTTTTGTTGTATCATATTATAATTGTAAACTGTGATGTTTTGTACTTCACTATGACATTTTCTCAATAATTATTGTAGTCAAAAGAACACATGTGGTTATATTTACATAGTGTAAACAGATAACCATTCTGAGATCGAAAACTTTCTATAGTGCCAACCACTGAGCATTAATATACCAAGCCAGGGTAATTCATGTTAAGTATTATTTATTTATTTTAATTAAAGAAAAGAAAGGATTTCAAACCTCAATAAAAAATATTGAAAAGAATTGATTTTGTGCAAGTGTAATTATTTCTAATAATTAATAATTTCTCAAGTTACGAGTGCTGGCGTTCATGAGAATTGAAGAGAAAATTTGTATTTCCAGGCGAGCAACGATAATATTGTGATTTTAATTATTTTTCATTTTTCAACAAATTTTATTTTAATTCTATATCAAAGAAACAAAAACCGAATTAATTATTTGTAAAATAAAGATAAAAATCCGTAAGTATCTCTATACCAGCGATATTAAAAAACAGAAACAGTGCATTCAAAACTGAGTGCCTAGTGAAGCGTTAACGAAGAACTGACATACCTAAGAATAATAAAGAAATTAATTGATAATTTATTTTAAAGTATTTATTTACATAATTTGACTTAACAACGAGGCATAGGGACTCGATTTTAATACAAACAAGGGAGTTAATTAATTAATACAGAAAACAATTTTGTGTTCACTTAATAGGCGTTCATAATTACAGGCCTATCCATTACACCCAGTCTATTCAATAATTATTTTTTATTTATTTATTTATTTGTTTTGATTTATATATTTGACATTACATAATTGACGCTTACAACGTGAGGCGTTAAAAAAGAAAAAACTATATACTCAGAGAATTGGTATTACAATATTAATAACACTGCACCAATTTTGCTTTAAAATATTTTTATTTTTACTAATCGTCTAAAAAATAATAATAAATAATTAAAACTAATAATGTAAAAAGCAGTAGTAAATTTACAGTTAGTGATGAAAAGGTAAAAATAATAAGGCGCTTGAGAGGGGAAAGTCCCAGTTACCTGAGATAACTAAATTGTAAGCAGTTAATTTCTTTGTAAAGTTCTAAGAACTTTCGGAAAATTAATTTTTAATCAATAAAAAAATGTAAGAAATCCAAACAATTAATCAGGAATAGATTTTTATGTATCGAATTTATTGTTGATAACAATTGTGCTCCAAAGTTTGTATTTATTTAGTTTTATGAAAACTTGAGTATTTAGATGTTAAACTTAAAAGCAAATTAAAAACATTAATGGCATTATAAATCGTTTGCTAATTTATTTTAACTAAGCATCTAAAAAATAATAATAAGTAAACAGAACTAATAATATAAATGGTAGTAGTAAATTCACTGTTAGTGATGGAACGGTAAAAATAATAAAATGCTTGAGAGAAGCAAGTCGCAGTTGGCTGAGTGGGAACTACTCTGATAGAAAGCGGTACAAAGCATAGCTGAGACCAGATAACCATTTCTTATTACGTTATTTTGAAAAGAACCAAAATCCAATAAACGTAAAACCGCCAAGAATCTTTCATTCCTTTTTAACTTATAAGGAAAACGGACGCTATGAACAGCGTTCATATAAGCCTCTCACACACCTTCTTGTTTCTGATTGGCCGATGATGCAGTTTTTACCTGTGCGGGGGTTGAAATTAGCAATAACAAGTAGCACAGGTAGCATCGCGGGAAATCAGCAGACTTCCCCACAGTACATCTCGGAAAACAAGTGAGTACCTAATGGCATAGCTTGGTGCGAGCCAATCATACACCATCTTTATTGTGATTGGCTGATGGTGTCATTTTTACCTGTACGTGGGACTTTGCTGAATTTATAAGTACAGGTAGCATGGCAGGACAGCTTTAGCCTATACCACAGTACTGTGGGCCTGTACGTAAACACCCGGCGTGCTGGATTTTTATACCACTGATGATGGCAGCCAGTGGAGCTGCCGAAACGTTTGGTTTTGTTATAAACCATGGACCACGGCCAAACAGCCCGGATATCATGAACAGCTGTAAACTGTAAACTATATACAATGAAGATGCCATTAAGAAAGGTGACTTAGCTTAGTAAAACTAGTTACTCAACATGACATAAAAAGGGTTCAGGAGTCCACCACCCTAAAAACTCCTTTATCTACACATTAAAAATCTAATTTCTGTTGTAATTATTCACCACAGTTTTAAAAGATAAAATTAATTATACTTAATACGTGAAGTCTCACAAAAACGTTTTAGTGTTGAACATGGTATCCTTTAATCCATTTACTTTACTTAATCGACAAATTTCGTTTAAACAAATAAAACATTATGGCCGAAACTCTGTACAGTGAACACAGATTTTTAATTTTTCATATAATTACAATTTTTACGTACTTTAAAACGCTTTAAATGTTCTTTAAGAAATTTAATTCGATATAACTGATTCAGAAAAGTTATAGAACAAAACTATGATTAGTTTATAGAAGGTAACTTAGTATGAAGATTGTAAATCAAATTATGTAGCTAGTTATTACATTACGCATATTCTAATACTTAGAATCTTGAAAACATTTATTTATTAATTTTCTAAAAACCAACAAACTGCTTCATACATGTTATTATAATTACGCGTTTTTTATTTTTTATTAAACTGTATCCGTTCCTTGTGCCAAACTTTTCTTTTCCTCTCTATATTAGGCCCTATATTTCTCGGATTTTAAGTTATAGTCTTCATAAGCTATTATTTCAACTATTATTTGAGATAATAACACAATATTGGGTAATATGGATCATAATAATAATATTATTATAGTAATATCAATAAGAATATTAATAATAATAATAACTGACGAAAGTTTTCTGAGTTATGCTTAATGAATAGATACAATTTTTAAGACAATTTTCATTATCATAATCAGCACCTGTGTACATGCAATAGAAAAGTAATTAATATGCGTAAACAGACTCGCTATCTCTTGGTTGTAAACTTCCGTAGTTTCCGTTAATTAATTAAGAACACTATTTGTCGGTTGAACATAGGTCTTTTGTCCATACTACGATGAGACATCCTCAGTGGCACGGTGGCTCGGCTGAGTCATTCTAAGTGTCTTAGTCTAATACACATACAGTGTTATTCATATATTAATAATGTAGATATATAATATTCCACGAATGTTATTAATACATTTTATCAATATATTTTATATTTAATTTAATATATATGATTAGTAATAATAGTATATTAATAAATTATTTTAATATAATTTATATCCTTTATGTATTAATATAAAATATATTTGTATATATAAATATTATTTACTATTAATATTCATAAGTAAACGAGAATAACTATGAGTAGTTATGAATAGAATACTTTATTATCAGTTAATATATTTAAAATATAATAATCGCTAAATCATAATCAGATAAACTTAAAATTTAATGCGTACGTGAATTAGTACAGGGAGGAATACAAGTATATGTATTATGAATATACACGTACGTATTATGGCGTGAATAAAGCGTGTCGGGACGCATGTGTTACGAGGAATACCATGCGTATCATTACATATGTTACTATTACGTTATACTATCCAAGTCTATTTAAAAATTTATTCACTTGTTTTCATTGTTATAGTAGAATCCTGTACACAAAATATTGCTATTTCAAAGACTTTGTCGTTCGGTAGATAAAAAGACATAGTTTTTTAAAATATTTAAAAGAAACAAATGAAAATAATGTAAATTTTATATAACAATTAAATTAGGTTACCTCAGACGTTCTGTGGATCGCTATAATCGGTGGTCTTTATTTTACAGGCTGTATTTTTTAAATCGTCATGTGCGTTTGTTGGGTACTATTCATTCCTTGCCTTCATAGTTTATTAAAATACACTAAAATGATGGAAACATGTTTTTTTTACAACATGTTGAAATTCTGAATCTTAAACATTTTGGAAACGATTTATCCAGTTGTTTGCTAGTCCGTATTTCTCATTTAAATATCCAGATGTATTATTAAAGCAGTCTTGGTGACTAAGATAGTGAAGCATGGGTAAGGTGAAAGAAGCAAGAAAACAGATTCCAAACACAGTAAATAAAATTTTTAAGGAGGATTGAAGGTTGAATTAGATTGAACAGGCTCAGAAATGAAGATGCACAATGTACCTTAAAAGTGTTTAACTTGACCGTAAAAAAGATGATAGAATCGAGGATAACAGTAATATGAGGAAGGAGCACGTTACCACAACACGTGGAAGCGGACTGCCAATGAGGCCTTTGTTTGTGAAAGTACGGATAGGAGTAAAGTTGGTTGTCCAGGGAGACGTTGGGTTCGATAACAAGCAATCTGCCTGTTATTTGAAGAAGAAGAAAATCGTTGTAACTCATACTCGACCGTGTAAGACTGAACAACCTTACTTCACTGCTATACAACTTGTTCGTTGCATGGTGGTGCGACAGTTATGGAAGGTGATTCCGTGAGCAAACTGGTAGCTTTACCAGACTGACACATGTATTGGTATGACAACGCAGTAAAAGGAAATAGGCCTACACTACCAGCAACGTCGAACGTTCTCGGTCGAGTAACGTCTTCAAATAACAGTGTTTGCCTAATGACCTGCTTAAGAAAAATCAAGTTTGTTAGCCATTACGGATAGGCCTATAAAAACATTGTTTTATAGAGATTATCTGAAGACAGTGGTGACCAACATTTTTACTTCGCGAAACAGTTTTGTGACTGTCACGCGAGAAGATTATTACTTATAATAGTCCAAACACACGCGCGTTCGCGGGTACATACTGGTATGAAGTATTGAGGTATAGGAAAAAACTAAACTATGTTTCGGGATGTACTATTAGGATTCAGCTGAAAAAAAGTCGAAGAACTTTTAGCGTTTCGGAATTGGATTACTCGTATTATTTTTCAGTATTTTGCTATTTTTTCCTAGTTTTGGCTTTGAGAAGCTCGCCACGATTTTGTAATCGTGTTATGGACAGTTTTTACATTCAGACTAGCTTCCCACGGCTTCTCGCTTGGGAATTAGTAGTACAGTGGTTCCCCATTGCCTTCTGCGTGTTGGCAGATTTTACAGCCTGTTGCGAGCCCAGTAAACCTCCTCCTCCTTTATCGCTCAGGCTTAAGACCAAACAATTACGGGGACCTTGAGCTACTAAATAAAATAAAATATGTTTATTAGAAATAAAATAAAATTTTTAATGAATAGTTATTTACTTATTTAAATAGCACAATTTAAAATAAAAAATATACAAACTTTTTAAAGTGCATCAAAAACAACTGTATTCAATTTTTACATAACAGAAATAAAAAAATTAAAAATACTTTTGGTTTCCTAAATTACAAATATATAAAAAATGATTGTTTTTTCACCTCACGCGAGATTTAAATATATCAATTCAAACCAATTTACATTATTTTGTAATACAATTTTTTCAGCTGCTAATGTAGGTCGGGTTTTAAAGTAATGTAAATTATTACGTTTAACACCAAGTAACAAGATGCAATTAAAAAATTCTTTGTGTTGCCACGTGCCACTTAACATACTCCCGCACGAGTGTCGCGCGTTGAGTAGCACTGTCTTCATACATACTAGATTAAAGAGTAGTATGGATGAAGAATTTATGAAGGGGAAACTGCACAAAAAGTCAGTAACTTGAATTTACGAAGCACGAGAACGATGGAGATCAAAAGAGCTGAAGAATCGCTTCAATCTGAAGACTTAAGACCAAAGAAGAAAGAAGACGTAATTTTTCACTGCTGTTTAGCAGACTGAAGATCGTTCGATACTTTTCAATGTTTATTGTGAGTTGTGCATAAACCATAATTTTTACGTTGATTGTGCGTTTTTGTATAGAATGGCGTTGAATTTTTGTGTCAAAGAAATCTGTTCATTTGTTTACTGTGTCCGGTTGTCAATGCAATTCCCACCTCCCGAACATTGCTATCCATGTGACGAAATAATATTTTGATACCCTGCTGTGTTATTGAGAGAAGTGCCTTATTTTGTAAATTAGCGGCGACGTCTCATCTAAGTGACTAAACGTTGGAAACATCTGGGCTCTACCGGCCTGTGTTTCAGACGTAACCAACGACAATGGCTGTCAGGAACGAGAAATTCTTTAAGTGCTGCGTCGCAGTTAATTGTACGGTATTCGGGTAATCTGTATACAGATGAAGTGATATTTATAAAACAGAATTAATGCAAACGTTGAAGAAGCCGAGCGCCGTTTTGAAAGAACCACCACCATCTTCGCCTCCTCCTCGTCATGTTATAGGGTTGAATGTATACGTGTGCGTGTGTGCGTGCGTGGTGGAGTGGAGTGTTGGTGGTGGTAGAGGGTTCCAATAAAAAGCAGTTTTAGTAATGGGCTAATCGTAACTGACAGACTCAATTTAACACACAACTTCTTCCACACAATTTACTGTATTTCGGTGGGAGCAAAGGATAGCGGGTGGTGGGGGAGACAGTCCCGCGCGTTGCATAAAATATATTGCTTTTTATTTCTTTGCATATTGCTTCTTATTCTTCTTCTCATTCGGATTCGCTACTCGTGAAAACTTTCTTATACAATATGTTTTTTTTTTTTTAATATACACGTTAAAATTGACATTCGATTTACAAAGAATAAGACAGTTTCTGACGCGTAAAATTTAGTTATTTGAAAGGAATGATATATAATTTAAAATTTCTGAGCGATGAATGGAAAGGGATATATTTAAAACCTAGCCATGTAATAGTGTTATTCATAGTTAATATGGTTTCTGCTACAGACGTGAGTCTGTGGGTTGAATATTGGTTGACGTTTGAGTTAAAACAATACGGTTGCTGTGCTTTTCAAACTGTACGGTGTACTGTCATTACTAAAGGTATAATTTCGGTCTACGACAGAGATACTGTGCTTCAGCTCAATCGTTAAAATTCTGGTCAACATTGTTATGTAGAGATTATATTCCCGCACCTTTTTAAAATTACATAGATGGGTAGATATTTTTAGTTCTATAAAAATACTGTTTATTTTTATTAAACATTTCAATTACACTTTCAGCAGGAAATTAAACAAGCCACCTAATCTAGTGGTTGGTGTTAATGCATATACGAGGGTCAGTTGAAAAGTTCGCGGAGCGACATCTATAGTTTAGCTGTAGAACTAAAATTTTTTGGGTGTTATAAGATTATTACTTCATGTAAACATCTGTTAATTTCCAAATACATCTGTCCGTTTTATCATTGTTTAACAGTTATTCAAAATTTACGTGTCACGCCAGATTGTAAAAATGAATAAAATTAATAATTCTTTGATAACAAGGTGCAGTCTCAATGGAAATTACAATGAAATAGGTTAGGAAAAGGTTACGCCTTCAAAAACAATGGTTTTTAAGTGGACACTACAGTTTAAACTGTTGAGTACTGAATGTTATCCCCGTAGTGGACGCCCTAAAAGTGCAAAAATTCCAAATGCGACACCCAAATTGCACAAAGTTCTTTCAAACCAAGTTCTTTAATTTAAATCTGATACACACGCTCACGTAAGGCACCTGTCGATCTCAGCAATGTCATCCACTCTCAGTCACCGATCTTCCAACACTGTGTATGAAATTTGTTTAAAGATATCTGCAGTTGTTAAACTTCAGGGATATGACCACATTTGCATTCGAATGTTTACTTACAAACATTGTTTTTGAAGATGCAGCATCTTCTAACACGTTTACCATTTACCATTGTGACTTTCCTTTGGCAGTAGATCTTATTAACAAACTACTAAATCAAGCACGATGTTTGACTTCGTCCATTTTTTAAAACACGTGTGACACTAAATTTCCAACAGCTGATAAACAATACATAAATTAACAGATAGATTTGAAAACTAACAGGTGTTTACACGAAATACGAATCTTACAACTCACGAAAAATTTTATTTCTACCGCTAGGCTATAGATGTCGCTCCGCGAACTTTTTAACTGTCCCTGGTAATAGTCTCAAACAGTACAAACGCGTCAAGTCTGCACCAATACATGCGGTAGGAAACGTTATGTTGTTAAATTTAATAAAACCTTAGTTTTAAGCAACTAAGAACAGAGTTCTTAACTTACATGAACCAAACCACTCATAAAATAATTTTAACACTTAATTCTAATTTTACAGTTCAACATGCAGGTAAAACTATAATGAATAGGCTTATTTATAGAAATGATACGAAATTAATACGCCAACATTCTTATCCAATATCCTTATTACCAAATCAGTGAATTGTATCAGCTAATCAAGGTTATCTTTACATAACAAAAAGTGTCTGTTTTCTTGAAAATGACTTACTTCTGTTAATGTGAAAGTCAATTAACAGGCAATAAATTAAAACGTTTGGTCCAAGAAATGAAAATGAGAGTCGGAACCATGACTTATTTACTTTAGGTCTAATGAAGTTACCTTGTTATTGGTTTCACGTTTTAATCGTATTAATCGGAAACTATTTGTCCAGACCTTGCATTAAATACTCTCAGTAATTTAAAACAAATAAGTATCGTTAAGGAAAAATTTTATTTTAAGAAAATATAGTAAATGCTGTATCGATTTTGATTAGGTAAGAACCCGAATAAAAAAATTGGCTCGAGATCAAGGAAGTATGACCAATGAGTGGGACTACTATCCCATAACTCGATGCGATCCTAATGCCTTGAATGAATGAGAGAGTAATATAGAAATTTCAGTAGAGCAAAATTACGTTGAATTTTGTAAAAAATACAATTGCCTTAAATATTTTATTAGTTGAATAGTTTATAGTTTATATAAACACAATTATTAGTTTATAGTTTCTGTGTGTTTCTCTGCACGCATGGTACTTGACGTGTTAATTGACATCAATATTTCGATTCAATCGAGTTTGTCATGAACCGCATTCATATAAGGTAAGCGCGTCGTTACTAGACTTCATATTTTTCTTATTGTTACGTCGTGTCTAATGTTAACGTTTAAGGCTTTTCATATCCTACTCAGACCATCCGCACCGTACTTCACTCTCGACCAACAGAAGTAGAACACACCAGTTATTGGCGACCGCTGGTCTTGGAAGAACCACTGGAGTTGCTCACAGTATCTCTCAGAAAGCAAATATGTTATCACATGCTAAAAACAAGTCAGTAGATTAGCGCGCTTACGAAAGAGCAGTCGTGCTCGTAAAGTACACAAACAACGTGATGGCTGTATCGAGCACAGTGCACACTTATTGTCATCATTTATGTTACACCAAATCAGTTTCCACTTTCGACTAATGTTGAAATCACTTGAGATTATGTACTCATTTGCTAATAGGTAACAGTTTCTTTAGTACTGTGTGTGTGTGTGTGTGTGTGTGTGTGTGTGTGTACGCGCTCGCTCGCGTCTGTGACAGAGAACGAGAGAGGTGAGAGAGGAGCATGCTACTATCATTTTTTTCTTTTATTACTACGTACATTTCATTAAATACTACTCTAAATACAGTATTATTTATTTTAAAGAAACTGCGTAGGAGGAAACAGGCGAAGGAAACCTTACTTTCCCAAAAACAAAATTCTAAGTCGCATAACGCAATTAAAATAATTAGATTGCAATCTAAAAAAAACTTGTAATCACTGTGAGGATCTCATCGCGATCATCTGATCTCAGATGGGCTGCATCTGAGCCAGACTCTTAGCAAAGCGATTAGTTTACAAAGGTTTTTTGATAAATCTTTACCGTCTGGCTACGCTTATAGGTGTAGAAATCCCAGCGACAGTGCCGTCATCATCCAGCTCCTCTTGTCATTCATGTAACGCTTGAATTGATAAGTGAAGCCACTATACATGACTGTATTGACTTAAAAAAAAAATATATATATATATAAATACACCCTTACATCCGAAACCATCAATTTAATATCCTTCAAGGTTTAGGCTTAACGTCTATTGCTATTAACGGTTACAACTTTGCATTTCATTTTCCTGTCCTATTCGGGTTTGAAGTAACTCGTACTGCAGTTTGTGTGCGTTTGTGTTGAGACGACGCATTGTTAAACAATTGTTAAGAATTGGCTAATTTCATACAGAACGTGTACGGGCGACTCAAGTGAAACAGGCGCCGTTAGGTGAGAACGATTCTGCGCTATTCGGCCCTGCGTTATCGAAATGTCAGAAAGTTAATTATCGAACCTACATCGCAGACGTTATTAAACCGCGTCCGTACTAGTACTACGGTATATTGTATTTAGTTAGCGTAAGATATTCGTTTAAGTTTATTCATCGCCTTAAGGGGATTATTTTGTTGTCGTCACCGTCGTAAGATAGTAAAGGGGTGGTGTGGGGGGTAGAAATAGTTGATTACCCCTCGCACAGTCTGCCCGTAGGCGAATATTAAGAGAGCTCCGGCAAGCAGCTCATACATGCATGCATGCATATCGGAGCGTTTCTTCTGTCTGCCGAGCGGTGACGTTCATTACTTTGTGTGCGCGACACACTGCAAACTATGACGCAGCTAGGCCCACTGTAGCACACCGCAGTTCGATGCGTGGGCTGTGTAAATCGTCAGTCATCTGCTAAAATGTACATAAAATATTGTGCACCTCCTAATGAAATTATAACACCGTGGTTACACTCAATACTTACACATTTTTTATTAGTGATTATTATTCATTTAATACAAATTATTCTAATACAAATGCTCCGGTTATTTATATGAGACAATTACAGGGTTTGACAATCGATATTTGAATTGATACCAGACGTTTAATGATGGCGTCTGTTGAAAATTGTATACAAGTTATTAATGTCGATTTGTCATAGGTTCTTGAGGTTACGTTCAAAGGATTACAAATGTTTTAAAAACAATAAAAATACACACCTTTACATCAAGTAAACTTAACTAACATATTGTGTAGGTGTAATTTGTTTAGCGCAGTGTAGTAAAAGTGTTTACAAGTTATGGATCATTAACAACAGTTTATATTGGTTAGTTTATAAATTGTCAGTGACTTAAATTTCTTTTTAATCTTTGAAAGTAATGAATTTCAGTTCAGTGAGATTTCGACCTTTAGTGAGATAATTAACGTGAGTTTATTTATATATTTCGGGTAATTTAAGAGGTACTTATCACTTCCGTAGTTATGGCGAATTCATACGATCTGTTATTCATGGGTTATACTATAATCTTCTTTAATTTGCTGGGTTCAGGACATCAGGCATCTTTTTCAGTTTAACTGGTAGTAATTTATTTTCTTTTTTCATTAATTTGGCCTCAACTTCAATAATATGGCTCCAGTCTTTATCTTATGTCTTGGTATACACTTAGTAATAACTTTTTCTGATATTTTCTATGTTTTAATGGACAATTTTGGTCACTCGAAAATTAGCGTCTATATCCTTAAAGCGTCATACATTCAGTAAAAAATCTAACGGTATTTTTGGCTTGTTACTCCACAGTTTCCATGGTAACGTAATTATTCTACCTGGTCGATCTCAAAATAAACCCATTGTTATCAAACCTTGAATTTTTTGTTTAATTTGAATAAATATTTTATAATGGCTATATTTATTTGGGGATAATTTCAATGGTTGTAATCTTTACATAGATGTTCCTATTTTCTTTCAAATATTAGTTTGATATCTTACAAGATTGGTCTAAGTCATGTATTAATGTTTTAGTCCAAAATTGATAATACTATGTTAATACATAATTTACTTATTTCTAAGTTTTAATATAATTCTGCCATGTTCCCTTTCGTTACATTCATAAATCGTTAATATTCATATTTATATAAACACACACACACACACACACACACACACACACACACACACACACACACACACACACACACACACACACAGACTTCTATGTTGTTTCTTCGTAGCCAGGGCAGATCAGTGAGAATTAAGCATGAACAGTGTGCCGGTCGTTTTACGAACCGGCGATTAAATACGAAAAATAAACCGTAATACTGTATATTTATTATATTATATAAATAATATTTAATAACACGCAATTGTTTAGCTGTTTCGGTGTTTAACGAAGCGGCGAAAATTAGTTTAGCTGTTTCTGTGTTTAACGTTTAACGAAACGGCGAAATTCAGTTCGCCGTGGTACATCCACGCACTCTAGCGTTCGCCTGGAAGCTGGATTCGGTACTGCGTTGTACCGACCGTCTTGTTCTGTCTCGTTTCGTCACTCACATAGTCAACATCACGTACCTCTTCGACAGAGCGGAGTCTATTTTTTGTAAGGATTCTATCACCCAGCATGGGTAGATAAACTCACACAAAACTGCGGTAAGCTGCATTAACACATATATTATGCGTTTCGTAAAAAATAAAATGTACATTTCAATATAGTAAGTGTGAAAGGAAGTTGTTAATTTTACAACCGCGTGGCGTGTATATCAGAAGTAGTCAATATCCAATATATGTATCTGAAGTATTCAATATAACCAATATAGTAATTAAGAGACAATATTTGTCGGTATCACTGTAGTGGTGTGAAATCCTGCTATTTTGGCGGATGTGATAGTTTTTCAAATGTAGTAACACGTGCTAGTGCATAAATAGACAGGTTACAGTGTGTAAAACTTTTTCCCACATGAGCATAATCATACTTAAATATTATATGTTGGTTTTGGGGGAGTCTAAATTTTCAACTAAAACGAACCAAGTAATGAGTTTAAAGGGTTACGAGTTGGCCAGTTCAAATTGTTATATACGGTTCTACCCAGTGTGCGTGACGCCTTATAGAGTGAGAATAAGTGTTGGGACCAGTCCTCTAATTATTTATGTATGCGCAGGGCCCCTGGTCTTAGACGTGGACGCTGGCACAGGATGAACATCTCCGCCTGAACGATTAACATAGACTCTCGACTTCGCCTATCGTAGGGGACAGCAACATGACCACGTCCAACCAACACCACAGACCCTGGAAGTAGGAACTTCAACATCACCAGGTGACCTCAAACCATTTATTATAATTTTATTTGATCTACACAGACACCCGGATCTGTGCTGTTAACACCTTATAACACTTGTGGAGTATGAGTGATACACTGTCACATTTCGTTCATCTTTCAAACGTTTTAATCAGGCCCCTCTTTAACTAGACAGAATTGTGCGCGGATTTTGGGGGAACTTTGTTGATAATGTACTAACTTGGTATTAAGTGTAAGCCCCGGGGCTGGCATGCATCCAAGGCCTATCACATTTAATTCACTCATTATTTTCTTTCTAGTTTTCAGTAAAAGGGGGTATTTCAAGTATTAGGGGTCTGGTATTTCCATGTATGTAAGGGGGGAGTTCCGTGTGTGACAGGATGAAACCCCACCGGCTGGTAGGGTTCAGCTATAATTCCTGTCAACTTAGTTCAGACAATCAATGTCATTTCACATATTTAAATTACATTTTTGGGGTTATGTAAGGGTAATAAGCTTCTGATTCAGTAACAGTCCGGCCCCTGCTTAATCCTGTATAGGCAGCCTTGTATGCAGACATAGGCATGCTCCAGGCTTAGGAACATTTTGGTTCCCGGGCCAATCCAGTTTTCTTAAAATGTTACATAACGGATCAGGTCATATAATTATTGTAAATTTTTAAACGCTATCGCTAAAATATATTTCTTACACAAAATTTATAAATTATTATCTCAGCTAATTCACAAATACAGTTCAGGTCAAGGAAAGATGGTGGCTTACCGTCTTTCCTATTAATTATCCTCAGTTATAAATTTTCTGACTAATTGATTATAATCTTACCAAGTTTAAGAGCACTTTAATGTTACATCTGGCATTTTGGCCAACCCAGATTCGTGGGAGCACTAGCGATATCTTTATACTTTCGGATGTCTGTAGAGAAATGTCAAAAAGGAAAAAAGGGGTATATAGGCGAGTGGCTATGTTTTCGAAATTATAAGGGTGTCGGTTATTGATACAGTGAGACTTATAATGTGGATGTGATGGAGATATATATATTTATATTTATATATGTATTTATGTCAGTTAGGTATGTGTTACTTTTGTGGATTATGTGTGGGGAAGATTTATTTATACAAAAATATTTGCATTTATAAAAAAAAAAACAAAAAGAAAACAATGTTACCTATATATATATATATATATATATATATATATATATATGCTATTTATGTGATTTATGTTTGTGTTACTTTTGTGGGGTATGTACGGGGAAGATTTATTTATACAAAAAAATTTACATTTATATAAAACAAAGGAAACCAATTGTTACACTATATGATATACACTCAATAAATGATATTGTTGGTTATAACAGAGAGTTTAATTGCAAGTCCCGTCCCACTGGACCCAGCGCATTTTGGCTTCTCTAGGCTTTGGCCTAGTTTTAAATAACTAGTGGCCCCTCTTAAAAAAAAAAAAAAAAAAAAAAAATTTTAAACAATTTTTTGTATAAAGCATAGAACATTTACAGCAGTAACAACAGACATAGTAGGAATGCTTGAGAATGTGCCTGTGCAGTTTCTGTTAATTTGCACTTGATTTGAAACAATTCTCTAAATATTCATTCAATAAAATAGTACATTAAATTATTATTACCTGTACAATTTTTAACTGGGGTAGGGGATGTTCAATATTAGATTAAATACACCTCATCACAAATATATTTAAAAAAATGAATAAAAAATCTTTAATAATATAACGGAATTAAGCATTTAAGCACTTAAACATTTTTTAAATAATTAATGAGCCCTCTTTTCAATACATGGAAAAATCGAATATCTGTTTTTTAAATACACTTCCTGAGTTACTGAATCTAGAATAACTGAGCAATGGCCTGCTCAACCACTTCCGTCCATTTATAGGTTATTACTTGGTATTATAGGTTATACGCGTAGTACAGATTTGCGTAATCTCAGCTTACGATAAACAGCTCCCTTGCTCAGACCCGTTATAGATGGATGGCAGTGGTCAAGAAGGCCAAGGGCAGATGATTGCGTCTATTGCGCCAGTTGTGGAGAAGAAGAAGAAGAAGAAGAAGAAGAAGAAGAAGAAGAAGAAGAAGAAGAAGAAGAAGAAGAAGAAGAAGAAGAAGAAGAAGAAGAAGATATCGTACCGCATGGAGTATTAAAATTTTAAACTTTGACAATCCCAAAGACGTTAGTTGATAACACTTATGAACTAACCTGTGAGACAATGGAATGAGTTAGTTATTGAGTGAGAGTAGAACTGAAAGAGACAGAGCAAAAAGACTGCTCACGTCCGCAGAGTTAATTTCAAGACAACTTACGTCGTGTGTAAAAGTAAGGAAATATTAAAATGTTTCATGTTGGTCTTTCTAAAACATAGCAGAGCTACTTGCATAATTAGTTCAGATGTTTTTTCACCGTATTTTTGTTCGTTTCATTTTTTCCAGTTGATCGCCTTCGTAGTGTTTTTTAATTTAATTGAGCTTTATTGATTTTTTTTTAAATATTGTAAATATAAAAATTCTAATAATTTGTTACATGTTAAATTTAAATAATTTAGATTTAGGAAAATAAATCCAGTTGTAATTACAACTACGCGTATATATGTATTCTGCACGTCATTTCTATGTTTGTCCGTACAGTACGTTGAATATGGAAGGAGTGACCGTTTTGTAACAAAGTAACCGAGAAACGGACTGATCGAGGCACGAAAAGCAGAAACTTGGGTATAGTTTAATGGTCTAACGTTATAGGATTTTACCGATTTAATGACCCAAATAATATTATCAAAAATATTGTTATCAAACATTAATAACAGAACTAAGTCATCTGTACTCTACACCGGTTGACAATACTGGACAATACTTAACAATTTTATGCGTAATAAGAAAATGAAAATTTCGTAGTCCGTACAGTAATTGTTAAACGACTAAATAAACAAAAGACGATTAAGGTACATTATTTTGTTTAAAGGAATAAATTGAGAAAACAATCTATAATACGATAAAATATACACACTATATAACACTCCAAAGCTGTTCTCTAGGTCGCACTCATCAGGAGAAACCTGTCTTCCATCCATAACCTAGCTATTTTAATCGTTGTAACTTAATAAAGGAGATACTGATAAGATCTTTACACGCTGCATACTATTTTCTATTCTTCCTCCTCCATATTTCATTTTCTTCTAAGAAATTTTTTTTCAAATCTGGCCAGCAGCTTCACTGCCGACCTATTAGTGTCCAGCTTTCGCCGCCATACATCACAACCGGCCTGATAAAAGTCTTATGCAACTTTAACTTCGTTGACTGGCTTCTAATCTACTCTTCAAGATTTTGTTCAACCGTAAGTATGTTCAGTTTCCGGCTACTACTCTTCTCCTAACTTCCCAATTTTCGTCAAAAGGTTCGCAGACAGTAGAAACCGTAGCAAAATCTTACTTTGCGTGCCTCTCTATCCAGTTTTAGGAAGGTTCTTTATAACACAAAGCAGTGCTCTACCAATAATTACCACATCGTCTGCATAAGCAAGCACCTGTTCCATTTTGTTAAAGATAGTTTTATTTTAGTACGTTACACACGTATCTAAAGTTACTAAAGTCGTATTATAAATCTCATCATATTTATATCGATGTATTTAGACCGTCGAACAAACTACTGTGGTCTAAGCCATATCGCGTTCACCAAATAGAACAAACTACTGTGGTCTAAGCCATATCGCGTTCGCCAAATAAACATATATTTTATGAAAGTTACCAACTTATCATCAGTCGATGTATTGAATCTCGTATGAATTGAAGTGTAAAATAATTTATTTCTGTCTGCCTATGTTACAGGCCTACTTGAAACAGAAATAGTTCCTAATGTCAGAGTTGCACTGAACCAACTTGTTTACGTGTTTTTTATATATTTCTTTGAGGGCCGAATATATTCAAACTATACATTGTTAATACAACTTGCGTTTAGAGAGCTGAATAATTAATCTCCCTCATATAAGTACCTGAAATTAAATATATTTTATTTTTTTGTAGACTTTACCATACCTTATTATTTTATTTTATTTTTTACAGCGTTACAATTATCTTTTTGAAGTACAGTTTGAGTTATATGAAGAAGTCTATTGGTTTATACACTTTTATTTATATAAAAAGCGGCTTAATACAGAAAATCTTCAAGGTTCATACTTTTGCATGATGAGTTCTCACATTTTCGTTTTAGCCACTCTGAACTTCAAAAAATATGCTGTTTAACATCATTGTTCTGTTTTTCAGTATGTTTCTACTTGCGCTGACAACACAAAACAATCGTCCATTCCAACAACCTTTGTTAACTCAATACTACTGTAAAATGTGATGAAAAAAAGTAACGAGGAGATATCTGAGCCGATTGTCAATACCAGCTTTCTGATTTAAAAGCATCAGAATGAGAAATTATTATTGTTTCACGTATTAAGTGTTCACTTCGTTGGAGAATACATGTTCGCGAGCGTGTAGACTATTTCTTTTTGTTTATTTTCCTTATCTAACTACCGACGGTATTGGTTCATTGAAATTTTATTGTTATAAATTAAATTTTGTTAGATTATTATATTTTACAATCGTAATACGTTATATGCGGGCCAAAAATTAACAAAATACTATTTTATCTCATCATGTTTAGGTTGACGACTGTTGAAGACGCCTCAAGAATTCCGTGAGGGATACCTGTAGCGATCTCGTTTCTCAAATTACAAAGTTATCGACATAGTCACTCGCGTATGAAACCATTCAATACCTATGGCTTCTTCGAATTCTATGTGCTTTCCAACTTTACGAGTCTCTGTTGTTCCGATGGCTTCTCGTGTGAGCTGAAATATAATTTAATGTAATCCTTTCATATGTACATTCTACCGATTTACTAATCCAAATAATATTATAAAAATAATTATTAATTATTCTACACTGATTGACAATATCGGTTGTCAAGTGACGATTTTATATAGTAAAAAAGTGATAATATCGCACTTTGTAATGTTATAGTAATAATTTAACCTCAAACTACTCAACAAACTACGGACGATTAAGGTATATTATTTTGTTTAAAGGGATAAATTAAAAAAAACATAAACTATAATAGGGTAAAATACACACATTAGCCCTCATGGAAAGCAGGAATTGTTTTCAAACAGTGAGTATTTTTATTTTTTTAGGCGATTTTTTAAAGCTAAAGCCATCTGTTATTTTAATAACATATTTAAATTCTAATTACAGTTTCTAACATTTTTTCAGTCTCACATCGCACAGATATTTTGCAGTTTACACGAAATACTTTACTATACATTTAATATAAAAAATGTCTTCAACAACAGGCCGTAAACAAGAGCGTTCTTCAGAGTTTGTGATAAAAGTGTTACATCCTGATTAATTCTGAATTAGTATATTTATATTTTGTTGAAGAATTCATCAATTGTTGTACGTTTCCATATCGACTCATATGCTTTTTTATATATCCCTTCACTTTCTTCTGTTTGAATCATAATTATTTCTTTTCTATGTAATTATCTCCCTCGTTTATTTAGTTCCCTATTTCCCTAACATAAGTTTAGCTGGGGCAGTTCATAGTGGCTCACTTTGGCATACAACTCCACTGGCCATACTAACATCAATAAATATGGAGGCACATCATCTCCATCAATAATAATAAATGATTGCTGGCATTATTCATCAGTCAATTCATCTCAAATAATCAAAAAATATAAAGTGGTCGAAGTGCACCATCTGCCTGCAGTCCGTGTTTGAGCGTTTTCCATAAAGCGCAATGATTATATGAAACGAGCTTCACAAATTGCGTTTGGTAAAGCGATTCTCTTTGCTCGACAACAGACAGTCCGCGGTTCTGTTTCACACTTCAGTGCAGTATCAAAGGGAATCGCAGTGTGTGTCGCAAACACGGGTTTCTGAAATATTAAAGCACCATGAACGGACTTGCATCATTTATCGGTTACGTAAGGGTTTGTGTTTTAGTTCCGGGTATGGTGACACTATTTATATTTTATTTTTAGTATTTTATATTTTATAATGTAATAGTTGTATTTAATGCGACGGGTGTTACGAATGTTCAATTATCGCCAGTATTTGAAATCTGAAATAGTCTGATTTATTTTACTAGGTTGAATCTGATCATATAATCATAGCTTTCAGATATAGTATCTGTTAATGGATGAAGTATTAATTAAACTACACCAAGCAGAGAATATTCAAATTAGAGTCAAATATCTTGATGGCTCTCTGTTTAGAGATGGAAAAAATTAAAACAGGAAATACTATAAACACATTGAGTTATAATCGATGTTATGTAATACAGTAAAGGTTACATGTGTTGAATTGGTCTGGGAAATGTGGGGGAACCTGACAGTAATCGGGATCAGATGCCGTGGAAATGAATTATGGATGTTAACAGAAACTCGTAATCAGGAACCCACAATACTGTTGATTGTTGATATTTTATATAGGCCTAAATGGCAATAGGACGGACTAAAGACCACACCCTAACTGACTGCTCGGTGCATGCTTTATAGCCTAAGCAAAGTAGTCAAGAAATTATGACGCAAATAAGGCAAGAATTTTATCAATAATGGATGAATAGGACTAATACTTCACCCTAAGCAATTATTCATTGCTAGTCGATGCAGATATTAAGCATCTACTCTATTATCCCAATGTCACTGCTACTGCTTTGCCTATGTCCAGATCGTGTGATGAAGAACTCCATAAAGCATTAAGTGGAACTGGGTGGAATTACTTGTAGAAAAGGAAAGTAGCAGTCACAGGATATACAGATGGCATCTTATCCAACGGGGTCAGAAATACGAGAATTATACCACTCGAATGAGTAAAATTGGCAAATAAAATATAATTTATAGTGTATATAAATAAGACAAAGAATTGAGACAGAAAGCAAAATATATTGCTTAAAAGCATGGAAATCGACACATAATCAATTGTTAGGAGACATGAGAGAAGGGTGTTAGGATATAGCTACAAAGTGGTCGTTGAGGTGGTGTTTGGCGCAGGCTAAACTGTATTATTTCTAAAGACGCCATATTCTAAGAATTGTTAAAATAAACAAGCTGAAGGAGGAATGAGCACGTAGATAGATTGGAAGAACACAGATGATGAAGGAAATGTTAGAGAAGAGAGTCATGAGCCAAGGAATGTACTCTTAGGACGCTTTCTTCTTGAAGCGGCGTGGAGTCACAGACGAAGAAGACACAATAACGTATAAAAGGAATAATTCAATAACAAATCGGTAACGGCTTGCTGTTACTTGATAATTTTCGTTTGTGGTATGGTGAAATGGGAGAATACATTTTATACAGGCAGTTGAAAGCAAAAGAAGGAAACAGAATTTTTAATCAATTTATGAAAATCTGGACAGGTAAATAAAATAACTAAGAAACGAATACTTTCCAGTAATGTCTTATACATTTTGATTTTTGTTTCGTGCCTTAGTTGATTGCTCCATAAAGTGAAATGTAATTATCTCGTCACTTGTTTCACTTGTCATCCTTCTTCTGGCGGTTTTCCGTAGGACCTGTTTATAGTCTTTTCCGTCTCTAGTACTTCCAAATAGGTGTAAGCCTTTGTAAGCTTTATGATTCCTTTGGTGGTATTCAAATCTTGCCGACGCGACGATTTACTACAGAATGAACTTTCTAAATATTTACTTCGAAACCCTCTATTAGCATTCTTGTCTTACTTATTCACGAGTTCAGCAAAACAACCGGATCGTTACGTAGTAGACGTCGTACGTAATTACACAGCTAATTGTACCATAATGGTTTTATAACGGTAAGTGAGATACAATTTTTAACGTTGCATATTTTCCACACGCTGCAAAGTAATGTTGAAAAGTAGTTCAGTCCGAGAAGAGGAGTCAGAGCTGCTAACAAAGTAATAAACAACTCTTATACCAGTGTCTGCAATAGTATACACCCAAACTGTTAGCGAGGTTTCAAATCTCAAACTGCCATGCCACTCCTGTTCTCACTACTTTTTACCTTTCTCACAACTAAATTCTGAACTGTATTCCTAGAAGCAGGCGACTGTGAGACTTTATAGTGTTATACATTTAGTAAGAGATTTCAGATAATTGCTTTCTATTTTTCTATCACTTCTTCCATTACGACTAAGTTGAAATTCGCGTAACCCACGAGTCTAAAACAATAGGCCTACACAAGAGACGAATCACATTCCTTTTAGTTGAGAGTTCTTTGTAGTTTAATTTCAAACTTTCACTCCGTATTAGGATTTAATTTGATAATTTTAAAATTATTTTAACTGTTGTACATACCTCAAATTTCCTTTCTTGTGAATGGTAAATTGTTTACGTTTGTAATGTAAACAAAAATACTAGAATAAACAATATTACACATTAATGTGACCTGGGTATCAATGAAAATAAAGACCAAAATATATCGAATATGTCGAGGTTTCAAAATGAAGAAAAATAAAAGCGATAAAAAGAGTAAATGGTAGATGAACTCAAGAACAAGATGAAGGAACGTAGAGGGCGAAAAGCAGAACAGAAAAAGAGGAGGGGAATGAAGATGAAAAAGCAAGACAATAACAGATGAAGAATGAGAAAATTGTGACAATAAAGAATAAGGAATTTGAGAAGATAAAGACAAAGACAAAAAGGAACTTGTAAGGGGAATAGTACAAAGAGCGAAGAAATAGAGGGTAAGGAAGAAGATGGTAGAGAACGTGACGGAAGAAGAAGAGGAGGAGGAAGAAGAGAAAGATGATGATGATTAAGGCGAAGAGAAGAAGAAGAATTTTATGATGATAAATAAAAAGAAAACTTGAAGAAGAAAAAGGAATAAGAACGAAATTTATGAGAAAGAGGTAAAGATGGGAGAAGGAATTAAAGGAGAAAGAAGGCAAGAAAAATAGAAGAAGAAGGAGACTAAAAAGGAAAGAAAATTGTCTCTACCGTTGAAAATTACTATATGTAAAGACGGTAGATTTTTAAGTTAAAACGTAAAACGTATAACAAAATGTATGTCGGCCAGACCGGTAGAGACCCAAGGAACGATACAATGAACACATAAAAGCCGTACGCAGCACATACACCTCACATTACATAAAACGTATAGTAGACCATAATCACGAACAGGAAAACACAAACGGACAGCGTGAAATTATAAACACCGGAGGAAAAAAGACAAAATGAATCTACTTGAAAGATTAGACATGTGAAGATACAAAATTCATAATAACAACATAAACATGCAAACCGATCAGATGGACACGTCACATTGAAAGATTTTCTAAAGATACTTATAAAGCATTGCCAGTTGAAAATGGTTCAATTAAATCGTAAGGCGTTTCCTTGAAGAAAACAGACAAATGAAGTGAGTATTCTTGGGAAAGTGTAAAAATACCTGTAAAACTAGTATGGATAAAGTGACACAAACTATATGTGTAAAGTCTCACGAAAATAGTGAAAAAAGAGCGTAAGTACCGAAAAGGGTGTTCCGAAGGTGTTCATTTTTGGCAATCGGTGTGCTGAAAGCGTGTTATCGTCATATTTTCAAGAAAAAATCTAAGTTTAATAGATTTTACGTTTAACAACATTGTTAACCTCACTATACCTAATTCACGCTACTTTGTTGAGCACAAGGGACGGTGGCGTAATAAAATCGTGAAACTCGGAATGATAATATTGTACGTGCTTTGAACGTTACAGGCTGACTAATTAACTGCCAACACAAACGTAATGCGGAAAATGTTACTATTAGAGAGCCTGTACAACGTTAAACTGTACTGCAATGTGACTGTCTGTCTCGTCGTCGTCGTAGTCTACAACAAATTAGTTTGTTACGACATATGATTTAAATAAGGTAGAGAGAGAGAGAGAGAGAGAGAGAGAGAGAGAGAGAGAGAGAGAGAGAGAGAGAGAGAGAGAGAGAGAGAGAGAGAGAGTGTGTGAGAGAGAGAGAGAGACAGAGAGAAAGATTTGTCAAACGTCCCATACTTTCCGTCCCTTGTCACTCACCGACTCGTATGCTCGCTTGTTCGCTGAACAACAAATTGCTTAAAATACTTGCTCATAATTACGGCCACATTTCAAGTGTAAAGTGTTTTCCTCATAGCATCTCCGTGAAGTGATTCTCTCTCAGCTGTTGTTTGTGAAAATGATTCAGTTTACAATGAAACAAGTATGTACACAGTTGGATTATTGTTGGTACAGTGAGGGTTATTGAATGAATTACCTGTACGAATTGAAGGCTATGCATTTATCAACAAGAAGTGCTTCATTTATCTCTAAACGTTTTCCTGTACGTATATTGAAAACCAGTTAACATTAATACCCGCGCATACCAAAGTATATCGCAAAAGGATATATACTAGGGTCATTCAATAAGTAACGAGACAAACTGCTCTAGTTAAAACTCGTTTCTTGAATCAATACAAAGTGATGGTTACTTTTCAACATTATCCCCCCAACTGTAATATACTTATCCCATCCTTTTTCTAACTTCCGAATGCCCCTGGAATAAAATTCTGTGTGTTGCTGACAGAGCCAGTTTTGTACATGAATTTTGACTGTTTTACCTGTTAGCACTTTTAAACTGTTTTACCCATTTGTAAATGTTCGAGTGGTTCAAACAATGATTTCCGTACACTTTTAACATCCTTTCATGAATTTCAGAAGGTTTGACACCTTCTGTGACTAAAAATCTAATCACTGAACGTTGTTCTTCCGCGGTGCAATTATCAAGCGGACTCGCCATTGTTGACTGAGTAAATTAGAGGTTAAGTTTACGAAATTGTATTAAAAAGCTGAACAGAAGTCATTACAAGGATGCCAACTTGTACTCCTGAAAGTATGGTATTGATTTATCGAGTAGTTTTTGAGCTAGAGCAATTTGTCTCATTACTTATTGAATGACCCTCGTATTTATAGTATAATATCGCTGGACTTCCTTCTTCCCACTAATTTTGTTAGCTTGTTTCTATCGACATTTACATGCTTGGCGGCAATCTCCAGAATATATATCACGCACAGCACGTGTCATGTAAGGGCTATTAGGTCTGGGTAACCTCTACAGCAACATAAAGACGTTGGTCATTTGTGTAAACTACTGTATATACAATTATATGTATTACATGTCTTCCACGCCCGCGCAGAGTTAAGGTTCTGCAGGGAGACATGGAGCTGCACCCCAGACGTGGAGTAATCCAAACAGGCAAGTCCTTACTTGCCCGCCTTATCATGCAAAGGGGACCCACATCCTAACACCTTGCGCTGCGAACTCACGATTGTGCTGGAGTTCATGTGGCTGAGTGATGACACCAGGGCGCTATGACGTGTGCAACTTCTCTCTCAGTACGTCAGTCGTGTAAAATCAGCGTTTTGTTTTTCCAGTCATGTTTCACGTACATTCACTATTACTATCTTTTTATTCTATCACTAACACGTGTAGTAGTCCGTTTGTATCCACCGCTTTTTCGTCTAGGCTTCCTTTGAATACAAAATATGTGATGTTAGTGTAATGGTGGTATAATTGCTAATTCATATTTTTTTGTTTTTAAACGTATATCTGCAATTAAGTTAGAGACATTAAGGTCCTCCTGAACTTCCCTAATTTAGCTCCATTTCAAGCTGTGTAGAAAATTTAGGAATCTCATCTCTTACCTCAGATGTGTCTCGTTAGCTTGCAGAGTCCACTTTGCTTTTCCTAGTCCTTCACAACTAAGGACTCAGGTGTTTTGGTTGCCCCGGGCTCACTCCACGCCCGAGTTGCAACTCAGTGGCTCTGTTAAGCAGTCGCTCGCAGCAGCTTAGGACAGCGCCGGCATGGACAAGATGAACGTAAGTTTATTTACAGTTACAGAACATGAAATTTACCAATGTGTTTATGATACGGTAGAGGATATCTTCAGCCATCAGCTTCTAGATGACGATGTGTGCTGTGACTGTGATGTTTTCTGCTAGTAAATGTCAATAGAAACAAGCTAACAATATTCATAGGAAAAAGAAGTTCAGCTCCAATATACTAAAAAAATATATTATTTCTGCGATATGCGTTGTTATGCGCGGATATTAACGTTAACTCGCTTTTAATGTATGAAAAACCATTCAGCGTCTTTGCTATAAAGCTAAAATTAAATTTTAAATAATTTTTATATTAAATTAGGATGGGACCATTACTTTTCTCGTTGAAAATGTAATACGTTTAAGAAGATAAGTATTGTTTTATGAAAATGTTACATAATTCCGAAAACAAGTCACATTTTACTGTCTTGTTAAATCCTAAACATTCTTAGACTGTTTAAAGTATTCTAACGTCAACCCTACACAGATGGAGTGCATATAACAGAGAGAGAGAGAGAGAGAGAGAGAGAGAGAGAGAGAGAGAGAGAGAGAGAGAGAGAGAGAGAGAGAGAGAGAGAGAGAGAGAGAGAGAGCGAGAGAGCACTCGTGATTTTATTTTCTTCATTTAAAATAAATTAAAAACCTTACAAACAATGTAAATTAACGATTGCATATAGACCTATATAATAGGGTTGCTACAGCTAGTGCCGTCCCGCTTCCTTCAACATGGCTTTCCAATTCTCCCGATGTTCCCATTGTCATTCCTCATGTCCTATACGTTGCATAGATTCATTCACTTCGTCCCTCCGAGATCTTCTCGGTCTTCCCTTTTTTGTCCTTTCCAAATCTCCTTTCTCATTTCGTCATTTTGTTGATCCACCTATTTTGGGCTCTCCGGACATGACCGTACCACACCAATCTTTTTTCTTCGATGTAGTCAATTACACTTCTTTCCGTTTCCATTCTCCTTCTGATCTCCTCGTTAGTTATTCGGTCTGCTCTCGTTATTCCACAGCACCTCCTCCAATACTCCAAGAAATGTACCGCAAGAATCTTTCTTTCATTCTTTTTGTTAATAACCCATACTTCTGCTGCAACGATTGCATATTACATTAAATAAACAAGTAACGCAATACAGTTTGAAAAATTTCAAATAATTTTAAGAACATAACAAAATTTTTTTCTGTTTTCAAAACTTCTTCAAAGTGAAGATAGTAATTTTTGAATGTTAATTTTTCTGAGTATTGATATACCTACTTCTGTTTGACAGTGTGACATAAAAAGTTGTTCTGTTAAACAGGCATTGTACTGAATTTTAGCATTTCCACTGGCGCTGACAGCCACAGTACCAACGTCAATTCCGCCAAAACACCGTCAACGCGATCCTACTGTATCGAACGAAGATAACGTGGGAAACATCTGAACCGATTGTCGCTAGCAGCTTTCCCGATTCTTTAAAAACAACACAGTGCCGAATTACTATTTCCTCAAGTATTAGTTCACTCCGTATACTAACGAAGTCTATCTTTTTATTTCCCAGTCTCTCTCACTCAACCACTCTATTCTCTCACAAGTATATGAATGTTATTAATCAAAACATTTATAGTTAGATTATCCAAGTTTTAAAGTCGTACAACTTAAGGCAGTGCGTTATTTAGCGGACTAAAAATTGACAAAATTCTTCTATAAAATTCACTATATTTAGTTCGACGACTGTTGAGAATTCCGTGCTGTGTTCCTGTGGTTTACGCCGTATCCCGTGTACCAGATTGCATCAATGTTGCCCACTCAATCAGTCACCGTCTTGAAGAATCTCAATGTCTATGACTTCTTTGGCTTCTCCGTTGCTTTTCATTTTAGGAGTATTCACCAATATCTTATGTAACCTGAACCTGATAACGTCTTATGTAACCTGAAGTATAAATTAATTTGTTATTTTTGCACTTTTTACCTTATGCAGTCCTCTAAATTTATGACTGAACAATGAAAAAGATTATTGATAACAAAATCTTCCACGCCAATGAATAAAATTAAAAATAACTACATGTTGAACGTGTATGGACATCATTATCACAAACATCGTATTAGAATTTTTCAAACGTTCTGTTCTTTGGATTTCTCAAAGACAAGCTTAATCTCTGAACCCTCTCTTCAAAATGTTGTCAGAATCCTAAATTATTTTTGAATAACGAACCTAAATGCGCCTTTTTTACAAAAGATATAAGCGCAAAATGTATCTTGTTTGGTGAAAGCGCAGATACAAATCTTTGAACGATAATTCCTGTGAGCATTAGAGCAGTTCTGTTTTAAAAGCAACGGTTAAATAGATATATTATGCTGCACTTGTATGCTTCTCTTTGCACTTGCTCTGAAAAACACGAACTTCTCACGCATTAGCCCGTTATGGAAAAGACGTCTTCACATATGCGTAGTCTTTTCTACTCATTCTTACTATACATTATCCATTCCACTACAGATAAGTGTTTTAGTGCTATTAACTAGTGATGGATCACCAAAGTTTAAATTCGTTCCCGCTCAAGGCAGCACATTTATACACGAAAAGAAAGTTACAAACATCCTATTAATCTCATTATATGTAGGAAGTCAAATATTAACAACATTCCGAGACGGACCTAAGTCATCAAATCTAATTTTATCAATGTTGCCGACTTAATCAGTTTCGTTGACGCTCAAGATCTACACTGCTTTTAGAGTTTCTACTTAAAAAATTTGGAAACTCTCAGTGTCTCTCTTATTTTGGAAACATCTCAGGCGTTGTAGATCATACTCTTCATAATTCTTTCCGATAAGGCTTTTATTTAACATAATCGATGCTTGGAACGTAATAACAATTATAACAACGTCATTTAAAACCCCTATTTACGCCTCTTTATACGTTTTGAACAATGTTGTAACGAAACTAAATACATTATTTTAGTATTTAATTATTTTAAATACTGGAAATAATTTTACACATACAACGTATGAAATTAAGGGAAGTAGCTATTGCCAAAGTTATGTCATAATTTTGTTTTAAAAAATTATGCTGGTGGCCTCATACTGATACTCTTCTACACATATAGAGTTTTGTTGTCGATTTGTAAAATCGGAAATTTATTTACGAACTGGAAATAAGAAAAAGCTTTCTTCAGAATTTGTAATCAAACTATTAAATTCTGTAGACAATCTGCAACATCTGCTTGCAGTCCGCGTATGAAAATTTTCCATAAACTGCAGTGTTTATGAAAGCAGTTTCACAAATTACATTTGAAAAAGCTATTCTCTTTTCTCGACAACAGACAGTCCGCGGCTCCGTTTCACACTTCAGTGCGGTGTCAAAGGGAATCACAGTTTGTGTCGCAAACACGGGTTTCTGAAATATTAAAGAACCGTGAAAGAGTATTCACTTGCGTCATTTATTATTTAAACACGTGTAAGTTTCTTTTGTAGTTTTGGCTACGGCAAAGCTGCGTATATCTTGTTACATTATTTTGTACGTTTAAATTTAGTATTTATACAATCAATACAATGCGGTTTTGTGTTCTGTTTTTACGTGTTATTGCCAGTAGGAGTTTGATTTTCTACGACTTGCAAGATGCGTTAGAAATATCAGAGACGTTAGATTATTAATAATTATAGCCTATATTAATTATGCAAGTCATACTATAATTATTGATACCAAGTAAGACTACATTAATTAATACTAAATGAATATTAATAGTTTTAAATGTTTAAAAACGATGATAAAATACTCTATATTTCCTAGAAATATTTAATTGACATCATATCTCTGTAATGTGGTTAGAAGCCAGTCTGTGTGAAGACATACATCACTGAAGAGTCGATGAAACTAAAAAGCAAATTAATGAGCAAATAAAAATAAAACGGTTGACTTAACTACAAAGAGGTTTAGTTCAAGATAATTTTTAAAGAAACATTTCTAGGAATTCATATTATATTACTTATGAATCCTTTTACTTACTTTTACGTATTTTCTTATTATGCATTACCTTTCAATCCTTTTACGTATTTACTTACACTTTTAATCGGGTTTTAAGATTTGCAGAACTTCTTCTTCGCCTTTAGCTCTACAGCCCAACATGAGCCCTGGCTTCGAACACCAATCTTCTCCAATGTCTCCTATCCATTGCCATGTCACCGTAAACTTTTCACATCCATTCTTCTCAGATCTTCCAACACATCATCCAACTCTCTTATCCTAAATGGGCCACTCTTTCTTTTTTTATAGATTTGCGCCCTCAGGATTTTCTTTGGCAAACACTGATAATCCGTCCACTCTAGGTGACCTAACCACTGTATCCGTTGAGCTTTTACGAATCTTACAATGTTCTCATGCTTCAGTAGCTCATCTATCTCCTAGTTAGTTCTTATTCTCCATTTATCATCTTCTTTATTTAGGACCGTAAACACGTTGTACAGTCAACCTTTCAAACCGTTCTAGTGTTTGTATTCCTTTTCCTTAATGTCGAAGTCTCACCTCCATAAGTATCACCCGGTATGATAAATGTCTTATATATTTTTATTTTTGTGTTACGACTAATGAGTTCGCTACTCAACAGTCTACTTATATGACCGAATTCCTATCTGCATCCTGTTATGTATCGTGGTGTTTATGGACCCTTCATTTTCTATTATGTTACCGAGCTATCTGAACTTATTAACTGACTCTGGACAAAGTAAACTGACTCACGTATTCCTCCAGATAATATCAACCGGCCTTCTGAAGGATCTCCAGTCGACGTTACAGGGAAGTGAACTTATATTATTTATACACACTTATAAAAACTTATTTAAAAGGAAGACTCTAATACAAGCTACATCAGTAAAGCCTTCACTGTTTAAGTAAAACAATAAGGACTTTTCAAATATTAATTTATTTCACTGTACAGATTTTAGTTTGTGTTGCAAAGGTCAACAGATACAGATTAATTATTTGTTGTAAACTGTATTAGAAGCACAGTAGATTATTAGAAACACAAATAGCATTATTAATAAATCCGTTTCATTTCAAAAACATCTGTCTTGACTATGCGATCAGTCTATTCTATGCAACTCTTATACATATATTACCCATGTATATAAGATCATATTATATTATAGGCAGTAAACTACTGCTAAAACTAACAGTAAATTACTGCAATTACTGCAAGTGAAGCTAGCCCTTAGCAGAGACAAGCAGTAAATCACTGCTTGAATGCGCGATAACTCCCTGCAATACTCATTCGGACAGGTAAACTACTCTGAAACGAGCAAAAGTTACTGCTAGAAGAGCTGTAGCCTTAGGCCGTGGAGATTACTAACATCCGTTGAACTGCAATTCGTTAGGTGGCGTTTCAACGGATGTTAATAATAGACCACGGACTAATAACACGGTAAACAGGTTTCATAACACGAATCAGGACAGTGTTTATAAAAAGTAAATTTTGCAACCAAATCAGGAACTAGCGAAACTTGGCGTCCTTTCCTTGTACATGTGTTCGCCGAGTTAAATAAGACAAACGCCCTGATATTTTCCGTGAGAAAAAACGTAAAATACTCTGGTAGTAATGCTGCGAAAAGAAGGCGATGGACTAATGGAAACAATGGTCTCATTTACAATGCGCCAAAAACATTTCACAGGAAACAGAACAGCATTGTTTCGTTGGTCTCAGCTAGTACAGTGAACTACCATTAAATGGCATTTGAAACACTGTCAGGCGACGATGTTGTCAACACATAAACGAAAATCGATAGGCTACACAGTGAATTTTGATAAGTGCATAATGCCTGTGTCGTACGGCATACAGGAAGTGTGCACAGAACTGGGTCAAAGTAACTTTCCGTTGGAAGCAACTCGGTATTCCGCAGCACGGTAACAATTTTTGTAAGCTGTGTCTGAATAAATGTGCGATACAAATATGAAATGTTGGAGACTTGTATACACGCGCATAGACAAATGATAGTCATCTCTTCATCATGGTGTACACTGGTCAACTTTCATGTGTATATTACTTAAATTACTTTAACGATTGTACAGACACATTTCTGTGTTTTTGGAATGGCAAAAATATTGTTTTTTTTTTTTACAACTCACGATTCGAGGGCGTGATGCTACAAGCAAATCAAATCTTTTTAACTGTGATTTGTCATACATGTGGATATAGCGAACGTTGATCGGCGAAATACGTCGGTGTGTACCCGGCGAAATACCCGGTAGCGGAACGTTCGCCGAAAAATGTTCATTAATTTTCTAGTACGTAGGCCTATTATTTTTCTATGACAACGTTTTACTCGTTAATTTTGCTGTAGATATCAATCTGTTTTACACATACTGGTCATCAGACTCTAGAAATATCACGTCTGAAAAGAAGCCGATTCTTCTTTACGGAGCTGAAACATGTACCACGAAAGTCAACTCAATCAACCGACTCAAGACTTATGAAATCTGGACGTATCACTCGATTTGCTGTGGACAGGCCGGTAGGAACGGGGAATTCGTACGAAGACCGAATAAAATCGAGCATTGAATATGATCATAAAAATATAAAAATATCCTAATCTGGATATAAAGGAAAAAGTAATGTCCTCGCCGCTTGCAACGAAAGACAAATCTAAGGGTGAACGCACAATTTGAAGAAAAACACTGTAATGCCCAAGTAATGATCTAACCTGAACGAAATTTTTAAGATAAAAAAAAAACAAATTGTGAAGTAGTAGAGAATGTCTTTTTAACATCGGATCCATAAAAGGATAACATACACATTTAGTTAATATGCTCTCCAAAATATACAGTTATACAGTTAGTTATACTGTGGACACTGACTTCAGTGCGCTCGCGTAAGCATACAAGCATATATCTCGGAATCGGCAACAGCTGTTAGTTTGTATTGTGGTTCCCAAACTATTTTCTTTAGTAACTGCGTGAACAAACCATAACCTTCACAACATAGCATAGGCAAGGTGCTGCCTGTTCCGCCTTCAAAGATCCTCCAGCCTTCTCTTCCTGGATCTACCCACATACCTGTGTCCTGTAGGTTTGTATTTCCAGACCTGTTTGACCAGTCTGGAATCCGACATTCTTTTTAAGTCTTCTTTCCACCGTTATCTGTAATCTTTTATTTTATTAATTCAAGATAAAAACTTGTAACTATTCTCTTATTGCCTTATTCTTTATACGGTCAAGCTTGGAACACCTTTTAACTCCACTTAAGAACGCCATTTCCGAGGCCTGTATTTTACTGTCTTGGAACAAACCAAACCAAGTCTCCTGTATTCGTTTATGTTGTGCGTGTTTGTGCGCCCGTTCGTGTACGTGACTGTTTTAATAATTGCAGTAATTATTGTAATAATGGCATTGAAAAGTAATAAAATTTCCTGACTAAAATCTTTGATTAAAACAAAGTATATTCGTAATACCTCAAGTTTTTTATATTATGAAGTTTTTCAACTTTATTGTTTTACTATTTATTAAATTCTTGGATTTCGTTGTCCATGACGTGTCCGTTACTTAACTAAATATCACTATTGTTTGACGACTCGGAACACTAAGTTTTTTATAAATAAAATCGTAAAGATTTACCTTACAGCCTAAACCGGCTTTCACCTTTAGAAGGCTTCATCAGAGGCTGCCGTAGGTAGCGCTGTCCGTCTTGTTGTTGGCGACGGGATAGTTTTCCGAAAGATCGATGCTGAGTGTGTGTGGTGAGATGTGTTCGAATAATGTGTGCGATTTGAATTGTGTCTGTTCGTTTAGGATGTCGTTTTTATTTGTTTTTGTGCGTTTGTATATTTCTAATTGTTCTAGAGTGTCTAGTTTTCGGCCTTTAGTGTGTACGTGTAGAATGTTCATGTTATTGTCGATGTTTTTTATATGTGTGGTTTGCTTCAATGAGGTGGTTTGCAAAGGTGGAGTCTGTAGTGGTGTGGAGTGCTTTTGTGTGTTCAATGTAACTCTGTTTGAATCTACGTCCTGTCTGGCCTATGTAGAATTTATTGCAATTTGAGCAATTTAGCTTGTATACACCGGGTAGATCGATATTTTTTTTTTTGTGCGTGCGTTTTGATAGTGTGTGTTCTGTTTTGTTAGTAGTTTTGTAAGCGATTCTGTATTCTGCTTTTTTGAATTTGTGGGCACCTTTTCAGTTTGTTTGTTGATGTATGTTAGTGTTATGAATTTGTTGTTTTCTGCCTTTGTCTGTTGTTTGTTTTGTGTTTTGTGTAGGAGTTTACTGACTATTGTTCTGTCATATCCGTTAGAGTCTGCTAGATATTTTATCGTGTTTAGTTCGTCTTTTTCATCTAAGGGGATGTTGTTAAGTCTATGTATCTGTGCCAATATAGTATTTTATGTGAGTGTCTGTCATTGTTTGTGAGTATTTTTGTTTTTTCCAAGTGTTGATGACACTTATAACAAAACAAAAATACTCACAAACAATGACAGACACTCACATAAAATACTATATTGGCACAGATACGTTGATGACATTCTAATACTATACAGGGGGAACAAAAGACAATGTGAACAGTTACTTACGCACATATACAAAATACATAAAAACATAACCTTCACTGCCGAATACGAACACAACAATACCATAAACTTCTTAGACCTTTCCATCACAAAACTAGAACACAAGCACAAATTCAGTATATACAGAAAACCAACTACAACTGACACACTAATACACAACACCTCCAATCACCCAACACAACACAAACTAGCTGCTTTTAGAACCATGATACATAGACTTAACAACATCCCCTTAGATGAAAAAGACTACAAAGACAAACTAAACACGATAAAATATCTAGCAGAATCTAACGGATATGACAGAACAATAGTCAGTAAACTCCTACACAAAACACAAAACAAACAACAGACAAAGACAGAAAACAACAAATTCATAACACTAACATACATCAACAAACAAAACTGAAAAAATTGCCCACAAATTCAAAAAACCAGGATACAGAATCGCTTACAAAACTACTAACAAAACAGAACACACACTATCAAAACGCACGCACAAAAAAATATCGATCTACCCGGTGTATACAAGCTAAATTGCTCAAATTGCAATAAATTCTACATAGGCCAGACAGGACGTAGATTCAAACAGAGATACATTGAACACACAAAAGCACTCCACACCACTACAGACTCCACCTTTGCAAACCACCTCATTGAAGCAAACCACACATATAAAAACATCGACAATAACATGAACATTCTACACGTACACACAAAAGGCCGAAAACTAGACACTCTAGAACAATTAGAAATATACAAACACACAAAAACAAATAAAAACGACATCCTAAACGAACAGACACAATTCAAATCGCACACATTATTCGAACACATCTCACCACACACACACAGCATCGATCTTTCGGAAAACTATCCCGTCGCCAACAACAAGACGAACAGCGCTACCTACGGCAGCCTCTGATGAAGCCTTCTAAAGGTGAAAGCCGGTTTAGGCTGTAAGGTAAATCTTTACGATTTTACTTATAAAAAACTTAGTGTTCCGAGTCGTCAAACAATAGTGATATTTATTTATTAAATTCATAATCTGACTGTAAAGGAAATAGTTTTATTATAACATTTTTCATAGCCAAGAGATTTGTAAAACTAGCGTTCTATTGCGTTACTTCAGACATATCGGGTAGTTTCAACTCAGTCTCTTACTACAGAAATAAATGGGATGTAGAATAAACGTTAGTACCGGCTACAACGTCTGACAATAATAACAATAAAAAGTTATTACCCGAATAACATTACGTGCCAAGTTTTATTATGAAAAACGCTCATTGCACAAGAGAGAATAGTGTCGAGTACTTAGTATCTAGTGTATAATTAGAAAGTGGATGGGGTATTACGTTTACTCTACTATCAGTAATTTTTACTATTATACTGAGGCGAGAGTAGAGAAATCCTTATCGATATGCATATACGTGTACTCCCTTAATGAAACCTTTATAACAGAATGAACTACGGTAGAAAAGCCATAGCCGTGCTAAACTTGCTGTTACGGAGCAGAAAAAAACATCTGATAAGTCAATATCAGGAAGTATAGTGTTGTATTCCGCATATACTCGGACACTGAACAAGCAACATGGGGACAGTTTAAAAGTAGTTGAATTGTGTTGTTGAAGAATAGCAACTGTTAAATACAAAAGATTAAGGGTTAGAAACAATAAAGAAGAATAAGGTCGGAAAAACTTTAAAACATGGTTTTGAACAAAGGAGACTACGGTGGCAACCTTCCATCCACCATGAGAAGAATGGGTAAACCCAGTTTAGAATTGGATTTTGGTAGAGAGTAATATAAGAGGACTCCTTTACGTGAGACCATAAAAGAGATTAATTAATTAAGAAATTTAGGCCAACGGATGAAGATGGGTAGGACAGGGACATACGGAAATTTCTGAACGGAATGTTCTTCCTAAATTAACGGGTATTTAACGGACGGTCTGCATTTCTAAATTAAATTTCGAGAAATTAATTTATTATATACAAAAATTACATACGTATTAATATTATTTGGCATGTAATCACCACCCACACACAAGTACTTATTACACAGTTTCACCAGCTTTTGTAGTGTCTTGTTGAAACGCTTCAGGGTACTGACCAAGAACTGACGCCATTAATCAGATTCTGATTGCCTTCAAAGCCCTGGAAACTAGCTAGACCATTGTTCATATTGGTGACACAGTGCCTTCGTTCCGACTCCGACTTGTTCTTTATTCCTTCAGATTGGACACACACATACGATTAGACCTCTAATCTGCTAGCTTTCCGAGTAGGAGGAATCTGCCGTACGCGGCACTTAGGCGGATCCCTGATGAACAAGGACGACCGCCTGATACAATTACGCCGATTCTCGGCCTCCCATACTACCTTTGAATCGACGATGTTTAGCCAGATCGTTTGGAGCACGGTCCTGCGTGGCCCTGGCATTTCTTTAACAATTTCATTCCTACCTTTACATCGACCACAGCCTCTAGTTCCGAAACTGTTGACCACTTTGAGGCCCATCTCCCCTAATGGGCCTGATAGGACCTTTCAAATATACATTTTGAAAGGATGAATGGAGAGTAAAGGGCAAAGAGAAAACCAGCCGAAAAAATGGGTGCAAATTGCTATGCAAGATATTAGAACAGTTTGAAAGAACGACTGGGGGTCGTATAACTGGTTAGAAGGGATAGTTATAAAAGAAATCACGGTTCAAAGAGGAATGTCGCGCTACTGAGAGATGTATTAGGAAAACGTGAATATGCAGTACAGGCCTATAATAGCTTTATCATAGAAAACCTGTAAACATTTTCTGCTAATACTCATCACCTAAAAAGGGAGTAAAACTTACAATACTCATAGTAAAACTTACAAGAGTTCATCAGACAATGGAGTTGCTGACAACAAATCTACTTAAGATTGTCATTCAACACGTGATGGTCTTTATTTTCCTTTCCAAATCTATTAGCACTCGCCAAAAGACGTGTCAAACCCCTCGTTTACAATTATTATAATTATTTAATGTTAATTTTTGTTCATTTATACTAGATTATTCTATCTTTCAACCTAAGCTCTCGCCAGCCTTTCCTGTTATTGCATTTTCTTAAAATACAAAAACTACAATAATTCCACTTAGACTGGATATATTGTCATCACCAATATACTTTTCCGGGTTAAAAAGAAAAAAAATGCGAAACAGTCTTACATTTTTTAAATAATAAATGACGCAAGTGAATACTCCTTTACGATTCTTTAATATCTCAGAAACTTTGATTCCCTTCGACATCGCATTAAAGTGTGACTGTCAGCTGTCGAGCAGAGTATTGCTTTTCCAAATGTAATTTATGAAACTGGTTTCATAACACTGAAGTTTATGAAAAATGCTCATACACAGATTGCACGTTTACTACAGAATTTAATATTTTGATTACAGATTGCAAAGAAAGCTCATTTTTACGTTCAATTCTTTAATAAATTTCTGATTTTATAAGTCGGGAACGAAATTCTACATCTATAAGATAAACCAGTACAAGGCCAAAAATTATAAGTTTAGATCAAAATTCTGACGTACTGTTGATAATTATCTATTTCTCTTAATTTTATACGCTGGCGTGTGTAAAATTATTTCCTGTATTTATAACAGTCAAAATTAAAAAAATGTAAATGACTTCATTACGGCATAGTTTAAAAGTTAAAAAGGCGAAGTAGGGATTTAAAATTACGTTGTACACAGTTATTTTTAATTTAAAAACATCAACTAAATCATATACAAGCTAAATGAAAAGAAACACGACGAGTAATTTATATTTTTACAACGTATGTGTTGCTGTTAGGATAACAGAGGCTCTGCTAAATTTTCAGGGTAAGTAAAAGCTCGAGATGCCGTCAGTGTTAAAGTCTACAAGTACTCCATACCAGTTCACCATAATGTACTTTTTCTGTTGCTTTTACCTCTAAAACAGAACTATCATAACGATAACAAGTATTGTCGTTTAGAAAGATTTGTATCTGCGCTTTTGTAAACAAACATACATTTAGTTTCGTTATTCAAAAATAATTTAAGCCTGTAAAATTAATTTAAACGAGAGCGTCCAGAGGTTAACCTTGGTCTTCAAAAAGCCAAAGAACGGAACGTTTTAAACAAAATCTAATGTGTGACGGTGATATCGAAAAACATTACATATGTAGTTATTTTCAATTTTTTGTACGGAAACGGGATGCATTTATGGATTTTAAATTATCCACGGGATGTAACTAATTTCTAACAGAATGTACTTTGAGCATTCACAGCATGACAGAAAAATAGAGGTTAAAACATCTCAAGGCGTAAGGACGAACCTTCAATAATAGTTTTGATTTTCCAAGTACGATTGTAAAGGACAACATAAGGTAAATAAAAAAAAGTAACAAACTGAACAGATTAAGTTTTACTTAATGTTGTAGAGACGTTATCGGAACAAGACATGTCGGTGAATACCCTAAAGTTGGAAGGGAAGGGAGAAGCCAAAGAAGCCATAAACATTGAGAGTCTTCAAGACGGTGACTGATTGAGTCGGCAACTTTGATGAAAATGGATACCCGAGATTCGGCGTAGACCACACAGAAACATAAAATGGAATACGTACGATATTCTCAACAGTCATCGAACTAAATATAAATGAGTTTTGCAAGATTATTTTGTCAATTTTCACCCTGCTAAACAACGTAATAAGTTGACTGGAATTACTTTTAAACTTTGATAATCCCGCAGACTTTGGTTAATAACATTCATACACTTGGGAGAGAATGGAGTGGTTGAATGAATGAGGGAAAGAGAGAAAGAGATACACTGCATACTTGCGCGGAGTGAACTAATATTTGGGAAAATAGTAATTTGTCACTGTTGCTGTTAAAAAATCAGAAAAGTTGCTAGCGACAATCGGTTCAGATGTTTCCCACATTATCTTTGTTCGTTACAGTAGGATCGCGTTGACGATGTTTTGGCGAAATTGACATTGCTTTTGTGTCTGTCAGCGCAAGTGGAAATGCTGAAAATCAGTACAATGCCTGTTCAGCAGAACGTTTTTTTATAACACAATGGCTTCTTACTGTAAAACAGAACTATCTCTATAGTAAGAGAATTTAATATTTAAAAATTAAGAGACCTACTTGCACCTTTAACAAGTTTTGAAAAAAGGAAATACTTTCGTGTTTGCTATTAATATTATTAAAAAAAGGACCAAAAACTATTCCGATTCTTATTAATTGAATATAATATAGATTATTTAATTAACATTGTTTTATAAGGTTTCTAAATCATTTAAAAAAGAGAAAACGCACACACCACACACACAAACAAAGTTGCAAAACAGAACAATGCGTGTTCGGAAAATTCAAACACGGTGACTGTAACCTATAAAACAAATGTCGTTTGGCGTACAGGAATTATTTATTATTCACATAAAATTAATCCTTTTTTTGTTTAAAAGTATTAGCATTCTTGACAAGTAATGTAATAGTTAAATCTTAAATTAACATAAAACCGACTTAAAATTAAATTTTTGCATTCATCGTTTTAGCAAGGACGCTGAAAGCTAGAGTCTGACTGACATAAGGGTTAATTGTGGTGCTATTTCTAGTAATTGGTTTAACACGCCTGGACAACCCGAGATAGTAACAATGCGCTACCGATAGGTCACACGCGTGAGTATTCGGTGCTCGGCAATGTGATGTAATGTAATGTAATGTGAATCATAAGTGGCGATAGGCGTAAATGTTTGAAACATGGGTGATGACAATAATTTTAAAATTAGAAATTCAGAATTATCAATGACTCTATTAATAAACAGGCGACTACATAGCCGACTACATTGTTTGCTTGAATAAATACGCGATTTAATTTCTGGGACATTAAAGTGATGGATCATTTTCGTTAAGAATTGCGAAAAAGTGTTAGCAGTTACTAAACAAATTTTATAAGTAAAATCAGATATGAAATTCATAACGTTTTTATCCGAACCGCATGTCGACTACAGAGCATGTTCGTAGTGTCTTCGAGTTATGAGCAGAGCTCTTAAGTGTCTCCACTTCTTCTAATCATATGGCATTTTTTTTTTGAACAGAAAAGAAGTTTTCAGCATTCCAGCGTTTTTCTGTCTTTTTTCACTGCTGAGTTAGTGATTTTTAATTTTTGGTGAAGATACTTTGCTTATTTCTTTGACAACAGGATTTTTCTAAATAAGTCATTTCGCTTTATGTCTAGAAATTACCATTTCATGCTGTATTTAATCTGACGTTTACAAGTTTGTGCATTGGCATAGAAACATTTCAGCCAAACAAGAACAAAAAGCAAACTACGAAAACATCAACAACAATTTATCCCGCACGCAATACATATAAATTCTATAAATTAAGCTTGACTAATCGGAGGCCGATGAACGAGAAATTCTATTTAGACTGGATTAGGGGTTTAAATTCTATTTAAATATATAATTTTCTTTATATTTTATGTTATTTATTTTATTTGTTTTATTACAATAATATAAAAATTTTATGTAAAAATATTCTTATGTTTTGTTGTAAATAATTGTAACAATCGTTGTTTAATATGTAGTCCTATTATGGAATAAGGAATTCAATTTAATTCAATCCAGACTTGATACAGCCAAAATGGGCCACAGTTTTTTAAATAGACTGCTGTGAAGCATAATCATTACAGAGCCCCTAGTTCAGCATACAATATAATAAAAAAATTTACTATATATATATTTATGTTCATTCACCAATCAATGAATTCATTCTTCATTCACCAATCAGTGAATTCATTCTTCATTTCATTTACCAATGTACAGATTATAAGTTAAATGTAGTCGCAATTCATAAGCGAAGTTTTATATGTGTACTACGTTATTGACAACAAAGAAGTAGTTTTTATGGAAACTCACCGGTTCTCATTTTCGATAACTCACCAGCGATCGGCCGCAAATGTGCGACACGTCCTTATAAACATTTTCAATGTTAAAAGATTCACTTTTTTCGTGGGGCAGAAACATGAATGAATATCTAACATAACTACACTTTACTGTTATGTTAAGTGGAAACCGTTTAGTGTAATATTAAACTATAAGCAAACTGACTATATATCAGTACTTCTTATGATAATAATTTTTAAGATTTCATGCCTACTTGAAATGATTAATTCTGTACATAAATGACCAGGATTACATCGCAGTATTACAGGATACTCAGTACGTATTTCCGATTTTATGATTCGGAATAATTAAATTGCCGATTCATTTAGTATGTGAAACGTAAAAGTAACGTTGGTTAAAGTTTGTGCACTGCATTTTAATACATAATTTGTTATTATAATTGAAACGTCCTCCCAAATTTTGTAGTATATATATATATATATATATAAATATATATGTTTTTTTTTTAGAGGCGTCACTTAATTTTTTTAAACTAGGCACATGGTCTAGATGGAAGAAACATTGTGGTGGGACCCAGAGTGAAAGAACTCGCAATAAAATGCTTGTTTAAACAAACAACAATCTTTCATTAGTGTTTCATAAAAATTCTTTCCTTTTACAATATTCAACAATAACTTCTTGATTTCATTAAATATATATATATATATATTGTAACATAACAAGATTACACCTCAGAATAAAGACAAGTATACCATCAAAATTCACTGTGAAATATGCATAAACGCAATCTTGTTAGTAATAAAGTACAAAGAAGAATAAAATGAATATTATAAATAAAGAAATGAAGACACAACATATTGTTTAAAGATAAATAATAAGGTCAAGAAATAAAAAGTAATTAAAACAAAAAGAAAAATATTATAATACATAAATAATAGGGAATTAAGGAATAAGAACTCATGAAGTAAATAATTTAATAACAGTAACAAACAATGACTGACGATGACAATAATACCCAGAAGTGAAGAACAAGTGACAAGCAAACGTGTAAATAATGATTAATTAATAGAATTATAATGTACAAATGTTAAACTTATAAAATAAGTACAAAGACATTTGTTAGTTCATAAGCATTAGATTAAAACTATGAGGAGGTCTGCGTACCTCAGTCAGTTATTTTGTATCATTGAACTACAACGGTGAATGATACAAATTTTACAAATATAATAATATCAAACTATAATTATATAAGTTAGGTTGTGTGATAGTGCTAGAAAGTGAGAATAACAGTGATAGACTTTAAAAAGGAAAAAATCATGTATAATGAAAGTGATTAAACATTATTATAATATGAGCATTGAATGAAACATATAATCTATATGAAACAGTTATGTAGCCCATATAGTGAGTTCAAACCAAGTGTAAATAATTAAAAAATAGAGTTACAAACTTACAATATAATGTAGTGACGAAGAAAAAATAAGATTCAACGGAATCATATTCATTATAAAAGATGAAACCGAATCTGTGACCAATAAACATATCATAGCCAAAGCCTTAACTGAAGGAATTAGTATTTTGGTAAAAAGAAAGGGAGTGTTGGAAAAATATAAAAGCGAGGCAGAACATGTTAATTTGACTGCTGGACTTTTATACAAATTAATTGCAGATAGAAGGGGAGATGACAAAGAAAGACTATTGAAATAACTAGAAGACTACTATTTTAATCGAAAGTACCAAAAACTTGAAGTCCAGATGCGAAGTATCAAGCAATAAGTTCATAAGGAAAACTACCAGATTGGTGAGATTGCTCCGATATGCTAAGCCAGATATTTGAACCAACATTACTACATTTTAACGATCGAGTTACAGTGAAATACTGTAACCAAAACAATATAAACGTTATAATAGTGAATTTTATTTCTACACCATAACTATTAGTATTACGAGTTCCTTTTTAAATTGTTCTTTTGTATGATCCAAAGGAACAACACATAAATAATAACAACAACAATAAATGGGCCACATTCACATACATAAATAATAAAATGACAAAGCTAACAAAACTATTTAAAAACACAGATATACAAATAGCATACAAAACGAATAAAAATAATTTACAAAAACCAAATAGCCCACACAACAAAGATATTACAACAACTAACGGTATATACAAAATTGAATGCCAAGATTGCAATAAATGTTACATAGGACAAACAAAAAAAAAAACAGCTGAAAAAACGTTATTTTGAACACCTAAACGCATACAAAAAACCAGAAATATATAAATGCAATTTAGCCACACATGCAATAAACACAGGACATGAATTCCCAGACATAACCAATGTGACACTAATAAAACATATACCACACAAAGGCACCATAATGAACATTTGGGAAAATTTACAAATATACAAACATAAAACACAAAACAAATCAATACAAAACACGACACAATATTCAAAGCACTCAACATCGAAAATACACAAAATACAAATACATATACCACAATCACACACAATAATACAACTTTAAAATACTAGAGACCAACAAACAACCTTAATAGCATCCAGCCAACACACAAATTCTTCACCAGACGCAAGATCGCGAAGGCTGAAGATGAGAGCACGGGAGCTCTCGAAATATGTTCCTAATAAGGAAAAAAAGTATATCTTGCGGTAAATTTATTTATAAATATTAAATATAATATATATATATACGTATATATAATTATTATGAATGATAAATACTGATATTATGTCTAAACAAATTAATCGCACACTGAACAGCTGAAAAATATTGATTACAGATCTGTACCCGGAGAACTTGTCTAACGGAATTTGTTTTAAACCATCACAAATGTCAAATGCTGTCTACACGTTTGTAGTTTATTTTGTGGCTGGAAACCGGTGAAGTGTGGTTGTTGTGCAATTAATAAATGGTTTGATCCCACCTGTGGCTTGAAGCTTGATGATAATTTAAGGGATTCTAAACGTGTAGGGTGATGTGCTGGAGGATTTTTTAGCTGGTCTCCAATGAAAGTCACTTAAGGGTTCTGGAAATTCTCTCCCGGCCTGACGGCAATGGGGAGCGTTGGTGTCCTGCTCTGCCGGTGGAGAAAGATATTAGTTTCCACATTCCGGGACTCCCTCACTCTCGACTTGGTCCGAGGACTCTGAGACACTTTAAGTCGTTACACACGCATTAGGAAGATTGATCACCCTGCCGCCAGGCCTGAAGTTCACCCCAGAAGGATTCGGAAAGAAATGAGAACGAAACAGGTATGCGCGGAGACGAGGTAACCTGTAGCGAGATGTAAGTCGGTGAAAACAACTGATAGGGAAAACTTTATTTCGTCGTAAAAGGCGCACTGCAACGATAGCTCGCGTCGCGGCCGTGGCGACCTTGACCTACCGATTTAGTAGGCGCAGCGTGCGGACAATTCAAATTCAATTCGCGGTGGCGGCGATTTAAATGGAATTCATGCCGAGGAAATCCAATTTAAATTTTTGCCTCGGCACATAATATACACTGCAGCAGGAGTAGCTATTTGTACAAAATCACTGACTGATAAAAGAATGTGACGAATAATCGAGGGACGGTTAATAGAGACGCTTCTGTATTGTTAAAATAGCTCAGGATGATAAAATTATAATGCCCTAGACAATAACGTGACTGTGGCTGTGTGTGTAACAGTACAAATCAGTTTGCTTGAAACGCACGATTTAAATAAGGCAGACAGGACAGAGGAGAGCGAGAGAGATTTGTCAAACGTCATAACTAGCACTTTCTACCGTGTTCCACACGCGCCTCTTCCCAACCCTTGTCACTCACCAGCTTGTACGCTCCCTTGTTCACTAAATAACAAATAGCTTAAAATACTTGTTCATAATTATGGTCACATTTCATGTCTCTGCTGCAAAGTGTTTTCCTCTTCCCGTCGCTGTGATGTGATTCTCTGTGTATAAATGATTCAGTTACAATATTAAGTACGCATGTATACATTCATATTATCCTTCCAGTCGTGTTACTTGTATGAATTATTAGACCAATTTCATTTATGTATCGGTACGATCGTAGACACTAAAGGATTCATCATTTCTTTGTTTTTCAACCCGTCTATTAAAATTAAATCAGTTTTAATTTTCTGCCTCAGTTAAATTGCGCGACTGTTGTAATACGATTAATTACATTACTATTACTGTACGATTGATGCTGGGCGGCCTTTTTTTTAAATCATTTCTCAACAATCAGTTTACCAACAATTAGTTTATTTAGCCCAGAGGATTTTACGAATGGAGTTTAATTCTCCTTTAGTTTCTGTTTACTTGCGTTAGGGTGCGGCCTGTTAATTGGTATTCAGCCAGACGTTTCGCCTACAACTGCGGCAGTCCATCATCAATTGCCGTCTTAACGCTGTCAAAGTACCGGTGCCTGTATCTAGTCGGGTGCAGTGGAGAAGAAAGTAGTTAACTCAGGTACCTTACGGGTTGGCGTTCCAAACAAAATCGTGAGTGGAATACTTGAATGATGAATCCTCGCTATCACCCCGAACCCCCTCCAGAAAGGCAACAAGTCTGTACTAGCTAGCAGTGGTACTACAACTACCACGGAACCACCTGGGTACAGAGCACCATTCAGACTGTTCCACGATTCTGTGATACTAATTCAGGATACGTCGTGTACGCATACGACGATTTCCGCTGCCTAGAATGGTCGCCGGCTCAACCTCCTTGCACAAACTTAGGTAAGTACCTCCAGGAGATCTACGCCCAAAGACCTGCAGCTCACCCCCCACCTTCAGCCGCGGACAGGGGAACACTACCCCGCCAGGTCAGTGTGAGGCCGGATTCGGTGCCCTCCCTCTCTCTCACGCCACCCAGCGTAACTCCAACAACGTCCGGACCCCAGTCCGCCAAGGAGGGGAGCAGAAGTTGGCAGGACTCGAAAGACTACTGGAGTTCACTGTGACATAACGGAACTGAGAGGTCCATACACCTACTTGCCAGGGACTCCCCAGCCCTGTCTGTCTTTCACGTGGTGATGCTAGAATCCGGGTTATTTCCAGACACTTTTTGCGCAGTGATACGAACGTTTCCCATCGCGCTAGAAAAGCATTGCGTACCAGGGCGGGTTCTTGAACCCACGGAACGTTACCTACAATCGGCGGTGATTCCCAACCATATACTCCCGGATGCCTTCCCGGCTACCCAGCAGTGGTCGCTATTAGATTTGCTCGCTAAAGCACTCAGTGCCAGGCCAGCGTATGTTCCAAATAGCACAGTTTATTATTTGCGGGTACGTGATTGGGTTCACCGGACGGCGGCCAACCAACATCTGCAATAGAAAATTGTCTAATTAACTACTTCGCTTGTACAAGTAAGAGTCACAAGACTCCCGCCAATCACACACTCACCGCAACGGACTCGGTCAACACAAGTCAGAGAATTCGATGACAAAGTCAAGACAGCTTTGATAATGAACTATACAGCAATATGGAGAATTCTTTACTATTTTAACTTAATTTTTTAACAACGTTTTGGCTTAATAAAAATTTGTAGTCGTTTCAAAACCAATAATTCAAAAATAAAATTGCACAAATTACATAAACAATAATTTGTACCTCTACTAACGGAGAGTTACATATGGACGACAGTTATGTAATCAGTAGACAACTACATAATCAATAGGATGCAGTTGTCGATTAAATGAGTGGCGTACTCTCATTGGAAGCAGAGCGTATATGTACACACACACAACGTGTAACACAGAAAAAAACGTGAGCAGTGCAATAAAATCGTTGCGTTGTGTACTAGCTAGCGTGTCTTTACGGCTGTGTCTATGTTGCAGGGTCGTGTCGCGCTCGTTGCGTTGTGTACTAGCTAGCGTGTCTTTACGCCTGTGTCTATGTTGCAGGGAAGTGTCGCGCTCGTGGTTGCCTGACTGGATACCACCAATCGTTGCGTTGTGTACTAGCTAGCGTGTCTTTACGCCTGTGTCTGTGTTGCAGAGTCGTGTCGCGCTCGACGACTGCCAGATGTTTGTCTGACTGGATACCACCAACGCAATTATTTGCTAGACGGCTAGATGGCAGGATATTGGTGTCTGAATGTCGTGGCACTGCCTCTGGTAATCGATTCAAGACAGAGGTCTCGCCCGTCGTTTGAGGTACAGTTTGCCGGGGACTTTAGTGCCGGTAACGGTTACTTCTCCTGCGTCCATAAAAATGGAAGGCCTGGTTGTTGCGTCTTAGAAACTCTTGAATTGCTCTTGAGTTGTTCTTAGCAACGTTAATTGGAGATGGCTGGTTAGAAATTAAGTTTTAAGGGGACTGTATGCTTTTCATATAAATAACTGTTTATTGAAATTTTGTTTCTGCGATTGCTGGCACGTGTAGCAATTACCGCGGCATGATGCCCGCTAATTGAATTAGAAATAAGTGTCGAATAACATAATCGTGAAAAGTAGGGTAGAAATCGCCCAAGTAGACTTAGCGCATGTTGAACATGCTAATAATTTAAATAATGAAAATTCTGTAGCCGCGGCTGGTTATTGAAACGAGTGGCCTCCTCGGAGTCTTGAGTAGAACTACTTAATTTTCACTACAGTCAGCCCAGCTAAAGACCGGCTGTAGATAACAGACAAAAACGTGACGTCATCTACACGTGTCGCAATGCAGTATTCAGATTACAAAGTTTACAAGGTTCAAAGTTCGACCATACTGCCCGCACAAAATCGGGGCGATTTTGCAATTTAAGTTATTATGTGAAACGTAAATCACATATTATTATCAAATGTTGTATACAAGAAAATACATAATATACTTGAAAGCCTTATACATTAAATAAATTGACCTTTTGCTTAAAGTAAATCTTCTCTGACATAAAAATCTGTAAGTAACAAAATTAATCAAGCTATCAGAAATAGGCTCAAAAGCAAAACAAAACAATTTCTGTGCTGAAAACGTACAAAATAAAGCTCATGATAAAAATAAAAGTGCTTATATACCTAACATAATCTTTCTTGAAGCACTAACATATGTTCAGTAAATACATACATTTAATTTTTAACAGAAAGTAAGTGACGACCTTTAATTTATGTAAAAGAAAACATCCTCAAAAACTGACTCAATATAGTAATACAATAATAAAGACATAATAGCTGATACAATAATAGTAGACTAAAACTCCCCAAACAATTCAAATATACATAACCATGGTAAATACAATAGTGAAAAACATAATAATGTACATGCATAGTATTAGTATAATGATATCAAAATTCAGTGGTACATAGCAGTAAGATAGACATATCCAAATGAATGTAAAAATGCATAATATGAGTATACATAATACATAACGATTGACATAATAATTAATAGTACATAATAGCATAATAATAATCACAAAAAATTCAATAACATAATAATAACATAATAATGATACATAGGAATACAATAATAAAAAATTAATAATAATATAATACAAACAACAAATAGAAAACATGATAAATGTTCAAAACAATGATGCATGATAATGCGAATTAGTCTGAGTCCACCGGAAGTGGGCACAATTTATGAATGGGGCGACGTAGGACACCATGTGCGGTGCGAACGTCAGCAACGCGCACTATTGAGTCCTGACCCGAATAAACATTCGTGATTACCCCGCATTTCCACTGAAGGGGGGGGAATTATCATCTAGAATGAGGACGAGTTGTCCAAGAGTCAAATTTTTTGACGTAATGCGCCATTTGTTGCGCTGTTGCAACTAGTGCAAGTAATCTTTTGACCACCGTTTCCAAATGGATTGTGTGAATCTTTGGAGCAGCTGCCATCTGCCCAAACGACTAATATTGACTTGGGAATAGTCGGGTTCCGGGAGTGCCGTGAGCGGAGAACCAACCAGGAAATGAGCGGGAGTTAAAGGTTCGGGGTCCCTAAAGTCATTGGAAATTGCGAATAAAGGGCGTGAGTTAAAGCAGGACTCTATTTGAGTTAGGATGGTATAATATTCCTCGAAAGTCAGAATGGTTCCGCCAATCACGCGACGCAAGTGAAATTTGACACTTTTTACTCCGCTTTCCCACAAACCACCGAAATGAGGGGCTGAGGGTGGTATAAAGGACCACTTGATGCCTTGGGCGCTGGTAAACTCCTGGGTTGTTTGCTCAAATCCCTTAGACTTCTAAAATCTGTACAATTCGTGGAGTGTGCTGTTAGCACGACGAAAGTTCGTACCATTGTCGGAGAATATCTGAACGGGGATACCTCTACGGGCGATGAACCGTTTTAAAGCCGCTATGAAGGCGTCTGAGGTAAGATCTGAGACAAGTTCCAAATGAATGGCCTTAGTGGTCATGCATATAAATAAAGCAATATACGCCTTTGACGTCGATTTTGAGCGCTGCTCGCCATGACGTACAAATACGGGACCCCGGCATAGTCGACAGCAGATTGGGAAAATGGCTAAGCAGGCGTGACCCTGGAAGGGGGTAATTGTCCTAATAATTGGTTTCCGCCCCTAGCACCGTATGGAAAACTAGTGATGCATTTATGTATTACCGAGCGTATATAGGATTTATCATTAATGATCCAATATTTCTGTCTTAGAGAAAACTGGGTTAAATGTACACCAGAGTGTAGTAAACGAAGATGTTCGTTTTCTATGATTAAATTGCTGAGATGAGAATGCTGGTGTAGTATGATTTAATGTTTGCTCGCGTAGTTAAGCTGGGAGCGCTGCAGACGTCCACCCTCTCGTAATATACCTGTCTTGTCCAGAAAGTGGTTAAGTGAAAGAATTTTACTGTTATTAGGGATGCAGCGATGCGCCTCAAGTTCCTTAACCTCAATGCTAAAGTGCGATTGCTGAGACTGGCGAATAAAAACCAAAAGTGTATCATGCAACTCCTGGGCCGTCAAAAAGGAAGTGTCCCTATCAACTATGGGGAGCCTAGAGTTCCGAATGAATCGGCGGCAATATGAAAAAACGCGAATGAGTTTTGAAAGAGATGAATAGTTTTCAACATAACTGGATGTGGATGAAGCGACAATTAGTGAAGTTTGGGCCTGCTTACGTCGTTCCTGCTCCAGATCGGGATGAGTGCAGGGAGAATGAGTATCCAAGGCACTGATAGGCCATGATGATGACTCATGGGACAACCAAGATGGACCATGTAAAAAACGGTTACGTTTATGTTTACGTTTCTGCTGGACCTTAATTTCCAGAGATTGAGATCTGCGGATAGCGCCGTGAAGAGAATCGCCCAAATGAGACTTGTCTGACTTGCGAGGCAGGGATACCACAAATCTGCCATCCTTATTACGGACAGTATTGGATACAAAATGATTCTCGCATTCCGAGTCCTCAGCGGAGGGATCACGAATAGCAACGTCCTCCAACTTCCAAAATTCTTTTAGTTGAGAGGAAATGGCACTATCATTTTCACATACCATAAATGATGAAACCGGTTTCGTCATGTAGACATTAAATTTCAAGTTACCTGCGAGAATGAATCCCAATTTTGTCTCCTGTATTATAGGTAAAAGTGGGCTACGTATAAATTTGACAGGTTCAATTAATTGATAGTAATACTGAGCACCGAGCAATAGATCGACTTGCGACGAGAACTTGAGTTGTGGGTCGGCTAAGAATATGCCGTTTGGTAAATTTAAAGATGCTACATCAAATGATTCCGCAGGGAGATTATTAGTGATACTGGGAAGCACAGCGCAATGTATTTAAACTAAAATTCTTATAGCGTGAATGCAACCTTACTCTGGTACTGAAATCAGCTTGAGACAATGAATTATTTATACCCGTTATGGGTAATTGAGATTTAATCAGTTTCAGACCCATGCGACTTGCGAAATCCATAGTGCAGAAATTAGCCTGCGAACCTGAATCTAATAAAATCCTAACCGGATGCTTTCTACCTGCATGGTCAGTTGTCATGCAGACCGCGGTGGATAATAATATAGACTTATTTGTTTGCAATTTTAACGAACACAGATTGTTCCTTGACGAATCGTTTTTGTTAGATGTACGAATCATTGTGTGATGGCGTTTCACACACGTTCTGCAAGAAAATTTGGAGGGACAGTGTGCAAGATCGTGGCCTGGACGTATGCAATTTAGGCAAAGTTTATTTTTAATTATAATATTTTTTCTCTCCAGCGGAGTAATCGCTACAAATTGTGGACACTCAGTAAGTCGGTGTTTATCTTTGCACAGCTGACATATATTATTTCCGATATGAGTATGGAATGTTGATTTGGAAACATTTACCGGTTAATTGCTTTGCGAGATAGTGAGCCTTATCGCCAACGTTTATCTTGCTTGCTGAAGTGGCCGCGCTGTCCAGATTTTGTAATAACTGTCTACGGGTATTTAAAAATTTTATGAAATTACTAAAATTAGGAAATCGTTCTTCGGACAAGCTTTCTTTCCAGAGACGAAACGTATAATTATCGAGTTTTTGGGCTAAGTAATGAATGAGAATAATTTCAAATATATTTACGGGTAGATTCAATGAGTTTAAAGCATTGATATTCGCGGTTATCTCGTCAATAAATCGCGAAATACTAATCCTGGACTCCTGTTGAACTGATTTCACACCCAAGACATTCCCTATATGATGGGCTGAGACAATTAACTTACTGTCATACCTACTTCTTAATAAATCAATAGCTACCGCATAATTTTCATGGGTAATTGGAAGAAATTTTATTACATTTAATGCCTCGTCACTCAATGAAGGGTGCAAGTAGTGTAACTTGAATATCAGTCAGGTCGGTTCTGACATGTACTAATTCAAGAAATATACTGTAATAGTGTTGCCAATCAATAATGCTACCTGAAAAGCAAGGTAATTTAATTGGTTCCAACTGTATAGGGGGGGGGTTTTAACTGGCGTAATTTCGGTATGAAACAACGGTTTTTGATTCACCTGCTCTACTTGCTCTAACAAGTGGTGCAACTTGCATTCGATATTGCAGAGATCATCCTCAGTTTGGACTCTGTCACTGGCTGATGCGAAATCAGAGTCATCAGACTCAATTTGATTCTGAATATCGTCATATTTAGCGGACAATTCCATTAAATGGCGAAGCTTAATTTTTAGCGCGTGTTGATCGCTTGTGTCTGGATCGAAATTATCCGCGAAAGTGTTCACACGGGATTTGGACGCTTTAATCGTGCCCCGTTTCTTTATTAACGACTTCACATCAGCCATGATTGTAATTAAAAATGTAATTTAAAAAAGAAATTTAAACGTAGAGTAGGTGAACAATTGCTGTAATTTTGAATAACTTGCGAAAATCTGATCTAATGCGGGAGCCAGTGATCGGTATACACCTTAACACATTACTTACTATAATAGATACTTGTTATCTCTTTTAAAAGAACAGCCATGAGCGTTATTGAAAGTATGAAGTATTTAAATGATAATATACATATAGCCTTATCTCGACACTTGAACTTCTGATGAGTTATTGTACAGTTATGTAAATGGAAATTTATGCACAAATGTACATACGAAAATCTAGTTAAGATGAAAGTTTATGCTCACATGATAATAATATCTGATTACGTAAAAGTACCAATAATACCCCATATTAAATGTAAAATATTATTCAGTTTGTTGTACTCATGCATTATATATGAACAATTGTAAAGAAAAATGAAAGTTTATAATCACGTGGAATCCTGGCGTGTTCAAAACTGGTTCGGTCCTGTTGGTTCCGTGCTGATCCCGTCCGGCAATCCTTTGAAGTTGGCGCACCGCCTGTTTGTGCTGGTTGGGTGACGCTTGACGTTGTAGTTCTGCGTAATTTTACAGTTGTGGAATTTTGCTTCCGTCGAATAACTGTCTTGTAGTGTCAGATTTGACGCTTTGCAGAGTCTTGCATGTCACGTATGAAGGTTGTTTTTGTGCCAACAAAGGCATGCCACGGCCAGCAATCTAAATTCGAAAGTATTTAAGCTTGAAGATTGTTTGGGCCACAGGCTGTTTGGGCCCGTTAAATTAAATATTTTGAAATCGTGGTGGACAAAAAATGTAAAATCCGTCCCGTGAGAACCAAAAATGCGGTCGCGTGTGGACCAAGATGTTGTCGCTGTGGACAAAATGCGGTCGCAGTGGACCAAAAATTTTGTCGCTGTGGACAAAATGCGGTCGCTTGTGGACCAAAATGTTGCCCGTAAGGCCAAAATAAAATCCGGTTTGGAGGACCAAGAATGTTGCGTCTTAGAAACTCTTGAATTGCTCTTGAGTTGTTCTTAGGAACGCTAATTGGAGATGGCTGGTTAGAAATGAAGTTTTAAGTGGACTGTATGCTTTTCATATAAATAACTGTTTATTGAAATTTAGTTTCTGCGATTGCTGGCACGTGTAGTAATTACCGCGGCATGATGCCCGCTAATTGAATTAGAAATAAGTGTCGAATGACATAATCGTGAAAAGTAAGGCAGAAATCGCAGCTGGTAATTGAAACGAGTGGCCTCCTCGCAGTCTTGAGTAGAACTAAATTAATTTTCACTACAGTCAGACCAGCTAAAGACCGGTTGTAGATAACAGACAAAAACGTGACGTCATCTACACGTGTCGCAATGCAGTATTCAGATTACTAAGTTTACAAGGTTCAAAGTTTGACCACTGGTAGATCCTGAATTGGGAAGGGATCTCCTGATTTTGTGTGATAGACTCCGGAAATATAATTTCTTGAGCTATCACGAAACTCCTTAATGGCAGGTCATCTAGACCTGCGTTCAAGGGCGTTTGACCCGAACGACAGATGGTGTTTCTAATTTCACGGAAAGAGAATGGTCGTGGTTACAGCAAAAAGTCTTTTGGCTAACGACCAGAGGAAGGCAGATAGTTTAGGAATTCGAAGACTTCCTCGAATAACGTAATTTCTAACAGACTTCGGAGACCCCGCAAGAACCCGAGGGTTTTGTATTAGGTTGCAGCTGCAACAAAAATTCCTAGAATTAGTTGCTTAAATACTATCACCTAAGTGGTTGGAGGGAACTTACATGTAAAATCGACCTACAGCCCAAACAGTAAGAGAACCGTTCTGTTAGCTTTCGTGTGGTTCTGAAGTCATATATTATATGAATTATGCAATTGTTTTATGACTACAGTTACCGCTATCTTAATTCTGTTTTGAATCAATACTACAAACAATTCTGGTCTCGTTGCTTTAAATTTTGTACTGTGAATGCCACAGAGCTTTAAGCGCCAAGTGCAAATTTAAACACGAGTATTCCATTACTGTTAACGCTTAAAGGCAATGTGTTACTAGCGCAATTATACTGCATCTATAGGATATTAATGACTGTATCAATAACGATCCGATAAGCGACATTTAACCACTGTCAAGCTACGATGTTTTTTACACATAAACGAAAATCGATACACAGTGAAATTTTGATAAGTGCACAATGTCGCGTCATGCACAGCGTACAGGAAGTGTACAGAGAACTGGGTCAAAGTAACTTTCTGCCCCTATTGTACCGGTCTGAGTAACTTAGTTTTTATTCCATAACACGGTGTAACAATTTTTGTAAACTGTGTCTGTACGAATGTGTGACACAAATGTGGAATGTGTACAGTCAGCATTTTATCATACTGTACACTACGTGTATTATTTGCTGAGAAATATAAATTTACATTTTATAAATTCTATGCGTTTTACAGTTTTTGAGTAAACCAACGAGAAGTATAAAGGTTGAAAAAATATAAAAAAGTGGTGCTTTTAAAACAGTCTTCTCTGATTCATTGCTATTCAAGTTAAAGGTAATAAATCTCATTTCATTAAGAATCACTTTAGTTCAAAGTATGTATTCTTAATCAATCTTGTGAAAATGAGTCTCTCTGAAGATATTTTTAAAAAACCCCGGTTTTATTACTTCTTAGCACTTTAATTTAAGAATGTTGTCCCAAGAATGTTTTAAGAAGCTTATAGTTCATTCTAAAGTCTGTTATTCGGATTCCAGTGCCTCAGTTCTATGTCACGGTCCATTTTCCTCATCACCCATCTATCTATTACTCATGTAATGAAACATTCCATATACACTCTTTACCAGCCTCTTCCTTAGATCAATGTTCATTCTGCTACCCAAGCTTCCCTTTTTCCTACTGAACGTTTCTTTGGTTATTGCTCTTCTACTCATAATTTATTTTTTGTTCACTGAACCGCTTCTTCGTGAAAGGTCTCACTAAATATTTGCACTTATATACCAGCTCCCTTCATTCTCTTCTCTTCCTTATTACTTTTCTTCCTCATTTATTCTATACTTTTCCGTATCACCTTCTAATGTTTGTGACAATCTTTGTATAGTTACTGCCTCCTTTACTAAAATCATGACGCGACAACCGAATCTGTACCTCCTTTTTCCGACGCTGACGTCATTCTCTCCATCAAAAATACTGGTTACCATTTCCCCTGTATACATTTTTAACAAAGTTGACAGAATAAAACATCCTTGCCTCACTCCCCACCCCCCACCACAATGTCAAGCCATTCTGTTTGTGGGATACTTGTACTAGACGTAACACCTATTTAACCCACGTTTTTCTTGCAAAATAATTTAAAATAATGTTATCACTTCATTAAAAGTTCAGGGGTTGTTGAATCTTGACTATTAAATATTTCGACCATGACTGTACCTTTCGTCTATGGTTTTAAGTTCTACTTGTTTTTCCCAAGATGACCCCAGTTCCAGAGGTAAAGTCATATGGCAAAATGCACAATTTTCAAATGAAACTTGTAATAGATATGTGATAACACTCTAGCTATTACACATAGATAATAAACAACATATAGCTATATGATAGCTATATACCCTAATAACTTTTAATAGATAACTTATGTGTTATATGATATATGATCTATTTACACTTTATTCTTGTGGGAAGTACGATAGGTACTGTTTAAAAGAGTGAGAAAAGGATACTTTATAATAAACATATATGCGGCAGAAGACGATATAAGTCTGTTGCGGTACCCTGTGCTAATCAAACGTAAAATGAGAATAAGAGGAAAGCAAATTGCCGGAACTTCACAAGTATTCTCGATTACTGAAATTATCGAATAATTCGCCCGGTTACCATTCTCATGATAATTACCAATATCTGAAGAGTGATAAACACGACGATAACGGATATCCATGTAAGAGAACTGGTTGAATAAGCGCACGTTTAGGCAGAGTAAAATATGTGAAATGGGACGACGAGAGCGTGTTTATGTTTAAGTGAGAATAAGACCTAAGGGGGGGGGGGATAGTTGATGGATCGAGAAAGACGACAAGTCGGTACACAAATATAAATAATATATATAATAGTGAGCTTGAGTCTATAAATATATAAACTACAATAGTAAGTAAACTGTATAAACTAAATGACTTCACTTGATTTGCGTTAAAACCTCTAAAATAAATCAAACGTAGGCCTGTCTTATGGTTGTAACGCAGTTATGGAAACTGAATCGTAACAAGCCGCAGATAATGAACGTCCGTCATACGAATTGGAAGAGCGAATCACGAAGGAAACACCAGTTTCCTCATAGGAAGTACGAAAGAAGAACTGGAGGATGTAAACGACAATGTCGGCAGTTAAATGGAAGAATTATAATTTCAGCAGCGGAAAGAATGATAAGTAAGGGTAAGTGAAACAATAGCGCAAAACGAATGATAGGGTTGTTTCAGCGGAGGGTGGTGCGTCAGCAGAAGCAATTAAGATCCATTCGTTCCTACAGGCTCTAGGTTTTTATTCAGTTACGCAGGAATTATTTACGTTGACTCACTGATATTTAATTTATTGTAAATATTATTAGAATCACCATACTTCTCGGATTATGCGGAGCACCAGACGTGACCGTAGGTAACCTAATATCATTATGATTATTATATTTACGTTTGTATGCGCGCAACCCCTCCCCCTCCCAACGCACACACAGATAATTAATATTTTTGTCAATGTAAATGTTTTGTTCTATTAATGTTTAGAAACAAAAACGAAGTGTAAAGGAAATAAAGGCAAAATAAAGCTATTAGGTGTAACGAAAATAGGAAAGTTAACATTTTTAGCCATATGTTCAAACCTAATCGACTTATTCCGAAAAGCAAAATTCTTGTGAAAGCTAAGGAGGAGGAAATACTTTGGAAGACGTGTGGATGTTGATAGGGATGGAAGGCATGATAGGCTTAGAAGTACAGCGGAAGACAGGTGTTCCTGGTTGAAACAACACAGGCTTGTCGATGAAGGGGGAAGAAAACTGGTTTCCTTGCGGAAAAACACACGGCTCGCTCCTCCAACACCCCTATCCGTGGACAGGCGATGAATTTAGTTTCAAATATTTTCTTCTGATATGAGTTATTTATTTTCCCTTTTTAGTCAAAGGACATTGGAGATATTGCGATGTTAAATATATCATTATATTTGTTTTTTGCAAAGGGAGAATTTTGCTTGTACGATCTTAACAACTTCTTGAATGTACGATGACTGAATGTTAATTTCCTACAAAATACTACGTCCAGCAAGAGACCAAACTAAGGTGAGGGTACCTTACTCAAGTGGTGATAATCACTATCGTGAAGAGTAAGAATAAACGCACGCATACACACGTACAAATCCAGTAATTGGGGTTGGGCTTGTCATCCGGCGGCATGATTTACCTACTGACCATTCTTTAATCTAAAACCTATTAATCCTATTCATTATTAAGTCGAATCGTTTTTTTAAATGCTGAGTGAAACTAAGAAAAGTAGTACCAAACACAGTATGACGTAACGTGCACCAAAAATAATCATCCTTCATGTGCACAAATTGTACGAATCATAGAAAAATATAAATTACAAAAATTTTGTAACATGTGTAACAGATAAATTTTAAAATACAATGAGTAATAAGTGTCATTGATATGTCTTGTATGGACCCGTTTCTAATAAAATTTTGTTAGCGTTGAGTAAAATCGGTGTTGTGTAGGTTTGTAATGTTGACTTTGCATGAGACTGTGTATAATAGATGAGTCAATGTCGGTAGTCCGCTGTGAGTGAGAGGGACAACCCCAGCCGCATTCCAGAAATGTGTATAATACATGAGTCAATGTTGGTAGTCCGCTGTGAGTGAGAGGGACAACTCCAGCCGCATTCCAGAAATGTGTATAATACATGAGTCAATGTCGGTAGTCCGCTGTGAGTAAGAGGGCCGCATTCCAGAAATGTGTAGTATTTAATGAACTCACAGTAATAACAATAGCAACAACAGCAACAACAACAATAATAAAAAAATAATAACAACAACAATAATAATAATGTATTAAATAATAAGACAGTTTTATTATTACCTTTGATGAGTGAATCACCTTATTGAATTGGAGCTTAATACACCTCATATTTTGATTATTTATTCACTAATTCAATTAACATACGCTTCTGTATTATACACTAACTTCACACCTAATAATGGTGAAAGATTTCATAAGTATATATGTATAGGCCTATATATTTATTTTATTCATGTATTTAGTTTAATTATTCGTTTACGTATAATTTACACATGTGGAAGCAATAACTTATGTCTGTGCTATTTGGCTGATTTAATTATAAAGTAAAACAGTTCCTTTATTGTATAGTAATTAATTTCATTGCATATTTTTATGGTGTGATCCATACGAAGGTTATGAATTTATCTTTTCTACACACTCCAGAGATGAAAGCAACTTGCAACGCATAGCATAGAAGTACGAGTAGACAACAAAACGTATGTAAATTTAAAACAATTCAAGATATTTCAGTTACAATATTAACTGAAGACTCGTTGAGCACTTGGTTAAAACATGTCACATGGAAAGAAATTTAAAACCAAGAAAAACGCTTGGTAGTTTTACAAAATTTATTTTTTAACTCTGGAAATTGTTTCAACAGATTAGCCTATTTTCAAAAAGCTGGTAAGAATAACTAAAAACAAAGAATGTGTTAGAGGGTAGACATGTGTTAAAGGTGAGTGTAGAAGATGTTGGAGGTGGTCAGAGGGGGGTAGTACAGGGAAGATCAAGCAACTGTAAAATCCAGGTATAAGAAGGATACAATCTTAAAATTAACTAAATATCTGATTCCAGCAAAGGAGATACAAGGGAATCTGTCTGTTAATTTTTTTTTTTAATGTTAATTTCTAATAAATCCAGTTTTCCCTTTTCTCTGTTATGTAGTAATATTACGTTTTTTTTATATCTACAAAGTGGTTGTGCTTTAAACAATGATCGGTGAAAGCTCTATTTGCTGTATTATTTAAAATCGCTTGCTTACGTTCAGAAATGCGATGTTTCAGACCACGGCCAGACTTTTCCATATAAATAACATAATATTCTGCACAATGTATTTTATAAATTCCATTGTTCTCTAGTATGTTCGATTTTTCTTTATTATTGACCTATAATAAGTAAAGATTACGTTTAGAGTAACTGACACCATATTAAGCCCACACTTTTTTAACCGATCGTTGATTCTGCCTGATGTAACGGAATGTGATCTTTTGCTAAATGAAGTATTGTTTTGTTCTTACTAAGACCTATGGAATAAAATTATTTTAGAATAAGTTTTTCCGTTATTTTGAATAAATTAAAGAGTTTATTATTCTTTAGTCACGACCATTACTTTCTGCTGTAGTTTTTATTATCTTCAACTTCTTTATTAAAATTTTCGTTGGATAAGATACTATACGATGAATTAACTGTATTATGAAAACTGCAATTTTATGTGACATGTTATTAGTGACTGTTTAAGTATAACAGTATGGTAAATTCAGATTTTCTATCTATCTGAAAACTAAGATTGATTTTTAACCTAGTAATGGTGAGATCCATTAATCCGTTAATTTCCTCTGTTTCCTAGTATAAATTGTACAGTTCTATAAAAATAATTAATACAGTACAATATAAAAACATGTGAAGCTGTCTATCTGTTCCAGTCAAAATACTAAATACGTCGCTAACATATCTTGTCAAATGAAAACATATCTAATAATGGGATTATTAGATATTTTATTTTATATTACATTTTATAATTTTTTCAGTTAAATTCGGAAAATTATGCTATCCTTTATTACTGTATATAGAATTCTAATCTTAAATCATTTCAACTGAAACGTGTTGTTTGATACTCATAGTTAAGCCTACTAGGTAAGCGAATTCAGTTTTAGATTGACGTAGGAAAACAGTTAATTACTAAGTTTGATCGGTTTGTGAGCGTCTCATCGCTAGATCCCCGGGGAAAGGGATTGGGCAGCGATGGAAGAAATTAATGTGCATCCCCCCTAGAAGAGTTATAAAGCGTGAAGGATGCGGTTCACAGAGGAACAGGATTAATAGATCTGAGTCCTTATTTCTATACTTCTTGATTAAGGGAACGTCATGTGTGAGCAACCGTAAGTAAAGTAAATGTCGAATGCCGTTTCCTCTCACTCAAACCTTTATACAGACATTTACATTTACGATTCACGGCCTTACTCTTGAAAGTCTATGATTAGCTCTAATTTCATTTAAGTGTGTAGATAATTGGAAAGCTGTTGATTCGTTTGTTTGTAGGAGCAATTTCTCTTTTTGTTTTTCGTGTCTTTTAAACCGATCCATGATCTACAGCAGAAAACGGAACACGACGTTGTAAAATTGCGATCATCACTAAGACCGTCTCGTAGGCTTACACGGTCGGAGTCAATGTTTTTAAAATTACTTCCCGAGCTGTTTGGCAGTGGTCTAATGTTGTCTGCAAAACTAGACTTTTCGGCAGTGCCATTAACTGCCATCTTCATTGAAAATCGAGTACGCTAACGTGAGGTGGTATACGTTAGTGACCACAGTAGGCCTACTGTGGTTAAGGCTGGCCCGTGAACACCACTCCTACTTATAGATTTTCTAAGTGCCACGATACAGTAATAAATCAACCACCAGCCAATCAGAAATAAGAACGTGTATTAGAGGTTCGCAACGCACCTTGCCAGAAAGTACTTAATGACAGGCTTTCACCTCGCCGATTCACAGCGATCACAGCATGTTTTTGAATCTGGACGGACTCCATATGAAGCCGAGGGAAATGCGCACTCACCGCCGACAAAATTAAGATTTCTCCAACCTTAACCACAGTACTGTGGTCACTAACGTATACCACCTCACGTTAGCGTACTCGATTTTCACTGAAGATGGCAGTCGATGGCGCTGCCGAAACGTCTGGTTTTGCACAAAACATTGGACGACGGCCAAACAGCTCGGGAAGTAATTTTAACAACATCACTGAGACTGTTTGTGTTAACCGGGATCGGTCGTGTTGGGAGGTGCATCTACTTGGCGGCACAGGGTATCGGACTAACAGAATAGACACTAAAAATATTTCAACTACTTCAAAACATCCAGTATACCATTAAGAAGACTATATAAGAACACGTTTTTCATCAATACTCGTGTTCCTCTTTAAGTATGCTCTTCCACTTGGAAGATTTCTGAATCCATTCTCATAGGCGTACACATATAAGCGTTTGATAAAATACGGTAGACACCTATCCTACATGTTCAGAAGATATTTATAAAATATTAATTTCTTAACATACGTACTACTGCATCACCTAAAATCATGACTAGTGGACTCTCATTCGCCAAAGATAAGCTAATTCATCACGAGTTAATTATTCAAACAAAAACATATTCTACTTTGTTTAGAATACGTATGATTTAAACAGGACGTGGAAGTTGCAAGTACGTAAACCTATTAGTTACAACAGGCCGAGACAGATAAACGCCATACTATTCACGGTTGGCCAGGTTAATTAAACAGAAAATGAGAATGTATTGCAAAGCTTAGTATATAAATTACATAAGACATATAAAGAAAATAGTGTAAAATCACCTACAATTTTTTGTGCTGTTTGGGACTCGTCCGGTGACTAATGGTGGAATATGTTTTGAGGGTGTTGGACGCTAGTAAAAGAAAGACGATAAGAAGGTGGAGGTACTGAGAAGCATGAAAGGTGAATGTGTGTGTGTGTGTAGTTGGTTTGCCTATGAGGTAAACGGTTGAACAGTAGCCCACCGACTTCTCGGTGTAGTCGAGAAGCTGAGGACACTAAAAATAGAAAAGTTGCACCGAACGTGGCGTCAAGGTTTCAGCGGTATTGAAACGGCGTATAGAAGAAGAGCTTACGAGAGTGTGTGAAACGGATTTACCAATTGAGTCGGTTACCAATTATGTCCAGGTAGTTCCAAATAAAACTAAGATTTTGGATTTTTAAGAAGCGGAAGATAGATCCAAAATCATTTTTAACAACAGCACGATGGCGCAAGTAATCACTTTAACTATTTAGAAACTCTTATAAAAAGACGAGTATTATAATTAAATCGGTTATAATATGAGCTCTGATAGACGGAAGGAGAGAGGTAGGGAGAGAGAGAGAGAGAGAGAGAGAGAGAGAGTGAGTGAGTGGGGGGGGAAAGTAAAATACATGAATGTGATACAGTATGTGGAACCACCATCAGAACACTAAGAAAAAAACTATACTGTAATTATTTTTTTCAAACCATAAGGGTCCCCGTTGTATTGCATGGTAGAGGAGACATGAGTTACTATCACAAAAATTTAAGAAAACTACAGCCTTCCGAGCTTTCAATATGAAGTGTCACATTCAAGAACTGACGGAATTGCAAATCGACATCGGCGTCCACGATACGTGCAAGATAAACGGAAAAATTTGAAATTATAGCTAAAAATGGAAAGAACACAAATAACGATAAGTAACGGAAGACTGCCTCTTACATACAAAGCAGAAGCAAGAAGAAATTTAAGAGGAGAGAATAAGGATGTTCAGATCCTTCAAGACGTAATACGTCTAAGCCATTATGAAGGAAAATGAAAAATAATAAGTACTAAACAACAATTCTGTCACGCCATCCTCAAGAGTCTTCCACTTCTTCGCGCGTCTGAGAGACTTATAGTAGATTAACGTCAAGTAAAAACTTTGTACTTATGAAGAAGGAAAGAGTTATATTGTCTTTCTGTGGGCAAACACTAACAGCTGACATGCAAACATCAGCTTCCGTTCATTAGTAAGAATCGGTTCAAACAACGACAATTGCTAGTAACATGAGGTACAGCAACCTGCAACCTAGTGCCGACTTCCTTTCCTCTGCACCAGTAAAAACTCTTGAGATTCGACTTGAATAGAAGGAATTCCTTCGTACAGGAACATAGCGACGGATTAAAAATCCTCGTTAACTATGACAATGGCCATTATAAGTTACCTAGCGCTGTCGTGTGATAAAGTGTAGAAATTCTCGGGTGTATTTCAAATGTTAATACCTTTTCCGTAAAAACAAATATATACACCTTCAAGAATTGTGGGCCATGTGACATAGATGGCGTAACGTTTCTCTACATTGCTTCTAGACCAACAACTGTGTGTAAGCGACAGAGAAAACAATCTTTATTATAGAAAACAGGTGATTTTAAAAATTGCACGAGTAAGCGTATTCTTAGAAGACGTTCACATGACTCATTTGTCTACTGTTTTCTTTTATTTGGTATATTACTTTGTCAAAGGTTGATTTCTTAGAAGTAAGAAGGAAAGTCGCGCTAATTGTATTTTATCAACCTATATAAACTACGCATGTCTGATTGTGCGAATAAATTTGTTAAAATTATGTACGTTATTGTAACACCCTCCTACTGATACACGTGTCGCCTTTTCTAACTCCCACGGTTCATGCGTACAGAAAAGGAATGGCTCTTGACACCTCCGGCCAGATCTTTTAAGACTACCTCTTTTGCCCTGCGTCTTACCAATAAGACCTTGTTCCTTACCGTAGCTGACGGGAAACTATTTGCGCAACACAAGTCTGTACAGTGAAATTCCAAAACTCTTTTTGAATATTGAATGCTATAGTCATTGTTCAGTTTTACATCAATAACTTGTTCAGAGGAGACTAAACGGATATTGCTAACAGGTAAAAAATACTGGCACGCATTTTGTTTATTTTCAAAACAAACTTACAAGCTATTTCATATAAAGCTATCAGTAGAAAGTATTGTTATGACGGTATACTGATCGTCTAGGTACAGTGGAAAACAAAATACAAGTCACTAATTACGTCACTAATCACAAGTTTTAATTATCACAATTAAACAGTTTGTAATCAACAAGATAGTCTCTTACAACAAATCAAATAAAAATTGTTCACACGCAATAAAAATGTTAACTGATATAAAACACAATTGTATTACAATAGTCTCGCACAATTACAAAACACGTAATACTTCGCCACAATTCTACAAACCGCACTCCAATAATTCGCACCTCAAACTGAAACTGAACGTCACCGAGTACTTGTATATTAAATATACACAAATTTTATAACCCGCCGAGGTTCCAGAATATTCGCTAATAGGCGTCTACTAGAAAACACTACGCATCAGCTCTACACTAGGACGCAATTGATTGCGGCCTTGACACAGTGCGCAGGGCTGGCGACGTCCAGAAAAGTCTCGTGAGCGCATGTTAAAATCACGTACGCCACAACATTCAGCCGAATTCCTTTGGAACATTCGATAAACACGTAGATTGTTGTGTAACGTCGTAACATTGCACTTGAGACTATTTGTCCAATAGCAGCACTGTCAGTTTGCGTCTTTGTCCAATAGCAGCACTGTCAGTTTGCGTCTTTGTCCAATAGCAGCACTGTCAGGTTGCGTCTTTGTCCAATAGCAGCACTGTCAGTTTGCGTCTTTGTCCAATAGCAGCACTGTCAGTTTGCGTCTTTGTCCAATAGCAGCACTGTCAGTTTGCGTCTTTGTCCAATAGCAGCACTGTCAGTTTGCGTCTTTGTCCAATAGCAGCACTGTCAGTTTGCGTCTTTTAATACTATATGTGGACTTCATTTTTCAGTCTACATAATGCTTCTTTAACTTTCGTCTTTTATAAAGATCAGATGTGTGTCAAAAATGTTTTTGCTGATATGTCACAACGCATTACACATCACTCTTATGCACTTTAGTCTGTTGTACGACTTTATCCTGTTACACAACTTTAGTTGGAAGATTACTATAGCTTTAGTTTTAGACCCTATATCCCACAGGGTTTATTGTAAATTTGTACAGAAGGTGTTTGTTTCATGTACTGAGACAAGATTAAAAGCAACTCGTCTGACATAGTTTCACGTTTATATGAGTGATTTATTCACAGTTATATAAAGTTTCCCAGTTAGTTTCAAATCAAATACAGTTCAAAATATTTTACTCGATTTTTCATAAATTAAAGTGGAAAACTTACTGCCTTTTCATGGATTACCAATGGAGCGTAGGCAGTTATTCTTCTCTTTGATTTTTATTCTAATTTCCAAAGAAAATCAACTTTATTCGTGAGAGTTGTCACAAATATTAGCTTCAAGTTCATAGTTAGTGTATCATGAAGAATACAAACGGAATTATTAAAACAATTTTTTTTATCTATTGTTTTGTTGTTTAACCAAACACTAACAGTACAATGCTTGCTATACTTCACTCACACAGCAAAGGTAAATGCACAACCCCCAAGAATCTTACCCGCTACCTATGTATGTTCACGTATGTACGTTTATTTCGCCATCTATTTTATAAACTGTCTATCCGACGCCATATTTCTCCCCCAAACAGTCTCGACATGTTAAACAATTCTCAGTCTATATATTTGCCCTCTCCGTGAAGCGGGATTCCCGTTTCGCTAACCACCCCCTCGGTTCATTCCCTCGTATAGTATTCATGAAAAACTGGTAATACTAGCGGTGACGAATATGCATCCGACGATGTCGACAGCTTTCCTATCCCCTCGTCTAATCCCTGTTTCTTCCCCCAACGTGACTCCGCACCTGACACTAATGAAACGCCGAGTAAGATGTAATGTCGAATGTAATACACATCATAATGTATAAGGTAGTACACAAGGGTACGGGCGCAGGCGCTCATTTCAACGACGTCGTTAAGTATGTACTTTACTACTTACCTCATTGCCACCGATACAGGTAGATACCATCAATGAGTTTACTTATTTACTTTTTTGTGTTGCAAGAGTGTGCAGAAATGTTGTAATTAAGTTGTCTATATATGATTTTAATATTTGGAATGTCTGTTTTAAGTTTACTACAACATATATAATGCATCTCTTCATATGCATTATTATGTCAAAATTTTGGCATAGTTTTGTATGATGAACTGGGTTACAATTGTGACAAACTTTGGGTTTAAACTTTTCCTAACGGAGGGGACGAGAAATCTATACGGCGGAAACCATATTGAATGCGGCTCAAGCTGCAACTGTAGAACACTAGCGTGTTTATTGGCATTATCTGTATCTGGTTGGAGATTATATTAAATAAGAAATCTTGTTTTGAGAAGATAGCAAAGTTATGAATATCCAAATACGTGTAGGGAACGGGATACGCCTCTGATAATCTCTTCTACTTAAATACCACATGTCGTACAAATGGCGCACATTTTGTAAAGGAAATGATATCTATCAATCGTAAAGGACGTAGAACGCAAAGGATATCACTGTCGTAAAGAGTACTGAGATATCCTAAGCTCTGATGCTACATGCTGCATGATTCTAAACAAAAGATCACTAGGAAAAACTAAAGGGTTTTGTGAAACAGAGGTAATAGGGGCCTACAGAATTCAGAGGATTTTACGCAGGGAGGAATGAGCAATTGTAAAGTGTCTAAGAAGGCAGATGGTAAAATTGGATTTTGGAAACCCAAAAGGAAGTATGTATGGTTGGCACTTACATTAGACACACTAGCTACGGTATTAAAGACCAACTGTAGATGATAAAAAAATGCCAGAGGAATGGTTTTTTGATTAGGCTGTAGTAGAATTTCCTTTCAAGATTGCAGTGAATTTAAACGTGACTAATATAGAATAAGATGATCTGAAAACTAAAGAATTTGATTACCAAATAAGTCTCTATTTACATATTAGACTGGAACTTAATTCTAACTTCAATTTACCTAAAAACGACTATCTAAGAAAGTGCCGTTTAACAATAAACAATCAGTGGCAATATATGATTAAAAAACATGAATAGAAAAACGTATAGGTGGATGGTACTTGGGGTTTGCACAAAGATAAAATTATCATGAAAGTTGATTATAGCTGTACATATTAAAAAAACTGCCTACTCTCTAATAACAAACAGACAATTAAGGTGTACAAGATGTGTTTAAGAATTATCTACGTAAATGGAGAGCTATTTGGTTCAAAACTGAGTTTTCTGGTTGCAAACAACGAATTTCTTGCAAAAATAAGGTAGCGACCGACTTTCTTTACAAACTATACACATCGTGATATTCTCTACCAATTTACAAATTGTAATTTAAAATATGAAAACTTCAATTTTTAATGTTATACTTGTACTTCTGAAAATTAACTTACTGAGTGAAACGTTTTCGTCAACCTGTCCTGAAATATGTGCCGATTGAGGCTTACCTGGAACAGAGAAATAACAATATAGTTTATTATGTTAGTCTATGTGCAGTGGTGGTGAAATATAGGAAACCTGATTGAAAAGCATTGCCAGTAAAGAAATACGCAGTTTAAGGTCACAGTGTAAACGGAAACCAATTCACAAATACGCTGTAACCACAATTCTATAAACCTACGTGTCCATAATTTGACGACTGTTCGCTGTCGTATTGTTGATAAGACAATGGCAAGTGAACAACACATACACACTTCAGCACAAACTTTTAACTAAAATGGTGTCTTGTACCATAAGGAAACAGAATGGTGGTACGATCATGTCCGTATTTCTTTGGTCACAAATACAGCATATACTTATGTACATTAAAAGCACGTTTGTGTATTTTTGGGCACACGGGTATTTGTATTTGTCCAGAGACAATCACTTTTACCTCAGTATAAAAACTCGACTGGCTGTGACAAGTATTAAACCACATTACTTTGTACAATGTAACGAACTGACGAGCTTAGAATACTGTATTACACGATTTTAAAAGTCTTGTAAATAAAGTCACACTAATTTTTTACGTAAAATTGAAAAGAACCCTTACAATATTTAAGTACGTAGTTAACTTTAGTTAGAACTTGGCAATACCTGTTGTAGCTTAAAACCGTATGCAAAAAATCATAGCAGAACCGCAAAATATTCGTATATTTAAAGCTGTACTCTCTTGTATGTCATTGTTTTGTTTAGTACACATTACTGAAAATAATGCAAAAGTCAAAAAATCAGCTGTCTGGGTAAAAATGCACAGATAAAATATTGTAAGTGCCTTGTAACTTTGAGACGAAAGTCGATTAGTTTTTTTCATTGATAGTCCAGAAGCTTATCATGAATCAAACTCGTATTTGTATGAATGAGAAAATACTGTTAAAAAGATAATCTCAATGTAAAAGTATGCTTTAACAACTGAAATGTAATGTGTAACAGTGTTAGGGATTCTTCCAATGCATCCATGTTTCGATTTTTGTCGCAGTAGTATAATGGTTTTGAATTAACCGGAATATTGTTAATAATCAAATAGATACTGTTCACAAACAATATGAGATGGGCTATTAGTTACTTTGTCTTTACGTGTTCAAAGAATCTGTCTAACAAACAATTTTATGACAGTTTAATTTGTGATTATTCTTCTCCACAACACAATAAACCAATAGCATATTCACATTTCACAGCAACACTGAAACAGTCGTCGAATTTCAAAAACGTGCCTAACAATTAATTTTCTGAACATCGTGCATGGACACAGGATCTCGAATTCTGAACCTCCAAAACCGCATCGATAAAAACAACAGCGATTGGGCTGCGACGTTCATATATAAGTTTGCTGGAATGTGTTAATTTTTTCACACAAAACCATAGTTTTATATCTTTCCTTCTTCAAAAAATCATAGAATTACTTCATAATATTTTTACTATGCAACCGACTGCTTGTTTTTACTCAGCATTTTACTCGCAGGAAGCAGGAAAGACGTACTAGCTGGTTCGAGAAATGTCTTTTATTTTCATTACGTTCAACTCTCTTATTCAGCTTTCTAGGTCAACGCCATAATAATTTAACGTTGTTATCTTGATTCATTACTCTTAACGAAAGCTATTCCCCGAGCCTTGTTGAAGAAATTATAAAATTATTTGATCCCACTACGAAAAAATTAACAACTTTTAGAGGAATCGCTGACACACGTTTAAAAAAAATATTTAATTTCTACTGAAAATCATAAATAGCGTAATTGTTTTGTGATTTATTAAACTGTGTAACACTCTTGCTGTGTCGATACCTTCAGTTTACTAACAAACTTTAAGCGTCAGCTCATACAAACTTACTAATTACAAAATAATTTTTGTTTGATATTATTAAACACAAATTTTTAATCGTCAATAGCTTAGAGGTTCAAATAATCGTAATTAATATTTACAATTACTTTAAAACCCAAACGTTTGATTAACCACTAAACAAACAAATAAAATTCAGTAAAACTAAGTAGGCCTAGAAAGGAGAACATAAATTGTTAACATTTTTCATCCTGAAGTTTGTTTCATTTCAGCTTTTAAGGCAGAATTCCCTTTGAGACCAGCTTCCGTTATTATTAAAATACTGCAACACAAAATTTTCTAGAGAGTGGATGTATTAAATATTCAGTACGCGGGGCATGTTTTATTTCAGCGATTGTTGTATAATTAAAAATTAAAAATACGGATGGGCCCCCTTTAACTTCCGGGCTTCTAGTACTTTGTTGTTCAGCTACGCTCAAATTTTAAACACGTACTTTCGTAACTTAGCTTGGTATATTTTCTCTGCCCGCTTAATTGTTTAAAATCTTATAAAATTGTTTTTATGTATATGACTCGTTTGGGTTGTTACTGATACCGTGTCATCTGTTACATCCCACGGGTGTTCAGATATTCTTGAGTTTATATAATTATACTACAATTCCCTCTTCATCTTTTAAGGAAAAAGAAAACGTAAAGTGAATATAGTTCATATCTTCCCACTTTGGGAACAAGGCACTGCCTGAAGACTTCGTGAAGACTATCCACAGCTACGATATTCATAAGAATTTTCTTAACCTGCCAAAATCTCGTTTTCATCGTGGGTTGTAATTCTTAAATACTTCGACGGGCTGCGTGAGTTCACTGTATCGATATCCTGCTTCTATCTTGACTTGTATTCAGCTATCCTATTGTCAATTTTTATAAATGCCAAGGACTGCTCTTTTTAGTTTACATGGCATTCTATTCCGTCTAGTACAACCCCGACTACACCGCGGAAATAATAAAATATTATTGAAATTTAAAATTGAAATAAAAATTGTAATTTTAAAATCGACTATGTTACTGTAAATAGAAAATTGGCAGATGAAGTTAGAGACACGCTAATGAATAGAGGATCTGATCTGATCTGAGTTCTAAATAGTGGTCCCTACAATAAGCCTGGCAAGATGGAGGAAGCCAGAAAAGTTTAGGAATCACCTAAAAGAGGAAATTTATAAAGTTGACCTTTTGCAGTTGAAGAGCATTAGACTTTTATATCAACAACGTTTAGTAACAATTTCCAATACTTACCCACTCTTAATATCAAGAATACGAAAATATCAGAAGTGCGATTTTTAAAGTAGAAGTCGAAGTGTTAGTGAAGAAATAGAAATCTAGACGTAAATGTGGTTTGAAAAGTTGGGATGAAGAGACAGCACATGCCAGTGATGAAAAACAAAGAGTAATAAGTTTCTACAGTCAAGCAGAAGCGAAAATAGACAAATTTGTATAGACAAGAGAAATGTTTCTAAGAGAGTAGTCAACAAAGCACATACTGAATCGTAAAACCGATTTACTAGCTCAATTCAAAATAATATACATGGTCAGTGAACGATTAGCTTTTAACTTAATGAGACATCTTAGTAAATCGAAAGGGATGTTGTTAACATAAACGTTATTGATAAAAGATGCTGGATGGACCATTATACGAAGTTATGCTTCAGCAGTGATACAGAGGAGACGGTTAAGTCGGAAGTTCTAATGGCGTTGGTGAAACTACATTAGAGGAATTAAATGTTGCCTTGGCAAAGTTGAAAAACTGGAATGCTGCTGGACCAGATGGTATAAATTCCAAGTTACTTTCACACACACACACACACACACACACACACACACACACACACACACACACACACACACACACACACACACACACACACACACACACACACACAGATGGTTTTATTAAAAAATGGAGAGACGTTGTCCATGAGTGAATAAAGATTAATGAGGATGTTTCCTTGAGTATTATCCACTTCGGAGATGATGTGAAGTTGTTCTGCAAGAAATAGAAGATGAATTACAATGTGCTGTATTTCAAATTCACCGAATGAACCACAGAGTATAACATGATCGTTTCGCTGTCGAAAACCAGTGGTAGCATTCCGTGATTGTTATCCTTCGCGGACAAAAGTAGTGGTAGACGACTACTGTTTGGAGTACGATTTCCCATATATGGGATGTAACATTGCCCACACATTTTTGTGCTCCACAGGGTAATCGTTGTGTAATAGGCTTATAAAACGATGGTCTAATTTTTAATTCAACTTGAAATATTTGTAAATAATAACAATTAAATTCACAATGTATATAAGGCTTCTGAAACCGGAACAGGTGTCCATATCTACTCCAAGATGGAAGAAGAAGATTAAGAAGAAAATAGTAATAAATAATAGTAATAACTATAGTAAATATAGCAACATAGTGTAAATTTAAGAATGAATAATAGAATAGTAGAACGGTTCAACAGCTTCAATTTCATAGGATGCACATTCGCTCTGACGTAAATATCAACGTAAAAAGATTCTTTAACAGAATTATTTGACGTATATTAAAAAACAAAGCTCGATTGGAAACAAAGACGAAATTCTGTAATGTAGTGTTTGTTTCTGCTTTTACTATGTGGGCAAATGTTGTACACTAAATAAGGCAAACATAAGAATAATTCAAAGTGCAGAAATGAAATTCTTAAGGTCAGTAGCGGCTTACACAGAACAATATGAAAGGAAACGCAGAATTACGGGATGAGATAAATATAGAGATCGATTGAATGAGAAAAATCTGTGCGTATCAACGTTAGTGGTTTCATTACGTCAACTGGTTACCAAGGACTTCCATGCCCAGGCTAAATGTAGAATAAGATCGAAGAGAGATGAGAAATGATGAAAAATAAAATTTTTGAGTAAAGACTTTAACAGCGACACTACACTACACTGTAACGGTCAAGATCTGATACACGCATGCAGACGATGAAGGTTCCCTCTATAGACTATTGAATCATGTTAAGTTCCTCGTGCGGGCGCACAAATCTGCAACGTAACACAACGTTTACGTTGTTCTTTTTTTCTTTCCTATGTACTTTAGAGTTTAAATTATCTATTTTATAGGACGGTCGAACCAAGTTCTCAGTTTTAACTCGAACGTTAGACATTTCTCTGTCTATCTGTCTGTCCATCCGTCTATCTATACACTGTTATCTGTTTGAAGTGTGTCTCAAAATAACTTTTGAACTCACCAACCGATTTTCGTGAAACCTAGCAAACGTGTGTGTACTTTTATCCCACAGATCTCTTATACTGTTTTTTAGATCGACCTCATAAAAAAATAAGGGGGCGACTGGTAAATATGTGTGAGGGGGGACAAAATCTTGAAAAAAATTATAAAAATTCATGTGGGGTATCAAATTAAATAGTATTGTCACACGAATCAAAATATAGTGTTCACTTTCGAATATTTTTAAAATATTTGGACACTCGGGTCCTAAAAAAAATTTAAAATTTTGAAACAATAATTGTAAAAATCCGTGCCGGCTATCAGATTAAAGCGAATTTTAACCCAAACTCAAATGCAGTGTTTGAGCTTTAAAAAGGGGCACAACAGACTAAAAGTGTAAATCAAAATTAAAAGAAAATATATAAGTATGTGTTGACATTTATAATGTGACTGGAGTCCTTTACAACAACTTAAAATTTTGTTTTATAGATATAATAATTAATTTAGATACTTGCCACATTGTTTGTAAATCAAACAAAAATACATACAAATTAGGAAAATTAAGAAAATAAAAAACAAAATGTGAGAAACGATGAGTGATGGTTCACGGCCAACGCAAAGAATCATATAGGCCTTACGAATCACTTTACTCTCAGCTGAAAAATAAATTTTTTTTCTATTTATTGGATATTTGTAATCTGTTCGACTAAGCGAACATTGAACAAATTGGCTGACAACACACATACAGGATTATGAAGAGCTGACCATTGACAGCTTTTCTTGTTTTTGTTAATAGATTAAAGAGATACACAAAATACAACAGTAAATGATAAAACATGTAAACAAATGAACAAAAATCACTTCCAATTGCTGCTGGCATGATACAATAAGTTCAAATGTTAAACACTGGGCCCATAAGCCACATATACTGGATGACATTAACACTTAATGTTGACACGAATACAAAACATACAGGACAGAACAGAACAGATATCACAGATATTACAATACAGATATTGGAGAGAATACATTATTAGTTAAACCTGAATAGTAAATCTAACAGTTTGTGCCTTTTTAGTCTACAAATATCTTCACTGTTATCTAACAAATTAATTGCCAAGTGGTTTGGATGCTTTTCTAATTTGGAGATGTGAGTCTTGCAGAGGCGCATGATTTCTTCTCTCACGGTTGGAACTTTGAGGACGCGGTGTATAGACTTGTTGGAGACAAACCATGGAGCGTCGACTATTGATCTTAAAGTTTTGGACTGCAAGCGCTGTATAATCTCTACATTACTCGTACTAGCAGTACCCCAAAGTTGAATACCATAAGTCCATACCGGTTTAAGAACTGCTTTATAGATCAACAGTTTGTTGACGAGACTAAACCGTGATTTTCTGCCTATCAGCCAGTAGATGTTTCTGACCTTGTGATTAAGTTCAATCTTCTTAGATGTTATGTGTTTTTTCCATGTTAGTCTCCTGTCCAGATGCATCACAAAGTACTTAGCGCTTTCAGCTTGCGGTATAGGTTGACCGTTAATTGTTACTGGAGGGCAGTTTGCCTTACGTGTGGTAAAGGTAACGTGGATTGACTTGGACGAATTGATTTTTATGCGCCATTTATCGAGCCATAACTGAACACTGTTTAATGATCTTGTAGTATAAGAGATGCTATTGAGGGGTCGGAGTGTGTCGCTAGGATTGCTGTGTCATCGGTGTAGGTAGCAACAGTGGTTTCACTTGCTGACGGTAAGTCCGAGGTGAACAGGAGGTAGAGCAGAGGACCCAGGACACTACCCTGCGAAACACCTGACCCCACTGGCAATAAAGAAGTAGCATCCGAGTACTTGACTTGAAACACTCTGCCTACTAAGTAGGAATGTAGAATACGGTAACAATTATGTGGCATATTTTTCTTTATTTTGTATAAGAGTCCAAGATGCCAGACTTTGTCAAATGCCTGGAAAACGTCGAGAAACACACCTGAGCAGAACATCTTCTTCCAACGATTTATTGATAACATTTGTTAGTCTGTGTATTTGATCTACCGTAGAGTGCTTTTCTCGACAGCCAAATTGGTGGTCCGGAATTAGGTTGTTTTCTAAATTGTTGGCATAAGTCGTTTTACAAACAGCTTCTCAAAGATCTCAATGATCGGTAGAAGGCTTATGCGTCAATAAGAAGAGGGTTCTTGAGGGTTTTTACCAGGTTTTAAGACCATGATTACTTGAGCCGACTTATAGGGAAGAGGAAAGTATTTAAGTTTGTGTATGGCGTTGAAAATGTATGTTATTATTACAACTCCTTTGTGAGGCAGCTCCTTTAGAATTTTTCCCGATAACAAATCAATGCCGGGAGCCTTTTTACTTTTCAAATTATACAGGATTATTTCCTTGATTTCGTTAACCTTAAGAGGCTTAATTGGTAGAGTCAGTTGGATCGGGGAGTGTAAATATCTTTGTACTTCTTCATCGAAAGAGACGTTATTGCTGGCTTCAGGTTGAAAAACGTTGACCAAATGTTCCGAAAAAGTCTGAGATTTCTCTGTATTGCTTCGCGAAGCTACCATCTGGTTTATGTATTGGTGGTATTTGTAATAGTGGCCTTTTAATCGTTTTGTAGCCTTCCACAAGGAATAATCAGTACTTTCATTAGGTGACAGATTTTCTAGATAATCCTGAATGCCTTCATTCTTTAAATTTTCTAACAATCGTTTTAGTTTTCTGGTTTCTGGCCGCGGAATTCCACTTTCTTTTATCATCCGGATGATGAGTATGCTGCCAAATTCATCGCAATCTACGCTTCTCAGCTAATTTCTTTCGGACAACCAGAGGAAGGTTTAAGTGCTTACTCTTCGCTGTATTGCAAGGTGTAGCTTCCCAGGCTGATTTTTGAAAAGTACTGGTGAGATAATTTACAGCCCCATCCAATTCAGCAGGCGTGTGGAGTGAACGTTCTAGCGAGATATTATCATTTATAAGCTCTCTAAACTAGTTCCTGTCAGTATTACGATTTGTGAGTGTTGGTAGACTTTCAGAATTATTGTATAGTATTGCTAACAGTGGCAATAATTGGAGTGTGATCAGAGGAGAAATCAAGGCAAGATTCAACTTTGTAATATTTATGAGACAAGCCTCGTACTAAAAAGAAATCAATGAGGTCAGGTATTTTATTTGTATCAGAAGGCCAATAGGTTGGTTGACCAGTGGACAGAAAGGACAGGGATTCTTATCTAATGACATTTATAAAATTCTACCTCTTGGATTAGCTAATCTCGAACCCCATTGCGGGTGTGTTGAATTGAAGTCACCTCCCACCATAAAACGTGCACTAAGAGTTCTAAGAAAGGAGCTGAAGTCAGTTTCATTGATTCTGTGTTTTGGGGGACAGTAGACTGCGGAAACAATTAGAGGGCCTCTTTGATCTTCAATTAAAATGTTACCTCACACGACAGTACGACCGCACCGAACAGCTGCTCATACAAGACTGAAAAAGTAAATGAATTCTATTAAATTGATTTTATCTATTATTGTATATAACTTTCCAGAGTACTTAGCGAGTTCTGGCGCTCAGAGAGATATCTAATTTTACATTACGATACCGGTTTAGTTTTGATGTTGGCGACCCAGTGACTGGTTTCCTGTCTGTAATAACGATTTGCCTTAATATGAATTTTAAGGTAAGCACGTCAATGTACTGACCACTGCCAAGCTATTTATTTATTTTATATCGACTATTTATATTTTTGATTAGAAAATTTAATGTCGTCGACATGTCGTTAATATTTTTTGACAAGCCGCAGTAAGCATTATAATTATGCGGATATTGGCTGTAATGTGAATATATGCACATTAGAGTGATTCGTTAGCATAAGTGCAGGCACAGAAGTTCACTGACTACAGTTTTAATGAACTAAGGACAATGCAGGAAGCGACACGTCGTTGTCAGGGGCGTGACATTGTTATGACTCTACGCGGTCGCCAAACTATAAAGTTACCGTTTCCACGACTTGCATTTAACGACTAAGCCGCTTACATAAAGTTATATCGACTCAAGCAAATTAAATGCTTCCTTTCTTTACATTTTTTGTACCATAAACACAGGAGGCGCAAGGAGGCGCTTGTCATAGTTACCTTTTCTTTTGCGCCTTTAAAACCTTTACTTTGCGTCTAGAGGTAAAATCCTCCCAAGACGACCTTCTTCATATGTAAACAGTTTTTTGTTTCTAATACTAAATCTTTTTTTCGGCATGTTGTGATGATATTTATTTAATAGTGATAGATATGATGTTTTAAAATTTATTTGCACCTGAGGACGACCTCTGATTTTTAGAGGTCGAAAGGCTGTATTTAGAATTATTTCTAGAACGAAGCCTAAGGTACGAAATATAATAAAAATAATAATAGTAGGGAAAAAGATGTTAGGAATAGAGTAGGAATAGGGAAGGAAAGGTTCCTAGTTCCTAGGAATAGAGATAGAATAGTGCAATAAAAACGTAGGTTTGGAGTCAGGTGGAAAGTGTCAGGTGTATAGTTAAAATAAACAATCAAGAAATTCTTGAAAAAATAATGGAGGGTAGAAGTCTTCTGCAAGCTGTACATAGGACAAAATGAAACCGACTTGGACTGCTAAAAACATATATTAAAAATAGTTTTTGAGGGAATAGTGAAAGAAGAGAAGAAGAAAGGGAGGAGATTGAACTCCTTGGATGGAGTATACACAATGCTGAGATGAAAGTTCGAGCCTGGCGTACACAATAATGAACCTAACTTACGGTTCCAAGGAAACCTATTTATCTGATGATGACCAAGGATAAAGTAACTGCTCACACATTGTTGTAACGTAGCCATAAGGTATATCTTCACGTGTCTTATATAATGCACACAGCACAGTCTAGTCGTCTCCGTGAGTCTTATGTACAACTATTACTGGTTAGTAGAAAGTATTGTTGCGATCATCGCAGGGATTGTCGTGTTTTAAACAGTGAAAATAAAATAATTGAACACAGTGAAATTAACATCTTTATACTAGTTTAAATAACAAAACAATAATAAGGCCTCGTTTGCCTTAATTCTTTAAGTTTACGTTTGTCCAACACGCGTTAACGTAACAAAAAGACAAACTCTCTCTCTCTCTCTCTCTCTCTCTCTCTCTCTCTCTCTCTCTCTCTCTCTCTCTCTCTCTCTCTCTCTCTCCCTCTCTCCCTCTCCCCTCTCTCCCTCTTTCTATTTATGCACCTAAGCATTCAAAGAATTTCGACGAAACCGAAACATCGAAGCATGATAATGTTTTTAGGCTTTTTAGGGAATCGAAAGTGTGGAAAAAAATATAGTGTTAACATCACCTGGAGCGTTACATTTTTCGATGACGTTACACATTTTGCATCACGCATTTTGTGGAATGACCCCCAGCCTAAAAACATTATCATGTTAAAAATAGACCTCATCCACACAGCACTGTCGCAATAAATAATACTAGTCGCCAGTTACAGAATCAGGCACAAGTGATACGTAATTATCGCCTTATACTACGGTAAATCGCTGTCACAACGACTATTATCGAATCGCAACTCTGCAAGTCCTAACACCTCTTATCGCTGCGCAACGCACTCTCAAACTGACTGTCTCGCCGCTTCCGAGACACTCGCTTCTATGCTCAGCCTCTGTGGCCGATTGTCTGTAACAAAATTATCAGATTACCGGTAAAATAATCGACGGCAGTCTGGAAGGAGCGCCTGGAAAGATCGAGGATGTGCGAGAGCATTGCGTACTCCTGCCGCTCACACAACGTACTCAAAGCTTTGTTACTCCTCATCGTTTTAGTACTAAACCGTTACACAGCCTCCTGTCTATCCTCAGCTGCTTAATTCTTGAATAATTCTCGGCGTCCTGCCTTTCAACCTATCCCGTGTCCAGACTGTCCATTAACCTTCAACCATCAATTAGTTTTTCTCGTACGTCTTTCATAAACAGAAACTGGAAAAATTAAATCACTGAAAGAGGTATATTTTCCTTGTTCAGTATTTATGAATAAAGATAATTATCTGCAATTTATATTGTCAACAAACGTCTGTCGATAATGTCATCGTCAAACGTCTGACTATGGCAGCCGTCAGTACTTTCAACTGTCCACGGAGTCAACAGTAAACGTTAAAGTTAAGTAACATTAATCCGGTTTGCTGATGTACTGTACACAACCATAGTGTCAAAAAAACAAGTGTTTTTCAGCGCATACCACACACACACACACACACACACAAACACACACACACACAGAATCTTTACTGTATATCGTAATACAATATTTTATAAGCACTAACACTGTCACACACTCGACGACTGTGCATCTGTATCAATCGACTGCCTGTAAAAATCAGTAGCGATTACTTATAAACATTTTATTTTTTATATTTGTACGCGTTTCCACCTGATACCGGGTGTCATCGAAATGATTACTACTGCATTGGACGTACCACAGATTATTGCATGCCAGCGCGCGCGCGCGCGCGCGGATATAAACAGAACCAAACGTCAAATTCAATAAAATTTCATCATGTGAACCACCACACAACATTAATTCCGATACAATACAACATACGTCAAAATACACCATTCTGCTACACGTTGCTGCATACATTTTCAAAACAGCTTTAACATTCACAGTATAAAATAATCTGTTTTGCTAAGCTTTGCGCAAAAACCTATCCGAGCAGAACGTTTGACATGAATCGTCAGAAAACTTGAAAATTAACAGACATTAAATTTAGCGTCACTTCTGAGTTGTTCAGGATGAACATGACGCATACATAATCGGTCTGATATCTTCAAGCAACTGTAAAAGAAAATAAGAATGTTATGTAAATGTATCTGCTTTTATAGAATATTTACAAATTATTGCAAAATGTAAATCATGAAACAGAATAAAGAATATTTACGTTTCGATTTCACTTACGCTAGAATCTCGTACGGGTTATGATTCATCAGGGAAGAATATAACAGCAAAACTCCACTAAACTGAAAAAAATTGGCACGTCCGAGATAAATTTAAATCTGAAAACACGTTTTTCGAGTAAACCAAGGGAGTTGTTTTCGGCTGTTAAAAGTGGAAAGGCAAACGTTATGTACAGTAACAACAATGTTAATTGTTCACCACTCAAATGAAAACACTCTTTTTTACACATTTTGTTATAAGCTAGCAAATACGATAAATATATTAATAATCAAAGTACTACATCTTTAATTATTAATTTAATTGATCAGTAATTTTCTTCGGGATGTTTTCTTAACAGCATTTTAGAGCCGCTGTGTAACGTCACCTTACGACTTTGCTCAAAAGAACGTATAGTAATTTCTTTTTTTTTTTGTTAAATCTGCCATTCAATACTTAGGCACTTTGCTTTCAACCGTTCTCATGAGCTACTTCCAGGAATGTTAATCTCTTCTGTAAGCGCTAAGCACTATCAATGAAATGTAAAAACAGTTGATTACATAACCAGATATTACAGCAATCGAGATATTTAAATTGGAATACAAATCGTTCATTTTATAATATATTTCATAGTCTTCGAATCAATCAATCTTCTAAATGTGCGTAAGGAATAACACATCCAGACATAACTTGTTATATTGTGACAATTTTTCATACAGTATACAGTAGGTGTTGTGTTTCATTACGTATGGCTATGAAACTGTACATGTAGGTAGGTAATCGCTCGTGTTGTGTGTAGAGTGCATTAGCATAAGTGCAGCGCCAAAGTTCAGTGACTGCAGTTTTAACGTGACGAGATTGCCGCCGCCGCGGATTATCAAGTCGCTGCAGTGACAAACACATGAGGCTAGCGGTCGCAAACTGTTACGTAACGTTTACACGACTTGCATTTAACGAGTAGCCCGTTGACATAAAACTACATCGACTCACCATGCAAATTAACTCTCCTCTTTCCCTATTCCCTTCATCATCCGCACTTTTTCTCTTTCTTCTTAACAAAAAATTTTACATTACAGAATTTTTGTTTTAGTATAAAAAAACAAAACGACGAGTTACATTCACGTTTTATTTTTTAGCAGTGCATACAATGTCTCTCATTTTTATTGTCTCAATGTTAGGCTGAAGTTGAAACTAGTTCGTGTGGTCTGTACTAAATTCCCTACTATTGCAACCGTCTTCTACCCCTGTAATTCTCCAGTGACCCGCCAATAATTCATTGGTAAGCGATCCGCGGAACATATTTTGGAAAGTAGTTATAATGGTTAAAAACATCAATATATGGATGACTAATATAATTAGAAGACTGAGTGTGATAAAAAATTTCCAGTGGAGAAAGACAGACGTGTCAATAACACGGCTGACAGCGCATAGCATATGTTCACACCATCGTAGAGATAAACAACCTGTTCCTTACACGATACATCATAAACAAAAAACAAATTATTCAGCAGAAGGTGGTAAATATAAATACAAGTCATCTAAGTGGGCCATTTTCTCTTCCGTAGAGTGTTGTACCGTCGGCCCCTGATTCCGTCAGTAGGAACGAACCAGCTGTCGATTGACAAAAGGATCATTCACTGAGTATAAATCCCACACATATAGTCAAAACGTTTGGTATCTTAAGTAATGAACCACGGAACTACTACACCAGAAATGTTATGTGCCAATGACACTGGCTGTGAAAACTTGAACTTTATAACCTCTCGGACTACGGAGGTATAACAATAATTATGGTAATTTTCAGTCAAAACATTTTTTGGTTATTCTTCTAAATAAATCCAACACTGTTAAATACTATTTAATTTGTAAACGTATTTAAGTTTTCATTCCTTAAGAACGGTTTGGTTATATACTAAGTGAGTATATTTTGGTTTAAAATTTTGAGTGAGTATTACTGAAATTAATAAAATCGGTGCAGAAATATGTTGCTTTCACTGATGGAGACATTAGCTGATCAGCAGATGACTTTAAAAACGATATTTCGTAATGTATTATTGTATGTCACTGTAGCTTAACTGGAGAGTTTTGTGGAGAATTTATGATAGATTCCAGAACATTAGCTTTTCACAAATATCCTCATATTGTAAAACGATAACTTTCCAGTTAACCAAAATAAAATTCTTCCTGTATTCCAGATATTGAGAAAACAAAACTAATTCATTTAATTTTATCTCCTTTTTCTTTTCCTTAATCCAAAGGTTGGTGAGCTTGCAATTTCTCCCTTTTCGAAAACAGTCTATTGATGTCAGCATAATTAAAGTTTGTACACATGAATAATAGTTTGATAAAAGTCACGACAGACTTTATTTGTAAAAAGAAAAAAATAAAGGATAACAGTAACCTTGTGTAATGTTACAGAATACTGAGTTATGGTGTTCGATTTAAACTGCTCTCTAAACCACTGCTAACAACAAAAATGTAAATAGTTCAATTACTGCCATCTTTGCTACAGTAACGTATTTGCAGTAAAAAAGTTAATTTTCTTGAGAAAAAAAAAAACGGAACAAACTGCTTTTCTCTGCTCCGAAACCAATAAAAGGAAGTACGAGGAGCCAACAATTTTTTTTTCAAAAGTACCTAATACTTCTGCCGAGTCCTTAGGATAATCTAAGTGTCTAACTAAATCATTCAACTCTGACTGCATGAAAACGTTTGACTCATTGCTGCTGGGATCGTAGGTATCACTTGCACTACCGTCATCGCTACCACACATTTGGGCATTGTTTCTAAATCTTCACAAATATTGTGTAATGAATCTGAAGGAGAAGGACCAGATCCATGGAGAACAGGAGGTATGGCTGACTGAATTTTATCTCATTTTTGTTCTGCAGATTGAAACCTTGTACATTACACGAACAAAAGTACCAGTCATCACTATGGTTCTTAGGTTTTCACCTAAAAAAATGGAAGACTATTTTTCCCCTGCAACCACTGTCTCTCTTCTTCCACACAAACCGAACAAACTTTGTGCGGGGGCCAAGCCTTGTCTTGATCCCCCAACGTCATACCAACATAAGGGACACTTTTTTTCGCAAAATCTAAAAGGTTTCTTTGCTGTTTTTTTACTGTATAATTGCCATAAATGTATCCAAAAGAATCCAGTGAATTAACACAGCTTCTAGGACCCATTGTCCCTAAAATTAACACTATAACACATAAACTAGAAGTTAAAAAAAGAATTGTTCCACAAAGCAGGAAATACTGTCACACGTGTACTGTACATAGTCAAGAGACACTTCGTACAGTGTAATGGGAAAGGGATGGCGAAGGAGGAGGTGCAGGTAGCGTCAACAGGCTAGCGATCTGGTTTAAACTGGTTTTCACTAGTTTTCCATTTCTTCTCAATCTCCTTTTAATTAATTGTAAGGAAAATAATTTAAATTTAGATCTGTACTAACTTCCCAGAAATTTATATACACTAAATAAGTATTCCCTTAATTTATCAAATACGTTAAAATTAAATGTATTATTTTTTAGAAAACTGTATGTGATAGAATATTTTCATTATTTTCCACTAATCAGTACCCTACAAACAAACAAAAATCTTCCATTATACTTAAGACAATTTTTCAACGCAGATTTGTGAATAGGTCTTTACTTTATCGAGGATGAGCAAGGAGAAGCAACGAAGGTAACAACTCACCTAACAGGTGCACCGACATGATACACATATTCGTCTCACGTCAACTTGCACTTTGGAAGCTAAGCCACTTTGGTTTCAGTAATGTTGAGCTATGTATCACTGTGCAAGAATCTTAATGGAATCCGTGCACCGACTTTTCGGAAACCGCATAACATTAAGAAATTGTGAGATTACCTGGTCCCAGGTCTCCACCCTTGTCACTTTGTGATTACGTCGAAACGAAGTGGGATACCTTAAGACGAAATGTATGCAATGGGCTGCGTAGAGAGATCAGAAACATTCCTGTCGAGAACGCGCCGTGGACGATTTCCATGTGCGAGTGTACATGTCGAAATGACGGTCACTGCAGGGCAATATTTAAAACATGACAGTGGTTGTGCATACTTCACAAACAGCGATGTATAGGGGCGCCGTGTATGTGTTTGTAATTTTTTTATAATCTAAAGAGTTATCAGTTTTGTTGCACTGTACAACGCCCACTTTTTGGCCACGCCTGTGCATCATAAAACCTACGGCACCATTAGTAGGTCTAATTTCCTTATTTTTGATGATGCATAGGAACAAAGTAGACACAGTTTTACTCTTTCCGTGCTGTTTATTTTTCAATATTTTATCAATAAATGTTTATTGCTCTGTACTTGAGAGATCCATTGCATAAACACGTTTCAGGACTAAGGATTGACAATACAAATCAATTGTAATGTCATTAAACATGGATGAAATAATCAGCTGAACACAGATAAATTTGACAATACGGTTTTGTCCGCGTTGGATGGAAGCCGAAGGATGTTCGTTACTCCATGATACGGATGGGACAGGGGAGAGGAAAAGGAGAGAATGCTATCGGTTAATCCCCAAAAGGGAAACGAGGCATATCCATCAGCAGTGTGATGCGAGTTGCCATTATAATAAACTGCCTGCGTACATGTTGTCTCACGTTTAGCACGGGGACAAAACAATTATGATAACATGGCGGACCCTTACTGTGTGCCGTACGCAACCTGTTAGGCCAGCAATTGTCTGTTTAATTAAGTGAGCTGCAACAGCAACAAACGCACCGCCGTATCGCCGCCCCCTGGGCGATCCCTGGATTACCTTAACCGAGTGACGTTTTGTCGCCGAATTCACCGAATAAATTCATAAAAATTTAGTAGCTCTAGTACAAAATAATTTACGAGCTTACGTACGCTCTTAGCATCGTTTTTCCTAACGTTAAGTGTCGATCTGTCAAATGTTATCGGCCGTTTGGGACAGCACCGAAATATAGCGGGGGAGTATACACAATTTCAGAAATGGAATCGTGTCCAAAAGTGTCGTATGACGTTGTCAACTTATAATTATTATCGCAAACGTTATTGACACTGTTTCCATGCTAATGTTTTCGTGTTCACGTGCAATTGGTAATGACAACGAACCATTGTCGGTGACAAAGAGAACCTGCTACTTGATTATTTGTCATTTTGCTATACGAAATGACCTTACCCAATCGATCTTAATATACCAATGTCAATTTTTTCTTGTAATTTTTATTTATTACTATAACTAAATATAACTTATTTATCTAGTAGCTTATGTCTAATATGTCTCTGTCTCTTGGATAATTATCCATCGATGACTTCCTAAATAAGATTAACCATACTCAAATTGGACCATCATGACTAAGGAACCGACACTAAATCATATAGCTATTCTCTCTGAAAACGTCTCACCAAAGCACTATTATCAAGAAACTGAATAACTTTCAATCTAATGTTAATTTATATTTTCACAAAAACCTGCAGAATTTTAAAGTATTTTAAAACAATATAATTCAGGTATATAAACATCGACTTCTTAGATTTTATTTCCTTAGTCTGTTCTACGCATATGGTGTACTGAGTGCTTTTGAGTAGACGTAAGTCTGTACTAATTATACAAACATACTTAATCCCTAGAAGGGATAGTGCAATACGACTATGAAGTGTAAGAAATATAAAATCATTAGATGAAAATACAAAGAGCGTTCAAATTTAAAATATAATTTGTTTTGAGTTTCAAATGGTGGAAACAAATGCCGAAGTTAAAAGCACTAGTAGATGCAGGAAAACAAATGCTAATCTCTCCACCAGCATGCGTTCTTACCATTTTTGCAAGTATGAGTGAAGTAGGTGTGCATTCAAGCGTGGAATAATACATTATTATTAACTTTAATAATAATGTACTATTCCAGTGCTTTGAACTGGAAGTGCTTTCGAAGAAAAACATAAAACCATCAGAAATTTGTGAAAAACCTAAGAGACAGTTAGGCAAAAACTTTGTCAAATAAAAGCGTCTTTGAATGGAGTAAAGCTTTCAAAAATAACCAAGAACATGCCGAGCATGAACTGCACCTACGATGCCCAAAAACAACAACAGTAGAGAAGGCTTGGTAGCATCAACAGACTCATTCAAAGTGATCGTCGAATTTCGGTGCGGGTATTGGTTCCGCATTAAATATCGGCGTGGGTTATGCTAACAGCTGTATCATAAATCAACTTCACTATCGGAAAGTATGAGCACACTGATTCCGCGAATGCTGTTGGACGAACACAAGCAGACACACGTGCAAGTAGTTCACTCACTATTGGCACAATATGAATAAAAGGGTGCTTTTTACAGTATGTTGTCTGTCACTACTGATGAAATCTGGGTACACCATTTTACTCCAGAAACCAAAAGAGTATCCATGCAAATGGCGACATTATTCATCTCCAAAACAAAAAAACAAACAAAAAACTGAGTTTTTAGCAGGAACAGTTTGGGATATGAGAGGTGTCATACACATTGGATTCCTAACAGAAGAGCGGACTGTAAAAGTAGTATTGGTCTGCTTCAAACAGCCATCCGAAATAAGGGTAAACCGACAACATTCTGTTCTTTCCAAAATAATGCTTGTCCTTAGTCGCCATTCAGACGATGGCTAAAATTCGAAAACTACAGTGGACCATTCTCCCACATCTGCCCTATAGTCCGGACCTCGTTATCTCTGACTTTCATTTGTTTTGGTCCTTACTAGAGTTCTATCATTCTAATAAAGGAGAAGTCATGGATACCGCTACTCGGGAGCGGTTGCATCCTCTTGCCAGAAGAATTTTTTTGTCAAGGAATTTTTTTTTTTTTTATGTAATACATAAGTTACCGGAAGGATGGCGCCAGTGCTTTGAAAAGGAGGGAAACTATATTGAAAAAAATTACAACATGCAAATTACTACTTTTCTCGTTTTTTATTTTGAATAAATAATAAATTATAAATAAATTTGAATGCACCTCGTATACTGCAATCCTTAAAAGCATATGTTTTTAGAAGAAATTGCAGAATATCGAAAATTCAGCACATACCATACTTTACGAAATAATTAAGGTGAACTCTGCTATAATATGCAGAATAGAAGAAAATAGGTTGATTACCTATAAGAGCCTTAAAAGACTGGACAATTCGAGGTCCATTAAAATTATTAGAATGGACGCCAGTTGAAAGAAGAAGAAGAAGAAGAAGAAGAAGAAGAAGAAGACGACGACGACGACGACGACAACCACGGAGACCTCGGAACCTGGGAATTTAAGATGCCATCCATGATGAGCAGAAAATTGACAGAGAAAGGTATTCAGGACAGAGTAAACGCCGTGCTGTAACTCACCCGGGAAAAAATAGAATACCAACGATAATGTAGTAACGTAATTAACAGTCGGTTGTCCTTTATTTTTTATTCAATTTGTTTCTCTTTTTTTCTGTTAACTCTCCGTAATAGTATTTTACCATCAGATATTAGAAGCCTTATACCTACAAGCATTTTACCATAATATTAATTCGTATTAGAAGCGTCTATATACAGTAGTTCAGTAACATCTACCAAAAATGTGTTCTATTTCTAATCTCAAGAAACCTCAAGAAATAGGATTCTGTTTCTATTCAAGACCTATATAATTTTGTATGGTAACGTGATTCTTTTCTTTTTTTTCGTCAAGACAGATGTGTATCCACGGAAGGGAAATTACCCCTCCACCCTAAGGCTACTTCAGACGAAATTTTTTCGTCTTTTTGTGATTGTTGGATGGTGTAGTGAGTATGAGTGTGACAAAAAACTCATATTACGTTATGTATGTTCATGGTTTTACTCTCAAACTATTTTAAATTTTAACTGTCCTTACCTTACCAAAATGTTAATCTTTGCTTGGTACATACCGCAAATTAGTAGAAGCCAATGTATTTTCAACTATAAATGAATATTATTAAAACAGCAATGAGCTGACGAACGTGCATATGATTTTATACTTGTACGTCAATTAACTTATTGTGTTTATAATAACAAACTGTTAATATTTCTGTATTTGTATCTGCACTCATTCCTATCACTTATACTTCAGGCCTTTAAAGAGTGGTCCAACTTTCCAACATTTTCCGTCCCCTAAAATCAACTCCCCTCCCAAATTGATTATTGGATCCGTCCCTGCTGAGTAAAGAATATAATCGGTAAAATATAATTTTCATTTTATATAACGCAATTAAAATTTTTAAACACCGTCCCTACTTTTAGAAATAACGTTTTCGGCCTCACTAATTTTTAAGGGGTACTTTTTCTCTTTATTGAAACTGGATAAGTTAATTGTTTGTGAATAGGATACTTGAAGCTCTATGGATAAGATATGGGTGGCTGGTATTTAACCAGCTGTTCTATAATACAAACGCGTGTGCGCGTCCACGCGCCCAACACACACACACACAAACATACACACTTTATATCGCATTTAAACGGACACATATTGGAAACTATGTAATATAGTTTACAACTTCACTGGTTGGTACAAATCGGTAACCCAGTGTTTTATGTATAAGCGTTTTATTTTACATATTTTGTGTTTTCCACACGAATGTTTGGTTCTAACTGATAACATATGCCATCAAAATGATTACCACTGTACCGAATATACTGCACGTGATTCGTAACACACGTCCGCAGATTAAAACATTCAAATTCAATAAATTTCCTAAACGTTGCATCAGTCTGGCCAGCCTAATAAAATTAAAACATTTAATGCCAGTATGATACATGAGAAAATACGTTATCATCGTTGCGTATATGACTGTTTTTAAAAGAATTACAATGTACCATCGCACACCACTCTCTGCTGTCTGGGTTTGGACAGTGTGTGTTAACACGTACACGCACGCACGGACACACATACACACGTACACATACAGACAGATGTGTGTGTGTGTGTGTGTGTGTGGACATCACGTTTACAAATATTGCTGAGCTTAAAGGTGTCCTACATGAGCGCGTGTATCACATTTTAACTGAAGAACTTCGAAGGAATAAACTGTGCAAAGTGGGTGCCGCAGTATAGTTGTTTCATTTTTTGGGGATCATCTTCAATGCTTATAAGACCAAGTTTAAACTCAACTTCCCACTTACACGCAACTGTTTTTGAAATCGCAACTCTCTTAACACATTTAACATTGACGATAGGAATTTTAAACAAAGAATCAAAGCACAATATTTGATTTTGTCTATTTTTAGAATCACCCATGACTAGTAAATTTCGATCAGTTAGCAAACAATGAATAAATTGACAAATAGATTTGGAAATTAATAGGTGTTTACATAAAGTATGAATCTTACAACACACGACCTTTTTTTTCTACCGATGAGCTATAAATACCCTTCTACTGACCCTTGTAGGCACTATTTCTGTTAACATATTTTTTACTAACACATTTGAATGACATTTTTCTCTAGGCTCTGACAGGCGCTCCCCTTACATATAGCATATTCAAATACCAGTTGCACACAACAAATAATAAACAGTCACTAAGTTAATAAATTGTAATACCGTAATACAAACATATAACTAAACATTTTCACTAATAAATCTAATAGTTTGTATAAAAAAACCAATTCGCAGAACTCATTTGCAGCAACTGCTCCGTATTGTTTATAGGATATATCCAGTTGTCACACTCCGTGTATAGGTCACTTGTGGCGTAATATACTGTAGACGAGAAGCTACCACACGTCCCCACGTCATCGGTCGGCGTGAGATATTTGCGAGCGTCAGTTATTTTTTGCTATGCTATACTGGAATGTCTCGTGTAGTTGCTAACCAATGTTACACCACAAGTTTCACGTAGACTAGACATGCTGTTTATTGCGCATCGACGGAACGATATCTATTCTGATGCTGTACGTAGCGATAGCATTATTGCGCTTATAATACTTATGAAATTGTGAAATGTATTCAGAACAATACATGAAAGGAATTTCGAGTTAATGCACAACAGAGTTCCTGTACTCAATGGTTTTCAATTTTTCATACTGTATAGGCTATCTGACTGTATCTAATCTGTGGAGCTTTTATAAAATACTTGGTGTAATCGAAACGTATGGAGCAGCAAAGTAAGCGACCTTAGCCGAATATGCATACCTGAAAATTTCGAAAAAAAGAATTCCCAGTGATGAGTACGTGATTTAAGTCCCTTAGGTTTTTCAGAGGCAATAATTAATTCCGCGTTTCATCGGTTTTAAGACGCACATCAAATTTTTGATTTTTGAGAAACAGCTCAATATTGACTTACTTGAAAACGAAGATAGTATACACAATAATATACGCTATCAAAATTTTTTAATTTAGTATAATAGTTTATTAAGTGGTAAACACCAGACGTTTCATCAATTTAATCACCATATTCAGAGATGTAATCGTATTCATCCATACGTAAATTATGTTCGTTGTCGAGATTTTCCTAACCACCTAATGCTATAGTTATGCAGTATTTATTAAAGGGGGGTTGTAATACAACTGTTTAACAAATGTATATAATATACGGAGATTGGCAACAACTGTAAGACACCATTGATTGTAAGACGCACCCTTTTTTTATACGCTTTTATTTAACTTGCCTTTCACGTCGTCATGGGTGGAGTTTTGTGACCAATTTTTCGACCACTTCTTTAGATGCCAAAAATCTGAAAATTTGCTTGCAGACTAGTCTTCGATGACAATGCAGTGTAGAGAAAAACTGCCGAAAATCTGAAAATTTCCCTACAGACTTGTCTTCGATGACAATGCAGTGTAGAACAAAACTATTACACGCACGCGCGCGCGCGCACACAAAATTGTGTGATTGCTGTTGCTGCTTTCTTTGACTCAGGTATGTTTTTCTTATTTGATTTGACCAACGTTAAAAGGTTTCGAAATTTGTTGCATCAGGACGAGCAACTATATATTGCGTTAACATCATCGAACGTTATGAAAAACGTCCGATTGAACATCCACATTATAACTTCGAGAATATGTGTCTGATCGAGTTTGCAATGCTTTCCAAACCGTATTATAACAAAAACAGAATGGCAGTGAGGAGTCAATAGACCAATATGACTAAGAGCAGGAACAAACAAGAAATAGGCTTATTACGTTCAACTACCGCTGCAAATGGTGATCAGGAGTATGTCTGCAATAGCGCGTGTACAACACTACTACTTACCTGTACAATACTATCAGTGGCTCCCTAAAATCATTATTATAGCATGCTACTACAATGTTTCCCATATCACAACGAAAGCGAATTAATTGGATAATACAACGATACAAGAGAAACATTTATAGCACGATAAAAACAGTTGAAGAAAATGAATTATCTCGAACATGCAATTATCTCGAGAACTGATCAAAAATTAAATGCATTAAATCAAGTGCATACATTTGAAATATTTCATCATGCCTGTTCATGAAGCATGTTCATGAGCCTGATGAGGAAGATGAAATACCTGACAGACCAATGAATGACGATCAATTTGAAAGAACTCAGCAAACAACGAATATTGGACAGAAGAGAGAAGTGTTTCTGTATAGTATACGTAACATTCAAGATAAGATTTTTAATTGAAGTAATAATCGTATTAGCGTATCGTAATACGCCATCGTAATAATAAACGTATTGTAACTGGAAACGCTGGTGTAGGAAAGAGATTCACGTTACATCTTCTCAAAACTTAAAAGGGTTGTAAAGTTATGTACTTCAACTGGAGTGGTAGCTTAAAGCTGATTGGAGGTTCGACCTCACATAGTACTCTCAAGCTATCAGTTCACAAAGATGGGAGAATTGTATAAATGCATATTGACTGGTAGACTATCTACACAAAGTTATTCAAAAAGAATGAACCGATTTTATAACGCAATATTTTATTAAGGAAAAGTAATTAAAAATTACAACCAAATTACAAATATTCTACTCATAATCAAGTTTATTTCCTGTCTTACAAGTGTTCAATGTGGTTACCACTTGCAGTACGGACAACATCAAGGCGATAGGAGAATTCTTCCCAGACGCGTAGCAACATATCACGATCCGATGTAACACAGAATAAGAAAGGAAACATCGTTTAGCGAGTCTACTTAATTAGGGTCAAATACCACCGAAGAAATGAGCACGGATATTACGTAAAAAGAGAGAATAGTATCAGTCAGTTAAAAGTACTCTTCCATAATCTCTATATTTATATTTTGTGCTTTCTTCAGAGAAATAGAAGTGGAAATGAGCCGGGCCGTAATCACTGTAGGTGCAGCACAGGAATTTTGAACAATTTTTCTATGAAGCTAAGCAACATGGAACTGGTTTAAAAGAAATGCCATTCTTAGAATGCGTGAGAGACTGGCACAATCGCGAATTGTACTAACTTTAACAGAAAGTCAAACACAGAAACACTCAAGACACACCGGCTCCGTTAGTCAGGACTTTTCACCTTTTAGAAGACTCGCATCTCGTTCACACAAGGACTACAAAAACAAGAATCAGTACCTTGATTCCTACAAGAGCTCCTGATCGAGAATGGTAGACGAAGATTCGGTTTTCAGTAATCACTGAGCTGGTATTAATTAAACGAATTAAAAAGATATGAACGGAATCCAAATATGACGATTGAATTATAAATAAAACTCGGATGTTCATTATTTAAGATGTAACACATTACAGAAAGGAAGGAAACACTATTTCCCTAATAGGAAGTAGGAAAGAAGAACTGGTAAATGTGAATAGCTTTGTTGTTGGAAGTTAAATGGAAGAGTTATAATTGCAGAAACGGAAAGAATGAAAAGTGTGATTTTATGAGGGTAAGAGAAACAATGATACACGACGAAGGAGAGGGTTGTTTCAAGAGAGGGCGGCAGCAATTGCCGTTCATTCATTTCGGCGGTGTCTCCATCCCGCTGTGTAAAATGTTTTTAATAGTTCGTTAACAACGTTACTATTGCATCTAACACCATCACCATCACCACCACTATCACCACCACCACCACTACTACTACTACTACAGCAACAACAGCAACAACAACTACTACTACTACTACCACCACCGCTATTACCATTACTAGCCGTACGTTATGTTATATTTGTCACACATGATATTATTATTAGACTATAGTATATTAGTAATTGTTAAGGATTTGTAGAACCCGAGATGGTTTACGAAAGCGTCTACCTAACTGGCGCACCTGCGTACACCTCGTAACAAATGTACAAACGCAATGTAGAACTCAGGCACGTTGAATTCAATGCAGAATATAATAGATATTTACCAGTCGTAAATATAGATATTTATATTAATATAAGCGACTTGGAGACAACTAACCTAAAATGTATTCAATGCAGAAGTTTTTGTAAAAGCCTCGTCACGATAATGAATTACTACCTTCACTCCTGCCTTTGAGCAGTGTGCTATCTGTAATGACGAATTTTAACGATCACATGGACGCTCTTCAGCTTTTAAATGCGTCAGTAATCAGACACTTCACATAGATCTCAAAGTATCATTCTCGCAGTACGAAATCCAGTGATCGGTGGTGTAACTAGGATCTGCTTCTGCGGGACAAGACTAGCTTCTGGGGGGGAGGGAGCGATAAGACTAGCTTGAAGTTTGGACTCCCATGTTTCCTCACGACAAATGAGATATTCAAGATTCTCTATCTAATTATTTCTACAATTATTTATAAGTCTTATTTTAACACACGCAAGTGGAATAGAAAGGCCTACGATAAGTGATAAAGGATAGGGTGAGAAACGTTAAGATCCGGAAGGATTTGAAGACATTCTCTTTAAATGATAAAATTAAAAGCTCGCAACTAAGTTGGATTGGTCACGTCTGTAGGATGAATGAGGAAATGTACCTAGAGGTGCATACGAGCATGAGAGGCAAAACCGGAAGGGAGAAGAAGAATAGGACGGCCCAGAACGAAATGGTAGGATAACATCAAGAAGAGTACAGAAGGCAGAGGAGCAGTTTGGTTCCGTGCCAGGTTTTGGCACTAGACAGGACGAGATGGACAGCCCTCTCGAAAACCTCGACACCCTCAGGTAGAAGAGGATGACTAAGAAAAGTGATTAAGGAATTATACTGAAAGTTTTAGTAGCTTTGGGGGGGGGGATTGGTCTCTTCGTAGTTACGCTACTGGCAGTAACCAAATAGTAAACACAAAAATGAGTCAATATAGCAACTATACAACAACGGTTCCAGTGAAAGTAGTCTCCGCAGAAATTGATCTCAAGATTTGCTACAACCCTTAATGGACTGCTCTATAAGGGAAAACGTCAGTAAGTATTTTCTTTAAAGGATTAACTCATTTACCACATTCACTTAGTGTTTACGGAAGTAGGTTTAAATACAACAAATTTAATCGAGCCTGGCTTCAATATTACAAAACCATAACAACCTTCTCCTTCCTATCGAGTGTTATCATTCGATTTTACCATTTAATAAAAACTACAAGGAAAGATAATTTCCATTTCTTAAAATACATCAAGGGTGAGTGATTGTGTTTCTCCGATCTTTTTGTTTGTGGTTCGGTGTTTAAATCTACAGGGTTTGTGTGGGCAGACTTCAGATCGACACAGTCGATTTTTCCCAGTTCACAATATATACGTATCTGGACGTTTTGTAAAACATCAATTACTTCGCTTTCCTCAGCGGTTTTGAACTTCTTCCAAAACTTATGTTATGAAATGGATAAAACGTTCTGTTGCTTCTGGGCAATATATGGTCAATACAAAGTAAATATATGAGCAATTTAATTCCTCTTTTAAGATTACTAGAAACTTTTATTCTTCAGATTTATCAACACCACCCCACAGACACTTGTCGAGATAAGTCATAGCATTAACACTAAACGACGAAAAATAAGGATGTACTGTACAGGTGTGTAATCTGAAGGTTGATGCATTTGTGTCAGTGTAGTTTTGTTTGTGGGTGCTGGATTAAGCGAAGCCTGAAGTGAGAGGTATTTCTTCATTTGTATTGACACAAGGTGTGTCGGACAATACCCAAACAGAGACGGGGCATAACCACAGAGTAATACGTATGATGCCATCGTTAATATACCGCCAAACTAACGTGTACATTGTCTCACGTTTAGAGCGGACACAAAACAATTATTACAACGTGGCGTCCCCTTCGCTGTGTGCCGTACGCAACCTGTTAGGCAAACAATTGTCTATTTAATTAAGTGAGCTGCAACACCAAACACGCAGCTGGCCACCCGTTATTGCCGATTACCTTAACTGCGCAATATGGTGTCGTCATTAACTGCGAGGTGCCAAATTCACCCACTGAAATAGCACAAATTTAGCAGCTTGTTTTGAAAACAAATTCAAGAGTTTATTTTTATTCGCCGCCCGTAAAACCGGGAACAATAAACGACGGAGGGATAAAATAAAATGTTCGCTGTCATTTTGGACAGCAAGCTGAATATAACGGACCACCTGATCAAATAAAATTCCATTAGTTAAAACACTCTTGAAGCTCACTGAAAATGTAAAACATTAAGTTCTGAAGTAATTATTATTATCACCATTCTAGTCGTTTTAGGGGCTAATATAACAGAGGATATAGCGCTTGGCTATTAATCTAGAGGTGCTGGATTCGTTTCCTTGACGCACCATAGAATCTCGGCGCGTTTTTTATCCCAGGTCGACTCTGCCTGTGGAAATGAATACAGGCGATAAACTAGGGTAATAATGCAGCCTATGAGTCACATAAGCCAGCCTACCCTGCCTAAGTCCTAAAGTCCTAGACTGCTTAGGGGATAAAAAATGAATCATTATTATTGTTATTATTATTATTATTATTATTATTATCATCGTTATTTCTTGTGGTACCACATTCATTACCATTGTTTTATTAATAACGACATAAAAAAACGATTGATGCTGCTAACAATTGACATTCTGGATGCTGATTAAGGCATATTTATCATACAAATAAAAGAAATGTACATAGTCGATTGTTTCCTCTAACACAAATAGTTCGCAATATTTCATTAATATTCAAAGTCCAAGATATAAATTTTACATAGGTAACTGCACGTTTCTTCTCCCTATCACAAATTATTTTTGAACTCTCCTGTAGTAGAAATTTTGACGGGCGACACCCATCGCTAAAATAATACGTATTTTACTATTTTTTACAAAATTTGTTTTCCTGTACTTGAGGTTTTATTTTACTCGTTTTCCAGGACGATTAAAGTTCCGACTCCTTGAAATCAGGAAACAAAACCAATAGTATAAGTAACTATCTTAATGCCTACCTTCCAAGAACAGTTGTATTTCCCTTTGCTAAACAGTTCTTCTGCCTACTTACAACCTTAGATGTGTTTATTAAAGATACCATGTTTGTTTCCAACACGAATGAATCTAAATCATTTACATAAATTTCCCCTATTTTAGTTTTTGCGTATACAGTTATTTATTTTAACAAGCGAGTAAAGAGATAACAGGAAGAAAAAGTGTTCATTTTCTTTTGATATTCTTAATAGACATTTCCCAAAAGTGTTTACTGATTTTCCTCAAGACAAGTATAATATGAAGCGTTAGCTAGAATAACATATTTTAAACATTTTTGTTGGTACTTTAACGTAATATTATTCCGTAATTTGCTAACGCTTTAAAATGTATGTTTTTTGTTTACGCTAATCTTGGGAAGCTTTTTAGTACGAAACTAGTTTCTTAATATGCTGTCTGCAACTGTGCACTATGAAACAAACCAGAGCTTTCCATATTCCTCATGAAAATTTGAAGTCTGGTGTTTTCTCGTCGATTACATTCTTATGTATGACTGCGACTCTAGAGGTAAGAGACGAGGTGTGGCAGAAAGTTTTAGTTTTGTGATTGTTTATACAAGGGATTATAAATAAGTGTGTATGTGTTGCGGCCGCTACCAGTTCAGTAACTCATATTATCTGATGAATGGGCTTATATTGCGCATTTCATATCCATATAAAATTAGAGAATAAGCATAAAACGAGGAGTGATTATTTTTATAGGCGTCTAATGAAATTGTGAGTATCAATTTCTCTGGGTTTAATAATTTATTCCATCGCGATACACGCATTCCTCCTAACAATATATATGGTTGTTTTCATGTATGTTGAGTCGTGGTTATTGAACTGTATAACAAAAATTGAAGTGGAAAATGATTAAAAAAGTTATTGATATTTGAAAATCACGAACTACCAATAATACCCTTGGTAAGACGGGTATTGATTATACCGTAGAAATAACGGTATTTATTTATTGAGTACCACGTTGCCGTGTCGAATAAGTTTAAATTCTTGGCGCTGTTGTCTGATTTGTGTAGTCGCTAGCGCATAAACCTAAGTGTAGATTTCGCAGAGAGTCCGGATTTTTCTATGCAATTAGAGAGTTTTCCAGTATAAAGAAGCATACATGTTGTACTGCTGTGATTCACTACTGTTGAAAACAAAAATTGGTGCTCATAAAAATGAAAACTTTATTCTTACAGAAAGGTACATAGACTCGTTCAAGGTAGATAGTGATAGTAGTGAGTGTTATTTTTAAAACCAACAAAATAATAATACAAAAAAACGCTTTTTACAATTACTAAAATTCAAATAAAACCATCTTTCTTACAAACTAAAGATACAAATTTATTCAAATCTATCGCAATCCAATTAGTAGTTCCAATTACAGTCACCAAGACGAAGCAAGACCAAGTGCAGTAGATGCCAAGAGGCCCGACTTTCTCAAATACGGCAACTTTATGTTGATTTAATAAAACTCAAGTAAATTGTGATTTTCACTACACTGTGATCAGTACGTTTTTTTAATTTTAAAAATTACTTTGTTTAAATCACTTTGTGGTGTTCACCAAGTGAACTTTAACTAAATTTCTTGTCTTCACACTATGAAATATGTAGTGGTTATTCCTGTTTTTTCTTATGAATTCAGCGTTCCTTAATGTTTTAGTGTTTTAAATCAGATTATTTTCAGTACTTACATGGTTTCTAGTAATTTACTTTTTTTATGAATTCTCACTTATTTTGTAATAATTTACACTGTTGCCGACTTCTTTACACAAGACTTAACTTGTTTAATTTTTAGGTTATCTTTACCAAATGGCAACTTCTTTACTTCGAATATTATTTAATTTATTTTCTCCTAATTTTCTCTTTTATGCTTTCGTATGGATGTATACTTCTTAAGCATTCTTGAGTAGAATGAGGTTCTTTTGTTTAAAACTTGTTTTTTTTTTGTTCTGCGTAGTTGTATACACTATGAAAATTTCTAGTTTTAAATTATGGTCTATGGCTTAGTTTTTATACCCAGTACATCAATTTTACGTTCCCTATGAATTTTATAATTATTATTTGTTTATAAAATAAATTATACCTGTAACAACTTAGTCATTCTGTCTTACTCTATTTTCTATTTCTTTAATTACTTTCTTGTTTAATAAATTGTGATTTACCTGTTTTTGATAACTTAAAGCATTTCGTTTAGAATGTAAGTTATTTCATTACAACTCTTCATTCAGCCACTCTTATTTTTTAAGAAACACTTACGGACGTTATTCTAACAGCTAGTGAAAGGTTAAAACATTTTACAAATTTGATATGACTTAAAGTTTACTCCTCAAAACATAAAGGGTTTAACAATAATTTTTTTAGAAATTTTATTTTATTTTCAGTTTTGTATGTACTGCTGTACTTTATCATCACTACAATATATTTAACACACGTCACTCTAACACGAAGCATTTTAAAGTCAAACTGGCAAGCCAATAAGTCTCTGTACGACGTAATATGTAACGTACGTTTATTTACATCGTAATAATGGTCTCGCTATGTTAAACAATCCACGCCTACATTTTCGCTCTCTATACGTAGCATTTTTGTTCTGTTAATCTTCCCTTCGTTCATTTCCTTGTACCGTATTCATGAAAAAGAGGCAATACTGCTTACTGCTGTACTACGCTTCCCACGATAACAACAGCCTGCTGGCCTCACTACATATTAATTCAACATCAAGACGTGTTACGGTTAGCGCTGAGTGGTCACCCTTTTCGTGCTTGAAGTCATCTTAAACTCAATTTTACAAGCCTGAGGAACTACTGTTTTACTGCTGCAGAAATCGTCTTGAATCGAATCAAATTAATAAACATAGCTATAATAACCTTTTTTGTTTATTTAAAACATTCTCCAAATTCTCCACATTCTCTTAAAACACACACTCTCTCTCACTCTCTCTCTCTCACACACACACACACACACACACACACACACGCTCGTGCGCACAGCTGTACATATGCATTCCTATAAAGTTACTTTTCTTATTTCAAACTTGATTATGGCTGAATTTCTTTTTTCACAAAGTTTTTCACGTTTTAATTATTATTTTGTTAAACAGTGAGAAAGGGAAGCAATAGACAGCATCCGTCTGTGTTTAGTGTTTAGTAGAATATAAATACTTGTTCACATAGACAGGTACATTCAATAACTTTAAAGCCACGAAACAACTTTTAGAAAGGCTCAGATAATTTTTAGGACTGAAAAATTTCAGCACCCATTTTACATAAATTTTGTTTTTAATACTAAACCGTTTTGAGGCCTGATTATTTCATTTCGAAATTTGCCATTAATTTTAGATTGATTTTAGGCGTCACTGAATGGGTTTGGTTAGTTCGACTAACTCTTTAAATTCTCCAAAAATATAAAAAAATAATTAACGTAATTTATTTTTTCCCAATTACATCTCTTTTTTCAACCACTTTGTTCTGCAGTGCAACTTTTAAACTTATATGCTGAACTGTAAGTTTTTGGAATACGATACGTGAACCCCAGATTTATTTAGACCGGCTCTGTACTATGGCAGCAGATAACACTTTCTTGTTTGACAGAGTTTAGGAAGTCTTTAAATTTTCTCAGTCACACAAAAATATATTACTTCTCTCTGGCCACCAAACAACTTTTAGAAAGGTTCAGATAATTTTTTAGGACTGAAAAATTTCAGCACCCATTTTACGTAAATTTTGTTTTTAATACTAAACCATTTTGAGGCCTGATTATTTCATTTCAAAATCTGCCATTCATTTTAGATTGATTTTAGGCGTCACTGACTGGGTTTGGTTAGTTCGACTAACTCTTTAAATTCTCCAAAAATATAAAAAATAATTAACGTAATTTATTTTTCCCAATTACATCTCTTTTTTCAACCACTTTGTTCTGCAGTGTAACTTTTAAACTTATATGCTGAACTGTAAGTTTTTGGAATACGATACGTGAGCCCCAGATTTACTTAGACCGGCTCTGTACTATGGCAGCAGATAACACTTTCTTCTTTGACAGAGTTTAGGAAGTCTTTAAATTTTCTCAGTCACACAAAAATATATTACTTCTCTCTGGTAATTTAAAAATTGTCTTGTCAGTGTTCTAATTTTTACAAAAAACTTTGTAATATATATTCACAAGAACTACCAGTTCTCCTGTAGCCAATATATTACGTTCTGTTACAGCTTGTAGAATTAAAACAGCTAATAGCATAATAACAGAGTAACAGATCAATAATCTGTAACAATTTTAACTGTAGTACTGTCTTAATTACGAAATCTAACTTTTTTTAACAAACAACTAATATTTTTGTAGAGTGCAGTGACTTATAGGACATTGTGTGTGTGTGTGTGTGTGTGTGTGTGTGTGTGTGTGTGTGTGTGTGTGTGGGTGTGCGCGCGCGATCGCTGTGCAGATAATGACATGTATGTAAGTGATGACCAATTTCTGTGTACGTCTATACCATCTCAACAATTAGGCTATTACAAAGAAATTTTAACGATGTAAGCATATAGTAATATGCACTGCTTTAAGAGCATTTAGTTAGTGACGTGCTGTATTAGGTCTACTAATTTCACATAAGTATTTTGCAAAAACGGTTACTTAAAACGTGTGGACTGAGTTTTAGCTACACATGTGTAATCTTTCCACAACAATGGAATTTCCTTCAAATTGATTTAATAGAAAAAAATGAAAACATTAATAAATCTTTATTTGCTCATGCTCAGTTGTCAAATAACGAAGACAAAAAATTGTCGTGGTAATGTAGCATAGGGCTGTTGTTAAAACTGTTTACTTCCGGGCTGTTTGGCCGCGGTCCAAAGCTGTTCGTATCAGCAAACGTTTCAACCGGGTCTTCGCCAGCCATCCTCAGTTCTACAAACGAGCTAACACACTAACGCGGGTGTCGGGTTAGTGACCACAGTACCGACTCCGGCCGTGTAAGCTTTCGAACAAGTTGTCTTATAGGGATATTCGTAAACACTCGATTATACCCGGCCTACAACTGTCACAGCACACTCACGCGGGCGTGCAGACATTAGAGAGGAATAACCGTTAGCCAATCATAGTGCATTAATGTGAGTCGCTGTGTGCTACGCCCTGAAACTGCACACAGCGTGTTAGTCATACAGCATGGGATAATGTAACGCTCAATACCATATGAACAACTGCTATTATGAAAAGTAGAAACAATTAAAAATACACCCAGAATAGATCTACACCTACAGAACATACAATTCTTCCATAAAAGTAGCAGTGAGCTGTATACCACAGGAGCAGATAATGATTTTATCTGCAGGAGCATATAGCAATGACGAGTATGCGTGATTGGGAAAACAGATACATGTTAGGCAATGGTCGTATGTTCGCGTAAACATCCACTCAGCATTTATAACGCGCTAAATATTTTATAAGGGTTGAAACGGATGCATTTGTGAATGCCATGTATAATGCAGCCTCAGCCGACCGATGAAGTCAACACTGAGCGCGTTATTTGTACGTGTTTTATTTTTCATGCTTCGTGTCTATGTGTTCGTAACTGATAACGATCGTCACTAAAAATTATATAACAATACAACATACACATAGATTAATATTGTTTGAAACATACAATTGTGCGAATTTTGGGGGTGTATGTATACACACACGAATGGTCTCGTGAGCTATTAAATAATGTACTGTAACATGAAATGTGAAAATGTTATGCTCGTGCTTACTCGGTATTGCATTTGTCTAAATGTTTTTGTTAGTTTCAACCAGAATTTATTGTCTTGTCAAATCCGCACATCAAGTTCGCACAGAACAGAATTCAGTGTACGTTTAATCAGTACAGATTCTGACGAAGGCGGTTGGCCAAGACACACACACACAGTTTACTTAAGTGGAAATTTAAGAAAACTGTGATAAATACTATATGATTGTGATATACTGGCTACTTAAAAATATTTAAATAATGTTTGTATACGTAATAATTGTATTGATCACAAGACACATTTTTTAGGACGAGGGTTATTCAATAATTAAAGAGGAAAACAGTGATGCAGCAAAATGAGTCATGGAAATCACCAGATACTTTCAGCACCGCGATTTTATGATCAGTTTTCGCAAGCAGTTCGTAAATTTGTGAAAACATAACCTCAGTTATCTTATTCACAATGGCGTGTCTTTTCGAGAATAATACAGTTGAGAAATAGCGTTCAGCGATTAGATTTTGTTCTTTCAGAGGATGTAAACCATCAGAAATCTACTCGAATATGATTAAACCATACGGAAAAGTTGTTTGTATCGTGAAAAGTTTTTAAGCGGTTTGAACAATTTAAAAATGATAAAACACAAACGACTGATAACACCATTATGGACTTTCAGTAGATGTTTCAGTTAGATTGTTTTGTTATATAATTTTTTAAATAACGTGCAATAAATAGGAAATACTACTCTAAAATATTTGAGAACAAAGTGAAGCACGTAAAAATAAAGAAATAAAGAAACAAGATACACCTTGATTTACAGAGAAGGCGCCATGGTGGGAAGACAAGGTGTCGTAAAGGTGTCACTCTCCTTCATGAACAATGTACGACTCCAATGTACGAACAATGTATCCTCCACACTACACGACTGGCGCTTGAAACTATCGAAAGAACTGGTCTGTGAGATTCTACCATACCCTCCTTATACCACATCCTCCTTGTTGCTCCATGACACTCTTTCTTTGTTTGGTCTCTTCAAGAATGCGTTAAATGGCGTCCAGTTTGAGAGGGGGCACCACAATGTAAATAAAATCTTTCCTAAACTGGTTTCAACGTTAAAGTATGTAATTCACGATAAAACTGTATACAATATCTGGTGATTATGTTAAAAAGTAAAAAAAAAAGATGTAGCATCAATTAAATTAACTGTTTTATTCTGCATCCATTTGTTCCTTTAATTTATTGAATGACCCATGTATAAATGAGTAATACTGACCTGTTATGCCTTTATAAAATTGTTTTCCAGTAACGTTTGTTCTGCGTTGAGTTATACTGTTGTAATAGAACAGTTTGTTAACTATATACAATTGATTTTGCGTAAGACAGTGGGCAATATTTAAGTCATATTGACAGCTCCCTGGCCGACTGTGGGCGTGCGTGGGATAGCCGCATGTAAAACTCGCAACTCCAGCCGCCCTCCGAAGATGTACGGTCTGTCACACTCCTTTATTTCCATTGTTACTTTACGTTTAATACAATTATCATCGTTCGAAACAACGTGTAGAAGAAAAGTGTATCTTCTGAGGAGAGCTTTTACGTCTACGGTTGGACAAATAAACTTACCGGGGTAAAGTGTAATGGAGACACACACACAGGAGATAGTATAGAAAAAAAAAGATTAATATGGTGCGGGTTGTAAGAAGAGCATATCCTGACTAGTTGAGAGACAGAGTAACAGAATAGATGACAGAAGTACACGAAAACTTAAAGATAGTTACTGACGAAGTGAATCATATGACGTGACGGAAAGGAGACAATAAGAATCTGGAACTGGAGAACACAGACGATTTTAGTCGACACACAGTGATTTTATGTGTGTGTGTGTGTGTGTGTGTGTATGTGATATGGATAGAGAGAGAGAGAGAGAGAGAGAGAGAGAGAGAGAGAGAGAGAGAGAGAGAGAGAGAGAGAGAGAGAGAGAGAGAGAGAGAGAGAGAGAGTCTATTTAACAACATTATTTTAGGTGTAACACAGGTTTCATTCTGGCAGCTACTACCATACATTTCTTCCATTCTACGATGCGATGTGATACAATCTCACCTTTCAGTCTAGTAAGCACCCATATGATGCTTTATTGTAGTATGATGGACAAGACTTCTGGCTGTGTAACAATAAAGCGTGTGTTATGGCTACAAATATTGTTCGGTTTTAACCCCAGAACCACAAAAAAATTCGCAAGTCAATTGATGAAAGACAACCACGAATAAAGACAACAGTATAAAGTTATACACATACCATATGAGACATTCACAAACATGGATTAAAGTATAAATGAGGGAAGGCTCGCATAAGCAGAAATTTAAGTAAGCAAAACATTTATGTTTCAGTAATGGAAAAAAATTACACAAGAACAAGGAAATCTGAAAAAATAAATAATACCAAACGTGAACTCATTTCAGCATTTCAGTCTATCGGTGTCTCAGCTCCAAATTGATACCATTGCATAACTGAGGGCAAAGTAATAATAAAACAGTACTTAAAAGCTAAACAGGAATTGTATAATATTCTTCCACTCACTCTTTATGGATAAAATAGTAGAAATGTAACAGAACAAATTAAGTCTGATTAGGCGGTCGACATTTTAAAACAGGCGAAGCATAAGGCTCTTTAATTAACATCAGAACTTACTAAGATTTGAACATAGTGACATAAGATTAAATACAACTTACTCAAGCGTTGCTTCAGATTTAACCATTCATCGCTTCAGTCATCGCAGGCTTACCTGAAACATAAAGAAACCATGAAACTAAGCGAAGTTGACATTTAGAAACTCAAATGAACTTATCAGTTTTAAAATGAAGTTCACATTAAATATGTAACATAATTTTGTATTCTTTCATACACTAATGGTTTGCACGTACGTTCGCCTGTATACGCATAAATGCGTGCGAGCGTACGTGTGTGTGTGTGTGTGTGTGTGTGTGTGTGTGCGAGCGCGCGTGAGACCGAGCACGAAACGTCTTTGTGTACAGCTGCGACAGGAAGATAATGACGACAAAGGTGACAACAATGGTGCCTGCGTGGGGATCGTCCTCGAATAGGCATTGTCAACTCCACTGCGTAGGAGGGAGTACATTGGTCTTTAAAAGGCAATGATAAGGTTGGAAAAGAACATATGAAACTGAAAAGGATAAGACAACCAGTGAAAGATGATAACGCCTACATCGATGACTTATTCGTACATTCGCGATGGCTCGATACGGTTCCATACACCATCAATTAGTTTGAAATTTAGTGTAGCTCGTATCCAGGTCAGATAACGGTTAAAAAAAAATTACTTCTGATTCAGTGTTTAATGATTCAAACAAAATTACAAATTTAATTATCGGGTTACCGTCGTTTTCTTACGGGTTACACGTAATAAGCGATTAAAGATTGCGTAAAGTCTTGACAATACACTTATCCATTATCAATTTATTACTACATCAAGAAAAGGAATTTTACCACGTTTCACACACAGATGTGTGTATGTGTGTGTACTTTATTAAACAATTTTAGTAACAGTATAATAACTATGACTAAAAGATTACATCTTATAACTACATGAAAGCGTAATGTTTTTCAGCTTCTTAAATGTTTTCAACACTACTTTTGTAAAGCAAGTCAGTTTATTTCATATTAATATCAATATTTCATTCATAAAAGTATCAAATTAATTATAAATTATGTACCAAATGAACTTTGAACATTACACATAAGTAGGGAGCGGAATTTTTTTGTTAAATTCAACTTAAACGTATAGAAAAAAACGATTTTTTTCAAGTCTATGAACGTACTGTCACATTCCGTGTTTTTACTTCCATGTTCCATAAGGAAATGGAAGTATGATCATGGCGAAAAAATCGTGTTCGAGATAAGGGCTGATTCTGATTGTACTACCCTCAAAACATGAAGAAAAGTCATTTTTCGAAAAGTGTGTGTGTGTGTGTGTGTGTGTGTGTGTGTGTGTGTGTGTGTGTGTGTGTGTGTGTGTGTGTGTGTGTGTGTGTGTGTGTGTGTGTGTGTGTGAAATTGTTTATATGGCAAACGATAACAGCCACAAATTCAAACAGAATCAAATAATTTTTTTTGCATACAAGTCCTGAATTGTAGACTACTCAAGGCCTATTGTTTTTGGTGAAGATCGGTAAAGGGGAAGGGGTAGTTTACCTGCAACCTTTTACGTTTTAACAAGAGTAAAGTACTTGAAAATTGATTTAAACTTTTTCAAATAATGGTAATTGTTAAAAATAAAATAATTTTGTTGCCAGGCAATAAAATTATAAATTTTTCATTTTAATTTAAATCATGTATGAGAAAAAATATATCGTTCGTGGCAGGCAAGCATATCTCAATTATGTAATGTTTACGTTTATTTTTTATTATTATGATTACCGCAGGCAACACACACACACACACACACAATTCGCGTTACTTCTGGCCTCACTCATGTTTATTTATATGTGTGCTACGTTATCGGCAACAAAGAAGTAGTATGTTGGTAAAATTCCTTCCCGGGCTGTTTGGCCTGGTCCAGTGTTTTCTGCAACACCAGACGTTTCGACAGTGCCATCGATTGTCATCATCAGTGAAAATCCAGTGCGCTAACGTGAGGTTGTATACGTTAGTTACCACTGTACTTCTGAAGAAAGAAGTATTTTCTGTGGAAATATTTCATTTCGAAAATGATTTTAAATATAAATCTTACAACATGGAAGTCATGTATGGTTCTCCATACCGATATTTTTTTTTGGTAGGGGTTGAAACTTGCATTATCGAAAGGAAACGACCCTTGTCAAATCATCATTTCGCTATACTTAATGTGGAGAATTGTGGGCGACAACGTGAGATAATGACATAATCGCTGAAACGTGAAACTGGCGTCCTCTGTTGGGAAGAGGAAGACCAGCAGAAGGCATAACGGGAACAGTGAGACAAGCACAAATCGCATTTACTACGTCTTTACTTATTTTTCTAAGTAATCTGAATTTAAAGGAGAACAACTTTAATAGCACTTACGTACAACGTAGTTTTCATATTTACAACATAAAGTGCAGTCCAGTCGTATGTCTAAGCATTTTGCCCCCGTCTGTAGTATGTTGTTTGCTGTTGTTTTGAATTAGTGGTTTTATTGAGTTAAGATAATTTCTCAGGGTTGTCAGGTACTAGACCGAAAATGATAAAAAATGTTCGAGAGGAATGAAATATCTTCAATTTAAATAAGATCCAGTAATGATGCCAGTGCTACTAACCGAATGGGTCGGATAAATGAAAAGAGGATTCTCAGCAGATCTTCATATACACTTCACTCGGTAAAAGGAGCTTTGGATAACCTGAAAGCGGTGATTATATCAGTTTTCATGTACCGGAACGGTCTAATCATCCTTTAAGCTGTTGTTATTGATGACAACGATGACGGTCTTCTGACGTTCTTCTGATGAAGAAGAAGAAGAAGAAGAAGAAGAAGAAGAAGAAGAAGAAGAAGAAGAACGAAATGTACAAGAACGAAATAATGAAACGTTTATGGCTTCCGAACCATTTGTAGCCGTGACTCTTACATGAGGATGTTAATGCAAGTAAATGTGCGCGCGCGCGCGCGTGTCTATGATGTCGGAAAGCCAGAATAAACCTATGTGTGTTCGGATGTTGCAGGATTAATATGTCTGCACTAACACGTCTAATAGAAATAAAAGTGAAATAATTAAGTAACAATATTTAAATCTGGTTTCATTAGGTTTCATTATAGTTGTAGACAAATAATAGCAAAAATACATTTCAACTTTATTAACACATATTTTAGAGCACTTTTATAAAACAAATTACATAAACCAATTGTGTAGGCCTATACACCGTACCATTCTGACGGACGAATTTCATTTTTGATTGACTCAGGGAAACAGTTCACTTTTATATTTGATTGGTCCGTGAGCAGCTTATGACAAAGGTCCGTGGGGAAAACGTTTGGGAAATTAATGTTTATCCCACCCCCTCACACTGAACGCGTGGCAAGCGAGAAACACGTGACTCATAGAGCAGAAAGCTAAACTGAACTACGCTGAGAACTCGGTACGTCTTTTCTCTTAAAAAGTATGTGTATTGAAACGTGAAATTAAAAGTTAGATGAACTGCATAAGAAACATTCTGAAAAAAAATAGTTTTCTGAGTAATATCTAATGTTAGTAAAAGAGCTCAACTAATAACGAATTCATTTTACTAACATTCATAGAAATGAAAATTAAGGGGATAGGGTACTTACCATGTTAATTGTATCGTTCTTAGGTACATGCATCTTCTTAATGCCTCACGGGACAGCCAAAATCAAAGTATATGCTTATACTATGACTTTCTGTTTACCCATTAAAAGAATTATTCTATTCTTTAATTTAGTAAGATTAATATACGGTACATTATTATTTTAAAAATTTGCGTAAGGTCAAAAGGACCGTATTATTGGGGGGGGGGGGAAATCTGTTTAAAAAATAGAGTAGAAATAGAGAGTGTGTGTAAAAGTTGAAGTTTATATCTGTTATATGACGGAAGAAATGGTATCGACTACCGAAGAATTAAAGAATACTTTCAAGGAAATGAATTTTATTATCCAACTACATATACATCAGAGGCAGTGTATTTTAACTTCTAAATTATTGGATTGTTGGACTATATTCCAAGTCATGTGGGTATTGTCTTTGCCTTTTCTTTTTATTGTTTCCTTGTGTCTCGTTTCGTGACTGCTTTTACAAAATCTTTCATTGCATAGTCTGCTTTTTTAACCCGATTGCACCTAGGTTTTGAAGTATAGCTGTTGTATTTCCTTTAAGTCTAAGTGTCTCTACATACTTATTTTTGCTGTAAACTCTTAATTGTTGGTTAATACTGCATCATACGCTCCAGATTTTGAAACATCATATCCAAAAAAATGTCTTTTTGAAGCCCCAAGCAAATGACTCTGTTTAGCAGGGCATAAACCATGTTGTGGATTTGAATGTTGACATTTTATGGAACACTAATAACACCTTACCTTATATTTTCTGTATATACTCTTGTATATTGTATACACTGGAATAATTATTTTGACTAAAATTTACATTTGTCTACTCTTACACGTCTTTTTATTTCTATAAAATTTCCTTTTATTGGAAGTTTCTACTCTTGACATTTTACACACTAAACAAAGACAAAGCAGACACTAAAAAAAAAAATAATTTATAACTTAAAAATTGAAACTTAATTTGGAAACTGAAAAATAAACAGTAGATGGTTAGCAATCAGCTATTAAAAAGCATATAGGGTAGCCAACCAACTAAAACAAAATACATGTATAAAAAGTTACAAAGAATATGAATACAAGTATGCGACATTATTTTCGTGCTGTCTAATGTTCTATATTAACGTGTACAGTAACTGTTTTTATAAAATTACATAGACAATATTTTATACATGTTATAAGTATATATTTTCTTAAAGGTAAAATTCCAGAAAATATGAAGATTGAAAAACGTTTTATTTTCTTCAGTTTTTCAGTACCCCACTCAAATGATCTAGAAACCAATTATCGTGGGTTGGGAAAGTAATTTATTAGTAATTCAAGATATACTGAGTGTCACTGGAAGCATAACAAAAACTTCTCTGTACTTATACATGATTCAGAATTAATCGTGTTGAGTGTTATGTATAAAGGTAATCACGTTTACTAGAATTGATTTATTTACGATCTACAACACTGAGATTGTTGTTTTTCACAGTAATAAGTTGTGATATTTTAACAGTTATTAGAAATTTAATTAAGAAAGTTGTGTTAGTGGTTATAATCACAAACAGAATTACCACTGTTGCACACTAGTATAGACAAATTATTCCAATTAGGGCTTTCAAGCTTCACAGCTCATCGTCAGATCGAAAATCTCAGAAAATTTCCTATCTGACGATGAGCTGTGAATCTTGAAAGCGCTAATCGGAATAATTTTTCTATAGTGTTGTGCAACAGTGGTAATTCTGTTTGTAAACCGTTATTTTTAGGATACAGGTCAATAGGAATTAAAAAGTGAAGAAAAGGGTTTCGAATATTCTAGTGCTTGAAGGTGCCTTGTTTTCATTAGATGACAGAAAACAACTCCAGGACTCGGTTTATAAACTCAACAACGTATACATGGGCTAAAAAGTGAGATATCGATGGTGAAAACGAAAGCAATGGAATTGTTTTTCCAAAGAAAATGGAGTTGTTTTTAAGAATAAGCAGATTTAAGAACCTTGGTGTAACATTAGTTTTCACTACTACAGAAATGTAAACAAGTGTATGCAACAGGCTCAATAAGTGTTAATTGTGTATGGTATGACAATGAGATCTCAAAAAGGAAAGAAAACAAAACGTGTTCAATTAAAATTTTACAAGTTTGCAGCAGTTGTAGTTCTGCTATACACTGGTGAATCTGGCGTACCCAAGCAACAGAAACGACGTTGCAGCTTCATGCTATCAAACTAGCAGAACTTACTCGTCCTTAGTGCGGCCCGAATTTCGCTTTATACAATGAACGTCGTTTCATATTTACGTACAGTAGGCTAGTAGTAGAAATTAAAAATTCATTTTAGTCATAAATCAATCCTGATAACGAAAATGTAGTGTCACCTAAAATTTTCCAGTTATATGGGAAAAAGACACGTTTTGTAATTCTAAAAGTAACAAAAAAGACGCGCGCGCGTCAATCTGCGCATCTGTTTTATAGATGTATAAAATTATTACATTTTGTATCTTCTTTAATAAACGAAATAAAAATTAATATTACATTACACATGGGATCTTTATATTTCCCATACCTAAGTGATTTACTGTACATTTTGTAAATTATGAACTTTTATGACACATGCTTGCAAACTAAGGCTTAGTTTAAACTTACACTAATGTTGCACAGCTGTAAAATAATATTAATAAGTTAAATATACTAACAGAACAGCTGTTAATATACATTTTCCTCTAGATTTGCCCATACTTTTTTCGAATTCAACGTTTTATCTTTTTAGTCGCATGAGTAATTACGTATAGAGCTTTATTATAATATACATACAATTGTAACCTAATAAGCCTAATAATTTATTTAAGTAAATATACAGGTTATTACGTTTCAATAATTTAAATTCTAATATGTTTATACATATTTATTAGAACGTATGCGTCCACATATACATTTTAAATGTATGCGTCCCCTCATTGTTTCTGAACCACCGGGTTGGACCCATGTCCTATTTTAGTTTAACATGTCTACTGTAAGAGAACAAATAGTGAAGTAAAGACATTCGAGTGGATATAGTCGATATTCAACAAAATTTGCCCATTCCAAAAGGCCTTGAGAACAATGGTTAACGCTCCATGGTTTCACACGAAAGTTTCATACAGGCTTCTTATAAGCCTACTCCGTAAATGAGAGTCGTACAAAGTACCGCGACAACTTAAAAAGCCATCCTAGTGAAACAACAGGACCTCTGGACAAACAAAACTCCCTCTATCGAAAAATAAAGAAAAAAATGGCCTAATGGCATGTCAGGTTGTTAAAGAGGTAATACCGGACGTTTTTCTCCCCAGTCACGTTTAATGTACATAACACAATTCAATTGTTTTTTTAGCTATTATGATGTATGTACTCCAATTGCTAATAAAACGAAAAATCGATGTTTTATACTAATAACATCCTGTAATGTTTTTTTGGGTAAACCACATTGTATTTGCCTGACAGAAAAATTTTAAATCTGAGTTAGATTTCTTTATATATCCTCAGAAGTATGCACAAAATAAAGAATGGACGGAAATAACCACCGTAAAGTACTTGATATACGAGCACTGTATAATCAGTGTTTCCATTTAGGGGGTTATTTATAGTGCATGCCCATAAACATTAACCTGCAAGGTCCAAGTGGTCTTCCTATCAAGTAACATCGGTAGCGTTGTATATGGGACAGTTTAACGCTGACCAGCCATGTAGACATGTTTTAGTAGCCAGTTTGCAATTACTTTAAGAGAGGAGATAGACTGATACACGGGAATCGAATTTAAATCGCGTGATACAAGAGTCTATTAGACCTTGCGGTTAATGATAGATTACAATCTGTGCACCCAGATTTCACTGAGAACAGTTCTGTTTTGTGATGCCACCAGGTGTGGGACATATTACAAAGTCAGCCGGTAGCAGACGACAGGTCGTTACGTACTTACTGTCGACGTCGGGTGTGGTGACAAACAGCTGATTACTCGGTCACCGACTGAAAGTTGTTAACATTTCCTAGGCTTGCAGTTAACGACTCACCCACAGCCATAAAACTCTATTGGCGAATGCAAATTAACGCTCTCTCTTACGGCTACTCTTTCTCTTTCTCTTTCCCCTTCTGTCTTTCCATGTTCTCCTTTCTCCTCGTACTTCTCTGTTACTTTCTCTTACTCTTGTCTTCTCCATCTCTCTCAAATATTACTCGTTTTATCCATACTTTTTCTTCCCGTTGCTTCCCTGCAAACGAGTCAAGTCGTTTGAATGCTCGCGATTTCAAATGATGCCAGAATGAAATCGACTTCAGCAAAGGATTGACCAATACTTCTAATACATAAGAAAATAATTGTAGAAATCTCAGTGTACTAATTCATTACTACTTTCCAACAAACTTATAAAACTAAAAAGAAAAATATTGTTACGCTACAAAATCTCCACCAGAATAGCAAATGAAACTACGTTAAGAATTAACAACAAATATGCAGTTAGTAACGCAGAAGATGAGAAAAATACAGTCATTTTAAATAATAAAAAAAAATAATAAAATATAGTGATGACCAATGACCAAGACGATGACAAAGACAAGACCCCACCCCAAGTGATTGGCATGCATAATGACCGTCAATATCAAATAACTTCATAGAAAAAAATGAGAACATGTTTGATCATAACAAGCATTGAAGGTGCAATACCTACCTTAATTAAATATGTAATAAAATAATGTGTGTATAACTTCATTATAATACTATTAAATAACAAAGAAATAATAAGTGTTAATTATAAAAATAATTCACATAAATGAAATCAAGGGAACCAAATGATAAGTAGGTACACAGTGAGTGAACAAAAACATTGTGATAGGTGATATACAATAGTGAGTGGTTATAAATATCTACTTGAGAATACTCAATCACAGCGTATACTAAAAGGACAAAAAGTATTGAACACTAAAGTAAAAGTTAATTCAAATACCTGAAATAAACCAAGTGTAACCCATAATCACATGTGAAAACAAAACAAACGTTACATCCCATAAGGGATGAATGATGTTTTATTTATATTTTGTAAACGATAAATAAGCAGGAGACTCTTAGAGTGAATTAACAATCATTATAAAATATCCACAACAACTTTGTGTTATAAATAAAATATAATGTTTGTCTGACTTTGTAAACGATGGGTAAGTAGAAGGCTCATGGAGTGACAATAATCAGTATAAAACAATCACAATTATTTGGTATTGTATATGATAACTGATGATATATTTGAAAGATGTAATTTATGAAGGAAGAGGAGACTCATGGAGTGAATTAACATACATTGTAAAAGCATTTTCAACAAATGTGTGGCACTAGGTAAAGATGACATGATCATCAAAAGGACTTGATACAAACAGTATCATAATATTATTATATGTATAAATATGTTTCAAAAGTTGTGTTAAGAAAAAAATATGTAATTAATATTAATTTCAAGAAGTTCCAAGTTAAAAGATAGTCATTATCAAAGTGATTATGTTAACATGTATGTTCATTTTAGTAAAGTTCAGTATCTAAGTTATATTTATACTATGTGGTAAAGAATGTTAACAGTTAAGTAAATTTTGTTCAAATGTTAACTAAGTTTAATTAATAAGAGTCAGTAGATTATATAATGAGTGGGCAGGAATATAAAATGTTGTAGACAAAAGGTAGCAAAACTAGGTATCAAAATTAAGAAATTGTTAAAAAATAAGAATACAAAATCACGATCCAGAAGGAAGGAAATATAACCAAGGACATCCAATATATCAAAATCAACCATACTGAGGAACAGATGAAAAGGAATTTTGTAAAGTATAACTAAAAATATATTTTTACTACAAGACAACATACGTATGAAATTCACGACACTTTCAAAGACACCTCACTTGGTTTCAACCACAATGTTTTCGAACCTTATTAATAATAGAATAATTACAATATATCACGTAAGAATTTTCACAACACAACACTTTAAATAATAAAATTGTTATTATTTAGTAACAAAAGAATTATAACCTATCTGTAAGACGTTGAATCTAACCAATTTTAAAGGATTCACAACTGATTTTTGTAAAACTAAAAACTTCAGCAATTAGAAATAAGTATATTGTAAAGTTTTGTACATTCAAAACATATTGTTATCTTTCTCTGTAATCACAAGAACTCTGTAATCCAACATATTTATAAAAATCAACATAGCAGTCGAAAGAAAATTGGATTACAACGACCCTGCCAAGCGCTGAGTGAGTAAGACTTTATCGCTGAGGCAAATTATTATATTATCATTGATGTTTTTATAATTTGAATTCGAATCATTAATAAAACTGCTATTAAAATTACCTGCAGTAAAATAAAAACTTGTGTATTCATTTCAGAGAATTGTATGCATGTTAATCTTTTTATATAGTTAAGTGTATAGCGCTGCCACAAGAACACTGAAGTTGGCAATCCTGACGCTGAAGAGGGTGATTCAAATTCGAACGTCAGGCGGCGGTAAATACGATTGTAGCGAAAAATATTGAAAAAATTAAGAGAATCAATTATTAATTTTTTTAATTGTTTTGTATGTAAAACAATTTGGCGCCTAAAGATCGGGATTTTTCTGAATACACACAGCAGGTAAGATAGCGGAAAACCCTTAAACAGACGATAAACCGATCATACATCCAGGATAGGGGTTATTGTTCATAAAATTCATAAACTTATTAATTAACATACTTGGAGTTTTAAAGGACACATACTTGTGGTGTAACAAATTGGCGATCCCAACAGTGAGGCATAAGATTAAGATACGGGAGGATTCCTGTGGTGTAACAATATAAATATCCACATTTAATGAAATCACCAGAAAAGATAAAATAAAAGATTGCAAAAGAGAGAATTGCTTCGAATAATGGTAGTAAAGAAAACGGAACTTCAAAATTAAAACTCTTCATATTAGATAATTGTAATCACAGAACACTAGAGGCAGTCAGACAATGCTTTACTTAATTATAAGTTAAGAAATATTGCTACTCCAATTACGTAATGCATGTTTTGTATATAGATTTTTGTTCTGAATGTATTCTTGCCCAACTTTAGAGTACTTGTAAAACACGGAGATCGAATAGTATCAAAAAAAATTATACCTTATTACTTACAGATTATTAATTATTTTTACGAATGTTCAATTTTATTAAGAAGTTGAATTTAGCTTGCACACAAGACCACTTTTCTTCTGTCTTTCCAAGGTGTGTCTTTATTCTGTCTTCTTATACTTCTGGGAATCAACCGGTCTGTCAGTTTTGCCTCGTCGACATCCCTACACCATTATGTTTATGATTTTGCAGCAATTTCTCTCTATCACATTTTCCTCGACACTTTTGGTCAGTAAAATTCGTTTTTTCTTCTCAGTGTCCACCTTTCGTGTGTATTCAGTCATTAATAGTTTTCATATTTCTATCCCTGTCTGTTCTGTAAACGTGGTATCTACTTTTCCTGTGATTTCATAAACCCTACAATAATTTCGTTTTTACTACAGATAATTAAAAGTCATTCGTATTTTCTTTAGGTTGCATCTTAATTTTGTATAGTGTACAAACGTTCGTAACCGTTTTTCGATCGAAACGCTTTAGTGGTTCTAATTCTCTTCGTTTGTTTAATTTTGTGCGTTTTTTTTTCATTTGCATGCGGACATAACTTGAGAATAAGAAAAGAATTAGCTTAAAAAAATTTTATAAGTGTAACAAAGACATAAAGTGCGTTGGTATAATTTGAAGACAGATGCATTTGACAGTGCAGTTTTGTCTGTCTCAATTGGGTTGAGCAAACGGGGGAACACTCCTTCATCCTTAAGAAAGAGAGAGGGTTCAGTTAATCCCCAGAAGGGAAACGACGCATATCCATCAGAGGAATGTGATGTTGTCACTTTAATAAAGTGCCTAACGTACACATATACGTGTTGTCTCACGTTCAGCCGGAGACAAAACGATTACTGTAGCACGGCCGACCCGTACGCGACCTGTTAGGCCTGCAATTGTCTATTTAATTAAGTGAGCAGCACGCCCGCTGGCCGCCAGCTATTACCCCTAGATTATCCTAACTGCGCAATACGTTGTTACTACCCACTGACTGCGAAATCCGAACAACACAAACATGACTCTCGTTGACGCGCGAAATTCCCCAAATGGGGCAATAAAAACTTAGCGGCTAGTTGTGAAAACAGATTTACGAGTATATTTTTGTCCAGTCCGTTGCCGCTCGTAAAACTGTTGAAGGGTATAAATTACGAAGGGGCAAAATGTTGTCTGTCATTCGGGACAACGGCGGAGTACAGTGTAGTAATATTTGCGCAAACAGTTGTTCAAATAATGTTTCTGTTGGTTGAAATATTTTTTACCATACCGAAAATGCCAAGTAATAATAGTTACTGATATATTCTTGGTGTTACAGTTGTCATTATTGTCATTATCTGATAAATGCAATTTTTACAATTTCTACCGTTTCGACGAAAACAATAGTTGATATTTTTCAGTTAGTAATCGGAAGGTAACAATCGATATTGATGTTTAGTAATCAATTATTTTTGATAATGACTTAATGAATAATATAACTACATATTGAAACTCTATTTTATCATCTTTAATCAACAGGAGCGAATTTTAAATTTAACTATACCTTTTTTGTAAAACTTAAGTATTTACTATGTACCTGAAAGCAAACATCACTAATATTAATTAATTTATTAGTTATAAATTAGCTTTAATAAAAACTTAGTATAACACACTTAAGTTTAATAAACTTAATATTAAATACTTATAACTAATGTAATAATAATAGTAAACTTATTATTATAACTTAATAATAACTGTATTATTATACATTAATTATTATTAACTTTATTAATTACAATATTAATTAACTTTAAGAAAATTATTTTGGACATTAAGTATTTGTTTATGTATGAATACATGAGAACACAACAGAAATGTAGATTAAAAGTTGCTACATCGGGGAAAAAATAAAAGACGTAAGCTGGCCTCGATAAAGTCCTTTTGATATGATCTGCGAAAGTACTGGGACACTAGAGTACTAGGGTATTGCGACCTGGACCAGGTTTGCTCCAGGAAGAAATCACTGTACAAGATCTGAGAATGTGAACAGACAAATGCTGTTAGTTATGAAGTGTATCTAAAAATACTTTTCCAATTTATCTCGTTAGTCGTCTCCAACACTCCAACTTTAAGATCGTTTTGGACCTGTTAATGGTGATGACACCGAAAGGCCTCTTTGAGCAAGAAGCAGGCTGTAGCAATTGACCTGCAAAGTACGAAAAAGTTGAAAGAAACGTTTAATAGTACTGGACAAGCCAAATAATAAAAATACATGTTATGTGACATATTTCAATTGACTGTTGTGAATAACAATTTTTCTTCCTTCTGACTTAATTTTCAGTAAATGTGAAAGCATGTACATTACTTTCTGTAATTGTTTTGTGTGTTAGGCTACATCTAACGATGACATCGAAAATACTACTATGTAATCTGTAGTCCTATAACATTACCAGAAAGACAAATAAAAACCTCTTTTCTCTTGTCTATAAGGCAGTTCACATTCTGGATCCGCTCCGCTTCGTTCAGATCGGATCGGGTCAGAACGTCATATCGCGCACTGCATCCGCCCCCCTTAGAACAGAATGCTGAAGCCTACACTGTCCGGTTGATGTGGTTTCCTTGAACTTTGTGTTTTGTATAATTGTTAGTGGTTGTTTATAGTTCCGGACACAGGTTCCAGAATGAGAGAAAGCAGTAATTATTATTTATTATTAATAAATTTCATATAGTATTTTATTTACCACTTTCATTCAAATGCTCTGTTTCTTCCCAAATCGATTCTTTCATTGTTACATTCTAATAATCTTTGTGACTTAAGTCACAGAGTACAGGATATTGTTCCACCATGATGATTTAATCATTTGTAGACGCCATACTGATGCAATCCACTATCTCAAAATGCCAAGCAAACACAAACACATGACATTGTGCGTGGCTGGATACTGTTGAGGAGCTTAGTGCGCGTGCGTGTCCCTTCAAAACGCTTCCGAATCCAAACAAAATTTTCTCGCCGAGCGAAAACTTCTGACACGTTCTGAGCGGAGTCGCAGGTTCCGATCAAAATAGTGTGTGGAATTTCATTTAAATACATGGCTTGCGAATTTTTCCGATGTGAGCGGAGCGGATCCAGTGTGCGGCCTGCCTGATGTAGAACCTGAACAAGTAGTTTTAGACTTAAAGAAAACGAGTAAAATAATGTTTCTTAACCAGTAATTAGTATTTAAATTAAGGATATCGGACTGTTTACGGTTGTGCATGTTGCGCCAGCTGTGCTTACAGAGCCCTCCCATCTCCACGGTCAATATAGGTCAACTGCACTATATACACGTATTCAAATTGCTTATCGCTTGTTTAGCTTTACAACTAATACGCGGCTATTACCGTCCTGTACATGTCTCTTGAACTTACTGATTAACTAGAAGTTCACGACATGTGTATCTTGTTTAACATGTCACGAAAATCAACAAGACAAAATAACACAAAATCGAGTTAATACATCGAGTACAAATTCAAGTTCATAAAACGATGTTTAATTATTATTAAACACTGTAAATTTAGTTTTTTATGTACTACATAAAAATTATACATGGTCAACCGTGAAAGCAATTAAAATACAGCAGCATAAAAGTGAATACATCAAACCTAATATCTGTAAATCAAATTTATCTGCTCATTTAACAAATAGTACTCATAAATTACCTAAATCGAATAATGTAAAATTAATTTTCAATATACCTCAAAGTGAGAAAATTAATATTTGAGAGTATTATTTTCAGGATTTCTATAGTTTTTAAAAATAAAAAAGAAATTTATTTATCGACGAAAAATACAAATTAATTAAAATATTACAATTACTTCAATTTTAAAATACAAATTCAATAATTCAAATTAAGCATTTAATATCAAAGTTATTTAATTACACACATACTATAAAACACATCTAAATAGACTAATTTGACATAATCTATATTATAATATTATTGATGGTATAAGCGTTTCCAAGTTATTCAGTTATTTATTATGATGTGAAAGTATGTGAGTTTTTACAGCTAAGACTATCATCCTTCTTTCAACCACATGCTCCACTAATCTCTTTGCTTTCAGGTACCTCCTTTCGTCTACTTGTCTACTTTATTTTCCTAGGTCTTCTATGTCTTGCTACCAATTCTGTGTCCATAAGACTCCAATCTATTACTTCCGCTATCCGTCGGCTCGGTTCTGCTCTTGTCAAATATCTTTTCCGTCTTTTTTGTATACAAGCCATACTCTATTTTTCTATCCTCGTTGATCTGTTGGTCTACTCGCTGGTAATTCTGTCCACACGTATATCTGCAACTTTCCTTAAAACATCATTTTTGTAGCTTACATTTTTTTCTGTCATTTTTGATAAAATACTACACACTACGAGAACATAGAACGGTCCTATGATAGTACACCAGTGTATTTAAACAAAGGATCGGAGTGGAAATGAAGCAGCTTGTTCTAAATATGTGTTGTGTAACGTCCGAGTGGACAAGACTAGACGAGAGTCGCCGGTAGAGGCAAATATCAAAGGAGAATGCAAAACTGAAATATCAAAGTAACATTTATTTTCAGAATAGTGACGTTCAATTCCTAACAAGTCGCCTCTCTCTCTCTCTCTCTCTCTCTCTCTCTCTCTCTCTCTCTCTCTCTCTCCCCACACTTTCTCGCCCATCCTTTTCATTCCCTCTCTTACTCACTTTTACTCTGTTTATACTGTCCTACGACCTTGCCTGATGTTCTCTTTCTTTCGTAATCTTGGCTCTCCTGTAACCTTCTAATACTGATCGTTTTTCTTATAGCAGCTTGTGCCGGAGCTTGAATTTTTCCGGCGTGGTTTGAACGTTCAGTGCCGCCAACGCGCGTGGCAGCTGTGCTCGCCACAGCTAACTAGATTATTAATTAGTGATTGCCAAGGCCATGGTAGCTGCGCTACGGCGAAGCAATCTAGTTAACTGTATCAGCTGTTCCTTGTTAAGGAAGTTACCAAAGGTTATGATCGGCAAATCGGAACAGGTTGCTTTTATGCAGCATAGTGGGATGAATCCAAGATTCATTCTCATTCCTTCGCCAGCCTTCAGGGAGAGTGTTTCAATGGTCTGACGGCTCAGGGTTACGTAAATCTTTCCGTGAGTTCTTAAAACAATAAAGGGCTTTCAGGTTAGACTCAATTATATTATTCTATGTTATTTAATGATGGATTATGTGTTATGTTTGTGTATGTGTGTGTGTGGCCTCGACATCTGTAAAGTTGTTTTGACGGTTCATCCTCTTCATTCACAACACTTAATGTTAGTGATTTACTGTACTTTCACTTGTGAAAACTTACGTTTCTTATTGTCCTCGAACGTTTAGGTGTGGTGTACACCTTCCTCAGCGAGGTTTGAATACAGAATGTCAAAGTCTGTTTCATTGTAAAATCTTTGTATTGTAAAATTGACTTACACGTTACTTCCGGTCTGGAAACACGTGGTGACATTGTATTTAATTGTATATTTAATTTAATCAAATTGTAAATTTAATCAAAAGTAATGACTATAACTGGATAAATTAAACCATGCTAAATTAATAAGAGCAGATAGAATGTTGATAGAAATTCTGACAGTGAGTGTGATGTCTGTGTTCCGAGGCGAGAGAGTGTGATTGACTGACGGCTGATCTACAAAATAAAACTGTTATAGGGTCCCCGCACCAGCCGGGAGAAAGGGAAAGGTGAGATAGTAACATCGACACCGGTCACTATCCGCAGAGCAGTGCACCAGGATGCTCCCCGAAGCCGTCAGGCCCAGGAATACTCCTCCAGCAGAACACCTAAGGACCCACATCTGCCCGGAATGAAACTCGCTGGAGATTCAACACACTCCAAGGACAGTCTGCAGTGCTCATGGCACACTGGTCAGCATGGTACCGGTTGAGTTCTTCAACAAACGTTCAAGGTGGGAGCGTTCTAATTATTACCATTCAGTCAACATCTACTCAATAAACTGGCCCCCGAGTGTTGATGTTGAACATCTGTTGAGAACTCATAATAACTTAGATAAAGAACTCCAGGTGTTTAAAAGACTTGTAACTGAATATTTTGTGATAACTTAAATTAATGTTCTTAAAAAAAATGGTACTAGAATAAAGCTGTTTAACAAAAAAACTTGTAATTGAAAATTTTGTGATAAATTAACTTAAATTAATGATTATAACAGTGTGTCACATGTTATAACTAATAAAAAATTGTTACTGGTTACAAGAGTGTAGATTGCAAATCCTGTCACTCTGGGCTCCAGCACACTTTTCGCTTCCCCTAGGCCAAGTAGTCAAGTTTTTAAATTTTGCGTAACGGTCTAAGTAGCCGTCACAATCTTCCAACATATTTTTAGTCTCTCACGTATTGCTTTTGTGATGGGTACCATAAAAATGTTATTGTTCCTACTATACATATTCGTTATTTTACTATCTCATTTCCTATTTTATCGAACCTAGATAAAATCTCCTAGTATCTGCATATCCATTGCTTACAAGATTTAAAAATATTTTTCGGTAATCCTCCACTTTTCGCCTTTTAAAGAAAGCTACTTTTATTCATCACTTCTATATTAGAAGCAACTTTATGTCTTAAGAGAAAATAGTTTTCATTGATCTATTTTATAGAAATTAAATTTTGTTTGAACGTATGGCTACTTTACACATACGTTTCACTGTGCCTGTTTGTCTCCACATGTCGTGTGTTCCATACATATTTTTGTCTGTCTGTCTGTCTCTTTCTTTCTCTCCCCTCATTCTCTCTCTTTCTCTCTAATAAAAAGTCTCGGTGTGTTAAACAATTCTCAGACAATGCGTTTGCCCTCTCCGCAGAGCTCGATTGCCGTTTCACTAACCGCGCCTCAGTTCTCTTTCCTCGTATAGTATTCATGAAAAACGAGTGACATTACTACTACTGGGCTATTGATGTTACTCCTGCTGAATATACTCCCGACGACGAGAGCCTTCGCTTCCCCGTTTCGCTAGATATTGTTTCACTACCAAAAATGTTTAAACAAGGTTTGTTTATTTTTCAAGACAAATACGTTATTGCATTTTAGTGACAAAAGGTCACGACTGTTATATGGTAATACGTGTTACATAATGAATACACATAATCGTAGGTATCACAAGTAGGTACGAAACATATTCTTTTCGTAGAGCAGAATAAATTTCACGACTACCGTTCTCTCCTCTAGCATGATTATCTAGTATTATATTACCGGCGCTCAAACGACTCTAGTTTCTAAATCTTACTGCTGAAAATTCAGGTTTTTCTACGCATGGAGAAACCTAGAGAAAATAGCAACGCAAGAATGGCGCTTGCGATGATGTAGTTGCATTAAGCTTGTGTAAATTATAATAGAAGCGCAAAATTTTACTGTCTGGCCTCTGATATAAGATCTGACGTAGCCAGTAGCATACGACAAGTTGTAACTTGATTGTTAGCGGTTGACAATTACTAGCCCAGAGATGGCTTGGGAAACAGATGACTACGCGGTCACAACAAACTTTTCCAAGACTCGCCCACTGTCATGAAACAACTACATCGGTTTATGAAAATTGTCATCGTCTCTCTCTCTCCCCCTCGGTCCATCTGTCCGTTTGTCAGTCAGTCAGTCAGTCTGTCTGTCTGTCTGTCTGTCTGTCTCTCTCTCTCTCTCTCTCTCTCTCTCTCTCTCTCTCTCTCTCTCTCTCTCTCTCTCTCTCTCTATCTATCTATCTATCTATCTACTATCTCTCTTTCTTCCACCTCCCTCAGTATATATCAATTTTTCTATTTATACTTGTACTTATATATGTTTCGTTCTCTCTCATTGGTACTGCCAGATTATTTGAACGTCCTCGATACCATTCCACTCACATACTTAATAAATAAATTCTTCAATACCTTCGGTTGAGTAATTTTCGTGGCGAACGTGTTTTGTAGGTTTGTGTACAGACGCGGTGTATCGCTGCTACAATATCCGGTTGCCCTGTGTTCACGTCCGGAAATCATCGACATACAGACAAGGGAAACTTCCGCTGCTGTTAATTAAAAATAGATAAAACCTTTGCAAACGATAACGTACTCAGATTTTCATTATCAGTGTTTGTTAGCGTGTTTTGTCGTTTAATTCGGTGTTGTGTAATAATTACCTACACGACAAAAGTAAAATATTTCACTTTATAGCCTCCGCGTCCGTTTTCCCTTCTTTTTACACTGTTCATATTTCCCATCTTATTCCTTGCGTCTTTTCCAAACATTTTCCTGGGACTGAGGTTCACGACTATAAACGAAATTAACGTCTATATACCTATAGCTTTTGTCCACGATTCTGACCATAACACAGTTTCAACGGCCATAATCTTATAAAACTTGACTTCTTTTTCCTGCGTAGAAGACCCTGAAAAGCGTCGAACTTGTATTCGTGAGTGTTCCGGAATTTGTCTCACAAATTGTCAGCACCTTTGCAGCCTAAATGTATGATCCTATCGCCGTGTAAATTAATGTGACTCCTGAAACGTCTTGTCAACCAAAATTTTACTTCTCATTGCATATTTCCCATAGAACGTAATAACCTAAACTTCATTAGTTAATAATTAGAAGTTTATATTTCTTTCAAAACAAATATAAAACATGCTCAGACTTTCCTAAGTTTTTATCAGCATGTTCTATGCGAACAGCAATATCAGGGTATAACAATTAATTAGTAAGCCTTTTTCACGTTGATACACAGGCAACATGCATAGGTTACACGCCACTTGTCACTTGTCATATAAGCATAAAGATTAAGTAAAGATGATCCCCCTCTATTGTGCGTCAAATTTTTGATCCCACACCGCCTTCTGAGAGGCTACTCGAGCAAGCGTATTATTCTCACGCAGCATTTTATAACTGTCTCGCAAACGTTATTACGCCACACCACGGTGCGCGATACTACAGCTCCTGCCTGCTATACTAGAGCAACATCGTTCCACTGGAGCCAGTCGAGTTTTCAATTTACCGAGAATTACCAGCGGTATGGGTCCGCCAGCCTTTCCTGAACAGTCATCTGCGCCGACTCAATGCATGAATTACCCCCACTTCCAAGTATGGCTACGTTATCTAGAGAGAACAGAGGGGAGACGTCGCTATAACGTTCACTGTTTCACTTCCATATTATTTCTCTCTCTGTCACACACATGCTTCCGTTCTTCTCGCCAGTCTTGTTGCAGCCGATGTTCACGCTATGAAACACTGTACAAGATTGTTGTGCGCATGTGCGAAATAAATGAAAATTTTTTAGCCTCGCAACGAGATGTTTGTCTACTGCGCACCTGAGTGTTCAATTTAGATCGTCCTGCCTCTACCAGTGCTAGTTCACTCAATGTTATAGTAATGGAGAGTATTAACGAGTATTAAATTGTTTCATTATGTGCCTGCGTATTGTATTTATTTAAGTGAAGACTTTTATTACTTTTAGTTAAGACGGCTTATACGATGGCTTAATTATAAGACGGCTATATAATGCGACGATTTGGGGCCACATCGTCATTTAATGGCCAGGGGAGCAGAACATAAGACTACTGAAAATGACTGCCGCATCTGCAGTCGAAACGTTTGGCTTTACAAAATGAGGACCACGGCCCAACAGCTCTGAAAATAATTTTACTCGAGATAACTCCGGCCGTGAAAACTTTCATTATTCGTTGTAGGTGGCATCAGACAACTAAAACTTCTCTAATAAGAGTGTGTTTGTTTCAGAAAAAGTATTTTTTAAACATTTTTCTCGCATTAAGTAATTCCGCTGCTTAGAAATCACGAATCATGCGATCGTCGTAACAATATACTTAATCTCATTAATTCTTACCCTAGCTGGTGCCTACTTTTACCAGTTCGGAATGAGGTCAATGTATGAGCCTATCCTGTAAAGAATTGAAGACGAATTAAACCTTTGTATCACGCCTTAGTATAGGCATACTAATACCAGTTAACTAGTTACAGAGCTCGTTCGTTATTTTGAACGAATTACTAGGTAAATTTTGATATTAGGTAATTTTCAATTGTAAAATATGACAAAAATTCCGCTACGCCACTAGTTTCTTAGTAAAATAATTATAAAGCAGACAGTCATACAATAAATACTAGAATCTCAAAACTACTGCAGTGATTTCTTAGTTAATTTATAACCATAATTTCTGAATGCCAAATAATTTACTCGTAGCTTTCAAGTCTATGTATGTTTCCATAGGTATCTCTAGGCCTATATTTAATACTATTCACAAATATACATAACTGATAATAATATCTCATTTTTTAGACAGTATATTTAGATTATGATTAATATTGCCTTTAATTTGATACCCCACATGGATTTTACGATTTTATAAAAAGTTTGCCTAACTTTTTGTCTCCTGGTGTCCAAAATTTTAAATAAAAAAAATGAAAACTATACTCAGGTTTAAGTTAAAACATTTTTTAATTTTATCCTTCGTATTGACTATTGATTTTTTCACAGTTTTGATCGCCTTACATTTACCCGTCCCCATTACGTTTTTACCGCCCCAATTTGGGGGGGGGATCACTCTTAAAAACAGTTGGGTATGGATAGGATGCCAAGTTTTACAAAATTGGTTGATGCACTCAAAAGTTGTAGTGAAACACACTCCAAATAGACAGACTGAGAAATGCCAAAGGATCGAGTTAAAACTGAGAACTCGTTTGTTAGCTCAATTATACAAGACATCATGAGGTAATCATAGACGTCACATCCATGAGACTTCAAAGACTTCACGTCCGTAAGCTACTCAGGAACATCAGGAAAAAATAATAATTTGCGCTTCGCTGTGTGGAAATTAAATTTTGCATGATACATGAGTGACACAAAAACACGAGTTTCTGTTAAACGTGAAGACGTATAGAAGTGCACTATAATCTGAAGACGGACGCATTTGTCAGTGCAGTATTTTATCCGTTTGAATTGATTTGAATGGCGAGGGAGTATTGTCCGCTCCTTGATGCAGCTAAATGCTAAATGGAAAGCGGAGCATATTCATCACGCAGTGTTTTGTTGTTTTAATAAACGGGCTATGTGTAGATCTTGCGTTAGCACGGGACAAAACAACTACATAATGACGGTTTCTTACGAGTGCCGTATGCAACCTGCAGCCTGTTACCCAATGCGTATTCAATTAAACCGCAACACCAAATGCCGCCGACTAACCACTATTACCGATCCTAGATTGCCCGATACGCTGCTGTGCACATGACAGTTGAATCAACCAACAATAACACAAACACGGCTCTTGCCGAACTGCCAGATTCACTGACTGAGCCAATAAAAATTTAACGTCTCGTTATGAAAAGAGATTTACGAGTTTAGTTTTATTCATAGCAGTGTTGCTCGTAAAACTGGCAAATATAAAATGTCGGAGTGACAGAACGTTATCTCCCATTGAAAGTCAAGGACAAAATGTAGTGAGCGAAACTGGCACAATTGTTTAAATACAATTTTGATAGCGGTAAAACTAAATAAATTATATTGAAAAATTACAGTTCTTTTACTGTACTTAGTTTCTAACATCACATTTCTGTGTCTAGATTTATCGTTATATTAGAAATTATAAATCACATGCCAGAAAATTAAATCATTACAAAATTCAATTTTTATCATTGTTACATTTAAATAGATTAACTGCATGACATTTTACGTTGTACAAAACGTAGACGAACACACAAATAATCAAATTATTACCACTACCACTAAATATAAATGTCAACAAATTGTTACTAGTTATTCAGATATATATATCTTATTTATGAAAATTTTTCATAACATAGTTCAACATTTTTAACACAAATATTGTAATTATAATATTGTATAAGGCAAAAGCCTACAGATTATTTGTAAGAGAAATTTGTATTTCCTGAATTTTATGTTTCCTTTTTTCCAAGACGCAGCAGGAGACCCCTTAACATGAATGTTTACAAGCGATTCATATTCATTACTTACCCTCCCTTTTCGTTTTCGTGTACTTTCAAAATCGATACACGCTTCCGATTTATGTATGACGCCAACATGTTATGGTCAACTCTTTTAAATTTAAACCTTCTAGAGTTACCATACTAGATGATTTAATTACCAGGAGAACTCTATCACGGCTGAAATGCAGAGAATTCAACGGAAGAAAGTGGGAAGACAATTACGAACACATTAAAGCACATTAATTATTAAGATGATGAGTATATATTTATCTCTAGCATTATTTTACTGTAGTTTTTACTACAAAAGAGAATTTCGGTGAGTAGGCCCTTTTCGTTTTCGTGTACTTTCAAAATCGATACACGCTTCCGATTTATGTATGACGCCAACATATTATGGTCAACTCTTTTAAATTTAAACCTTCTAGAGTTACCATACTAGATGATTTAATTACCAGGAGAACTCTATCACGGCTGAAATGCAGAGAATTCAACGGAAGAAAGTGGGAAGGCAATTACGAACACATTAAAGCACATTAATTATTAAGATGATGAGTATATATTTATCTCTAGCATTATTTTACTGTAGTTTTTACTACAAAAGAGAATTTCGGTGAGTAAGCCTAAAAGAAATACCGTTCACTTATTAACGTAATGTACGCACTTCGTTACTGAGTAAGTAAAATTGTGATGAGAACAAAAACGTCAAAATTTAAGTACTACTGAAAGCCATTGTTTCTCATTTGTATATGGATACAATGTGTAAGACAAGAAGTGTTCTCCTCTTAATATTTATTTGAGTAAAATCAACTATTTTTAAACATGAGTTTGTTTCTATTAATAATTTGTTTCAAAACAAATGTGTTTTATCTTTAGCTCTAAGATTAGTTAACAGCTGGGACACGAGCTGTGTGAATTCATTCCACCCCTCCGGTATCAGAGTAGCGAATCCGAGATGACAACTGGAATTACATATGACATCTCAATGAAAATCTCTTTTCCTAGGACCCACGGCAATATAAACGTTCATGTCAAAACTGGTTCATGATAAACGTTAGCAGACGTGGACCGTAGACTAATTTATGATCTCGTTAGACAAAGTTTACGTACATTAAATTCTCATTTGACGAATTTTACGGAACATTTAATGAAATTATCAATAGCTGAATTATATATATCCCTTCATTGAGATAAAAATGGAGTGAGTACCCTATTGTCTAGTAAAGTGAATGACAGCGACGCTTTAAGGATAATGTGTACCTTCCATCTATTTGCACACTAGTGTTCGTATAGATTCCCTATACGTGTCTCAAACCGTTTACTTTTTTTTGTGTTTCTTCCTCCCTTGCTTTCTAATTAAAAGTTTGTTCCTATTAACGAATCTCGGTCTCTATGTGTCCCTTCCGGTTTACTTTCCTCGTTCAGAATTCATGGAAAACAGGTAATACTTTTTTTCTACTGTTATTGCTCTTTCTGAACAAGTTTCTGGCGCCGTAGTTACATACTGTTCCACATGATGAATTAAACAGACATTAACTTACATCCAAGCAACTGCCAGTCACATTTGGTCAGTACCGTTGTTAGCACAAGATTATATTATTGGAAAACGAAACATGTATGACGAAATGATAATTCTTATACGCACCTCCTTCGTTCAAAGTTAAGAGAACACTCCTCCCTTTATACTGTACTTACGACTGCTCACGGATCGCCGTGTTGTAAAGTGGAAACAGAATAACTGACACCAATGAAGTCACCAAAAAACTATAATTAGAAACAAGCAAGTAACTTTAATTAGAAATCAACAAATTCAATACTGTTATACAATAATTCAAGTTAAATGTGTCCAACACATAACAGTAAATTCCACATTTTTATACTTCCGCAATAGCACAATAATCACAGCAACGATTCCTTTCCCGCACTTCAATATCGCCAGGTGTAACTGAACTGCTAAGCCGGACCCTGACTCTTATGTATATCCCGCAGAGGTTCCAGAGAAATCTACCATTTTCCGGAATTTGGTAAAAGCTAGGTCAATACACGATCTAGGTCAATTGGATCGAATGTGGAAGACTAGTCGAGAAACATGGGAAAAGGCAATCTCGAATTATCTAGAGCGTTACGTAATTGCCTGCCATTTCAAAGTAGCAATAGTATCGGTACTGGCCTTTTGTATCTTTCTCTGAAACAGAATTTGCTGAACATAATGAAGGATTTAATTTTCGAACTTATAAAATTTGGGTCCCTCTTTCATAGAAACTGGTATGTTTGTGTATACAGTGTTGTATATTTCCATGGAATGGGACCTACTGTATGTCTGTATTACAAGAACTACATTTTCTTTCAATATTTTACGTATCTCATCACTTGTTAATCTATCCAGTTCTTATAAACTTCTAAGTACTTATAAATTAAACAGATACATTGAAGTAGTATACGGAATAATTTGAATATCACGTGAAGGTTACATGTCTGAAAAATTAACAGTTTATTTTCGGGATTAAATAAAGATGGTTGCTAATGGTGAGTAAGTTTCTTGTTTGTACAATTTTGTCATATAATAAAACGACGTAAAACAGAATTTAAACGTTAGAGTTTGAGCCGAATTCGTACTTTGTTGGTCTTGATCCTGTTTCTTGTAAAATGCCGTTTTCTTTGTTTTTGTTTTTTTGTAATGCTTTCCGTTACTACAATGTATTACTCCAGTGTGAGGCCCTTGATGTAGATTGGTAAAAGTCAACAATGATAACGCTATTCTTAAAACTATTGTTACGACGGACACACGGATCATCGTGTTGTAGCCTACAGCGGAAACAGAATAACTGATACCAATTAAATAATTAATTCCAAACGTTAATTAGAAAGAAACAAAAGTTAGAAATCGACAAAGGCATTCTTATACAATAACTCGTCTTAAATGTGTACACCACACAAAATGAAAGCCATATTATTTCAGTTTTGCACTAATTTAACACAATAATCACTTTCCACTAAACCGCAGCAATAACTCCGAACAGCACTTGTAATATTGCCAGGTCTAAGTCAGGTGCAGCGGGTGTTTATATTAATTCCTCACTGATATTCGAGAAAAAACTGCCAATTTCCGGATAGGCGCTCTGGAATTCGCTAGAAACTATGTCAACTTAAGACCTTGATAATGCCGCGCCAACAATCGCTAGACGACAGAAACAGATTCGTACGTTGCCGCATGTTAAGAGTCACATAGGCACTCTTGTTATTTTTCACCTCAACGTGGCTCTATTGTTTTTGATGCAGTGTAGTTGTGTATTTGTAATTATCACAGATCTTTCAGTAAAATAGATTCACAACAGCTAATTCTGTAAAATGTCGTCTATGGTGTTTAAAGAAACGGTACACAAGTTATCGGTATTTTAATTTTCCTAAAAAACAGCCACATGAACGACGCGACGAGACATTTCGAAAAATAAAGAACACCTTAGTTTTATTATTTTATTAATTTACGTCTACCCGTTGATTTTTATTAGATCAAACTAAAGGTGTTTATTCAGTTTATGAAACAATTAGTCATGGTTACTGTTTAATTTAATTTAACTTCCCCTACACATGTTTACTTCATTTTTATAACTGGATTTACTACGCGGTTGTAAAACACTGCCTATTTGGAAACGTTGTGGGTATGTTTACGTCTACGCGTAGGTATGTGAGCGCACCAGCGCCTGGTGGGTGTATGGCGCGATAAATGGAGTATGAGTGTAAACGGATCCTCAAAATAATAAGATTATTTCTCTTTCGACTCAGGCGTAGAAGCGGATGAAAATTAAATATCTTAAGTTACTGCACAGTTTATGTAAGTGACTTAGTTAATAGTTCACCAAAACAGTAACATTAATTCTTTCCCATATGGGTTATAGAAAAAAACCTCTGATCTGTCGTCTTCTTAGGTGATTCAGAAATTATAAACCATTATTTATCATAATACAAATTATTTATAAGCAATCGCGTACTCTCGTATCGAAAGAATCTCGCTTCTTATTGACTGAGGGAAATTGTTCATCTACCAGAATTGATTGGTCTGTGACTGGCTTACGACAAAGATCCCCGGGGAAAACATTTGGGCAGCGATGGAAGAAATTAATGCCTGCACCCCTTAAACACTTTAGCAAGTGAGAAGATTTGGTTTGCAGTGACGAAAGCTTAACGGAGCCGGGAGTAATAACTTTCCTTCTTGCAGAACAACGTGTGCAGATAAAAAGTGGAATTTAACCATAGTTAAATAATAAAACTGACTAATTTTTGTATAACTTATGTAAAAATTTAATCAATTTATTTATTGATAGTTAGTCTTTTTTATGGAATAAAATGTATTCGTTTTTTTCAAAGCTCAAGCTCTTTTCAATTTATAATTTATTATTTAATTAATTATTTTTCTAAAGATCTGTGTCAGTTTAGAAAATGAAATAATATGTGTTAATAAAGCAGACAAAATACCGTTAATAAATCTTAGACGGGATCGGCATAAAACCCCTCAGACTAGACGAGTCTTAATTAATATTATCTAACACACACATATAACTAAAATCATAATAACACGACTTCGGCATCTTACGGTCTTGTATGGTTACTATTATATTCATAATAACATGTTGTTAAAATAGAAATATAATATCCACTGAAATCTGGGCGAGACCCTGCTTGGACAATACATAAATTGATCGAAACATATTAGGGATAGTAGAACATTTTAAGCATACCGTACATGCTTAAATTAAAGGAATCAAAATGAAACTATTTTGAGAGTCTTGACCGCGTAGGCACTGACAGATTACCATGGAAAATCGCTTGTTCCACGACCAGAATATTGGAGAAACCGAGAAAGCGATGGCTATCTACTTGATACGTAAAACGTAGATGAAGAAATGGAAGAAGACCAAGTAGATAACGGGCGACTTTCGGAAAAAGTATTCTGATGGAAATGTGTTGTAAGGTTGTTTGTTTATTAGGGTTATAAAAATGTACTGTAATAAAATAGTTAGTCAAAAAATGATACTAAAATTAGAGGATGGTATAGTAGAGTATGGAATGAAGATACAAATTCTCCCTTATGGAAAATAATCCACACTAATGCGAGGATAGCGTCCAATAGAAAAAAAGGAACTTTTTGTAACTGATTTAAATTAGAAATGATAAAGTGTTTTTATTTTTAGCGTTTTACTAGACTGGTAATGAACAATAAGGGGCTGGATCTGTGTATTAGAGGCGGATTAAAGGAAGAATGCAGTTGTATATAATCATCAGCGAAGGGATACTCAAAATATCAAGGACGGTAGAAAGTTTCTGCAGCTTGTAATGAAAAGAGACGGAAACAGGATCGTACTCGTCTTCAGGACTAATGGACTAGTAGCAACGGTTTTTGACTGAAAGGAAGCATAGAAAAAGAGAAATAGAGAGAAGGTTTGAACTTCCTACATGTCGTATGGAGAAATAAACAGTCAAGACCGGAATGCATATGAATGAAGACGGTGCACGATCGCGCTCGTGTGTATAAAGTACATTATCATGTTTTGTTGAGCGCAAGTGACAGTTTAGTCGCCAAGTGTATACTGATTGTAGTTTTGATATGTAACAACAGATTATCAAGTCAGCTGTTACTTCTGCACTGGTAGTTGGCGGTTTACAGTTTCGGGGGGTGTGGTAACTAAACTAGCACTGACTATTCTAGCTGTTTATTACGCTTTCAGTGAGCCACTCACCCACTGACATAAAACTACGCCAGTAGTTTTATTTTCATGTAAATTAACTTCCTTTCTCGCTCTCTCTGAAGCAAACTACACACAACCTGTCTACATTTATCACCTAGTTTTTCTCTCTGTCTCCGTTTCTGTGTGTCCGTCTGTAATTCTCACCCTTTCTCATGTAAGTTCCTGTTTATTTTTCTGACTATGGGTTATTTTCTCTCCCTTTTGTTCCATCATCTTACTTGCTCTCTATCTCTCTTTTCCGATAACGTCAAACGATTGGCCTCAGATGTGCCACTCTGCCTGACTCAGGCACTTGACAACATCCCAGTTGAGCCAAAACTTAAAGTGTCCTACAACATCGAACCTTAGTTGCTCCAAACGGAGGCTTGGCTTTGAAATGAAACTGAATTGAATATATCAACCTAATTTCTTTGCTTCATCCGTTGTCGTTTCATTAATACTTTCATAATGTATAATACTTTAATATTTATTGTCGAGCGAACTTTGAATAATCAATGTTTATTTTAGAGAAAACAGTAGACCAGACTCCCATCAAATTTACTTAAATGAACGTTTCGTAGAGAGATATGCTGCACATTTATGATTTTCATAACATATATAATGTAATAAATGTCCTGCACATAACACTTTTATAATATTTCATAATTCTTTTCATACATTAATGTTTTCACCTCTGAAATCTAATGAATACTCATTACAGATATAAGAGAGTTTATACATTGTCGAAAAAATCACACTGAAATTGTAGAATTTAAAGGGTTGTCAACAAACTTATAAAAGAAACTTTAATAAAAATCTACGTTTCCGTTTGAATTCTGTGTGGTAATATGTAATAATATGTGGTAATACGTACAGACAGGTAAGTTAAAACAGTTTTTTGGCTATTTAACAATACATGTTTTCGAATAATTACAAAATGTTGATTTACTTATAGACATTTCATGTAGGATAACATATGGTAGAAAGTAAATATTCGTCAGTAAAAAGGTTCGAGTTCATTGTAATTCAGAATAATCCAAGACTTCAAGGTTGATCTTAACTCCATTATATTTTATAGGAATCACATTTTACAAACATGTATCTATCAACTTCTCTATCACTTAGCTGTTAATTTTTTCTCACTTTGGTTTCCCCGTCAAACTTGTGCAACGACCAAGAAGAGTGTAAGAAGAGTTACATCGTGAATGGAAACTCAAATGCATGAGCAGTCCTGCTTCTGTGCGATAAGGCAACCCAGACGAGTGGCAGAAATGTTGCTCACTTTTACTTCATCACTGTAGGTTTCTGTTAATCAGTCTGCTCGCGTAGAGAATGTCAGCTCTGGTCGGCTGGTTGGAAGCGCGAAGTCGTTTTCTGACCCATCTCTTCATCTATCTGAATCGGACTTGGTGCAACTAAGGTGTAGGGTTAGTGAACCTTTTTGGAACCCTTTACGGTGGTCATTGGCGCAACTAATATTCAGCCCTGTCGAATTCAGTGTTACGCCAACAATGTCATTGTGACCTTGCATGTGTACGATGGGTATATTAATGTGTATAGCACTTAAGAATGTGTATGTTTGTTATCGAACGTTTTCTGAGGGTGTATAGTGTAGATAATCAGTGGATACCGGCATTCCATATAGACCTACTGCCCGCAACTTACCTAGATACCGACTGGACAATATTCCGTTAATGCGATTGAAATCAGAGATCACGGGAAACCGCAAAAATATAATTTAATCGATGTGAAGGACTTCTGTCTCGTGTCATTTAGTGGACATATTTGAGATCATCAGTATCTTCGTAGACGCAGTTAAAACGTATTTTCTCCAGTCACGTTTGTCGGATCCCTTCAATATACCACATCCATTATGGCAGTTTAAGATTCACTTATATTAATGAATAATAGCCTGGAAAAAATTATGCCTATATGAAAATTGTAGATAAGTATGAAAAAGATAAAATTGATAAACCTGTAGTAAGGGGAACGTCTGGTTAGGTAATAAAAGAACAGACTTTAAATAATCTATAATAACTAACCGCTGCTTGTAAAACAAAAGATAACTAATTAAACAGTGATCCATTGAACACAAATTTATTCAACAATAACTTAAGTAACTATTGATTATGTAGGAAAATTGTAATCCAATAATTAAATGTAATTTTTCCGTTCTGTACGTAAGTCTTGTATTTACAGGAATATAATACACACACACGCGCACAAAAAATCGTAGATATTGACAAGGAAATACAAACGGACGGGAAAAGTATGATATAATATGATAAAAAATCTATCTTTAATAGAATCGAAATGAAAAGATCCCCCTCACTAATATATAAAGAGTTTATTTAATGCTACAAATGAAACTAATTCGTCGTAGCGCGGTGGTAAACTAATTTTCATATTTACGGTGACAAGTAAATATAGAAGCTACTTAGTTCTTTCCTTTGACATATTCTGGCCTGTTTTTTATTTCGTAAATTTATCAAAGTCTGTTTCACCACACGTAGACACGCCCTTGGGATAGGGCACCGTATTAACTTAAAGTATACAATTAACTATGAAGACGTATGGCTCGCTGATGTAATTTGAAGACGGATGCGTTTGACAGTGCAGTTGTGTCGGTCCGTTCTGGGTTGAGAAAGGGGAGAAGTACGATTCTCTTCTTCGTCTTTAAGGAGAGAAGAGAAATAAGTTTATCTCCCTAAACGGAAACAGGCCATATCCATCAGAGGAATATGGTGTCGACATTTTAATAAAGTGGCTAACGTACATATATACGTGTTGTCTCACGTTTAGCCGGAGACAAAACGATTACTGTAGCACGGCCGACCCGTACGCGACCTGTTAGGCCTGCAATTGTCTATTTAATTAAGTGAGCAGCACGCCCGCTGGCCGCCAGCTATTACCCCTAGATTAGCCTAACTGCGCAGTACGTTGTTACTACCCACTGACTGCGAAATCCGAACAACACAAACATGACTCTCGTTGACGCGCGAAATTCCCCAAATGGGGCAATAAAAACTTAGCGGCTAGTTGTGAAAACAGATTTACGAGTATATTTTTGTCCAGTGCATTGCCGCTCGTAAAACTGTTGAAGGGTATAAATTACAATGGGACAAAATGCTGTCTGTCATTTGGGACAACGGCAGAGTATTGTGTCGGAATATTTGCGCAAAGAGTTGTGCAAATAATGTTTGAAACACTTTTAGACTATTCTTAAAAAACGCAAATATAACTACTTTCTGCTGTACTATTTTCGATATTACAGCTGCCATTATTGGCTCTGTCAGAAGAAGAATAACCGACTAACAATGTTATCAAAAACAGAATTTTTGACACATGTAATTTGCACCATTTTCTACAAACTAAGTTTGTCGTTAATCGATCGTTACATATTTTCAAGGCACTGAAAGAAATTTTTTCATTTGAAAACTCTATAAATAAAATTATTGTAAATAATTTTACTCCTACTGCCTGGCTGCGAAATATGGTGTTACGCTGGCTGCATGTAGCGTATGTTACTATACAGACGTCAGAGTAACCAGTGCAAACCCGTTGTATCAATTCGTAAACATTTGTGTTCAGAGGTTTCGTTGGTTCGTCCTCATGTTGATACTGAGCGTATAAAAATAAATTACGGAGTAAAATAATTTTAGCCGTCATTTGAGACAACCCTAGTCATAGTCATAAAACCGTAAAAAGAGTTTTAAAGACCCGACTTTAAAGTGGAAACATAATATAGTCTTTCGTTTCATTTTTCGTAAAATGTAATTGTTTAGATAGAATCGCCTTCATCTTGATAGATTCGTTTCATATATTGACCCAGGATAACATATATTACGTGGATAATATACAAAAACTTAAATCTGTTGTTTGGTTTCCCTTATTTTTTTATCCAATAAAATATCCAAATATGGTTTTGCGTAGGAAAACAATACACATATATGTTACGACAGACACACGGATCATACAGTGGAAACAGGATAACTGGCACCAAATGAAGAAACAGCTTTAATTAGGAACAAAAAACAGTTAGAAATGACGGAGACACTCTTACACAAATCTTCAAATTAAAATTTGTCAAACACACAATAATAAATTTCACCTTATAAAGTTTCTCACTAAGTAGAATAATTACATTAAAACTACAAGACATAATAACTGTCACTTCGAACCGTACTTGTGATATCCCAGGTCTAAACTCTTTTTGGCTGGCCACTGGAGCTTCTATTTATACCTGCTGAGATTCGAGAGTAATCTTCTATTTTTTAAGTGACGCGCACAGAAGAGTTGCGTAGCTACAAGCGCTCTGTAATTCCCTAGAAACTGTGTCAATGTCCAACCTTGAGAAATATTGGCAGAATGATATCAAAATCTTTGGAAAGCGCGTCATGTACAACCTCGATCATTCTGTAATCAACGCGAGTGAAATTTCACATAATCGCAGCCTAGCAATATACACATCGGTATTCTCTGCATATCTGTGTGCAGCAGTGACAGAAAATTGATAGTATGAAAATCGATGTTAATATGCTGGCAATGACAATGTGCAATGTTAATGATAATGTTGGCAATGACCACTTCACACACCTTGGGTAGCCAGTCGAAAAATGCCTCCATCTTAGACATGTTACACATACACTAGCGATCATCATCGACTGTAAATTCTAACACCTTACTATACTTAAGATTCTTAAACTGAAGGTATTTCCAAATTTAGTAACTAAATTTGATGTAATTTAATCGTGTTATAGTAGGTTATGTGTAACATTTCTGTGTTAGTCTATTAACTTGTGTGTATATGCACGCGTGAGAATATATGAAGTAAGTGACCGCACTGATACGTAATCACCACGTGTCTACCGATTGTAGGGTTAGTATGTAACATCACGTTATCAAGTGGATTTTACTCTTTAGCTACTAACAGTTGACGATTCACACTCACAGAATATGGAAACGTGGACACAAACTGAGAACAGAGAAGGAAAACTGCCTGTAGAAGGACAGATCGCTGCCAGAAAGTCAAGTGGTCAGACGCAAAGTCTAGTTACAAATCCAAAGCTCAAGAGAGCTTTGTAAGGAAGAAGACAGCTGAAAACACTGAACGTTATGTTAACCATGATACTTCATGCACGGATATTGCTATTAAGACAAGAAAATTACACAAAATTACCAATTATCTTATTTAAATAGAAGGGAGAAAGGCAATTTTTTTATAACTCATACGTAATGTTCAAATCAGTGAAAGCAACAAATAAGCATGGATTATTTAGAAGTGTTTTGACTTAACGAGGAGCTACGACAGAGTAAAAAATTACAAATTATTGCTATTGACTTAAATACTCCTTAGAAACTGATTAAAAAAAAAATCAGTCACTCTCTTTGAAATAGAACGGTAAAAGGTTACTACGTTATTCAGGAAGGCTCATTGCAGGAGTGTCCTTTCGTTTTAAACATTTTTTAATCGTTATTGTATGTAATGCTCAAAAGTTTATGTTATAACTGTTAAACTGTTTAAACGGACTGTTGTTTTGTATGTAGATGTAGAAGATAAATAAGATGAGAAAATAAGTGCCGTATATGTAAGGTAGAGTGTTCCTCTGTTATTTACAAATCAAAAAAAAAGAGTGCAAGTAAGGGTGATCACTGAGAAAGAACTGCGTAGCAGCAGAAAGTACGAAGATAACTAAGGCCACATATGAACATCAGTAGTTGTACCATGTTTATAATTGGGGCGTTATTGAATCGCGATTATGTCTGAAAGCATAGCCTTCTGGTACATAATTATACGATTTTACCATTTATTAATTTGATGAGTTAATCGGATGCAATGTAATCGTGTTACTGTAGATAATTTGTATTACAGTAGAGTCTCGGTAATTCGAATTAATTGGGGCTGAGGCAACCTCGAATTTGGAAAAACTCGGATTATACGGATGAAGAAAAAACAAAGAGTAATGTATAAACAAACATTTATTGCTTACGGATAAGAAAACACAAACAATGTAGTACATACCTGAACTAGTTTAAACTCAAAAGATAAAGGCACAGAAATTTATTTTTTAAAGAAATTGTCCAGAGTCTTTTGTTTTAAAATAGAGCCTCGTTTTTTAGCAGCAATGTCACGCCATCTTCTAAGCAGCATCGTGTCGGTCGGTGTAGCTTCTGCTTGCTGTTCGACATAACACAATGCAGTGTCTAGCGCTGCCAATCCCTCGGCGTGAGTCATCACGGGTACAGTCTCTGCAGTCACGTCTTCATCACTATTTTCTTCTGCCGCTTCATTCAGCATTTCAACGTTTGAATCATCGGTTACTTCAAACTGTTCATCACTATTCAACCATTCTGAAACATCATTTTCATTTGACAGTTCACAACCAGGAAGTTTTTTTATCAGTCGTGCTAAGACCAAGTCATGTTCGTCTGTGGTGTTAGAACTGTTATTTTCTTCTTTTAAAATCTTGTTCCAAAACTTCTTTAGTGTTTCTGTCTTTATGTCATCCCATGATTCCGCCGCCCAGTAAACTACGTCTTTCATTGTAGTATTCTTTAGAAATTCCACTATGGTTCCCTCGCCTTCTGTAGTTTGTAGGAGCCTCTGCAGCAGACGATGACGATATTTCTTTTTCAAGCACTCAAAAACGCCTTGGTCCATCGGCTGTATTAAACTCGTCACGTTTGGGGGTAAGAACAATGCTCTAATTTCGCCACATTTCAGTTCTTCTTCGTCAGGGTGTGATCCAGCGTTGTCAAGGGCTAATATTGCGTTAGGAGGCAAGTTCTTTTCCTTTAGGTACTTTTTGGTCTCAGGAACAAAACTTTCAAAAAACCACTTCTTAAAAATATTTTTATCCATCCAAGCAGATTTCTGGTTAATGTATGTAACAGGAAGCGCAGACGGAGTGATGTTTTTTAAAGCTCTAGGCTTTGCAGACTTGCCTATTAACATTAGCTTCAGTTTATGTTCTCCACTTGCATTCGATGCAGCAAGAACTGTCACCCTTTCTTTAGATTTTTTGTGGCCTGGCTCAGCATTTTCTTCCCTTGAAGCTAAAGTTTTAGTAGGCAGCATTTTAAAATTTAGTCCTGTCTCATCACAGTTGTACAACTGATCGAGAGTAAGTTTTTCTTCTTCTATAATTTTTTTAAATCTTTCACAGAACTGTGTGACAGCCTCAGAATCCGCAGATAGCTTTTCACCACACATTTCAAGCTGCCTTACGCCGTATCGTTTTTTCCATCTATCCAACCATCCTGAACTTGCTGTAAAATCATCCTCGCCTTCCTTAAACTGGTTCCTGAAAAACATTGCTTTTTCTTGCAACATTGGGCCTGAAATAGGACTTCCTTTCTGCCTCTGTTGACTAAACCAAGTGAACAAAGCTGCACTCGTTTTTTCATAATCAGATTTCTTCATCGATTTGTGTTCACAGGTTAAAATCCCCATACACTTTTTAGAAGAATAGTTTTCAATCTTGTCTCTGTTCCTACGCCAGTCACCAACAGTCACTTCGCCGACTCCATAATCAGCAGCAAGTTTTTTTAGCGTTTCACCTCTGTCTAATCTTTTTAAGGCTTCCAATTTAACACTTAGCGGCACAAACTTCTTCTTAGGCCTACTCTTGTAACTCATTATATACAGTATAAATAACAATTTACTGTAGTGAAAAACTAAACGTTGAATATACTGTACAGTAAAATAACTAAAACAACAAGCAAACACTAGTAACGAAGCTTAGTAGTAACGCACAGGTACAACACTTGTATCAGCTGAGGCGGTCAGTCCGCTACTGATTTATTTACGTATTTATTTTTAGCGTTTCATGCTGTAGACACTTGGTCTGGCATGAGTCACGATATGGCGGGAATGTTGTTTACATTTACTGACTGTATTTATTATTTTTTTTCCAGCTCGAATTGCACGGAACCTCGAAATACCGGGGCTCGAATTACCGAGACTCTACTTTTATATGCTATATTATATAGTATGATAGTCAATTTATTAATGCGTATAGACGCGCGTGAATGTACAAAGTACGCGATTGCATTAAATGGGACAAGTTACAATTAAGTACTGTAGTCACTAAAATATACCGACTGTAGGTTTAACGTGTAACATGCGATTATCAAGTTAGCTGTTACTTTTGTATGTCCTAATATAGTTGGCAGTTTACATTTGCGGGGTGTGGCTATAACGTAGATACCAACTGAACGTTGATTACGTTTCCAGTGAACCACTCACCCACTGACATAAAACTACGCCAATGCTCATGTAAATTAACCCCCTTCCTCACTCCCACGGAAGCAGACTTCGTCGTCTCTCCACCACCAACCGACAAACCTTAACTCTGATTCGTTCGTTCCCTCACACTCTCTCTATCTGTCTTCTCTGTTGTACCCAAGAACTACATTAGTTTATTACCCGTTTGACTCTCTCCCCTCCCCCAACTCTCTTTCACTACCCATCTTTTCATCTATCTATTTATATATCTATCTACCTCTCCCATTTTTTATTTTGAAAATGCAGCTACAGTGAACTATCCATTCATTCGTCTTCCACTTTACCTATCTGTATGTCATTCTCAGTCTGCTTCACTCCATTCGGTCGATCTTATATCGCACACCTCCATCCCTTTCTGCCACCTGGTTCTCTTTACCTATCTGCCGATCTAACTATCTGAATCTCATTATGCTTTCCCCGGCTTGTAAATGACTTTCCCAGATCCGTCTACTTTTCCGTCTCTAAGTGTATGATAAGTGCATATGTAATATTATTCCAATTATTGGAATCTATGAAACAATGTAATAGTTTTAGTCGTTAAATTATAGATTTGTGGTAAACACGTTTACGTAAGTAGAATTCGTTGGCAGCTGTATCGGTCAACCATATATTCGAATTTACCGAATGCAACTTCCTATACTGTAAAAAATTGGGTGTGTCAGTGTCGGGTACGGCCTTGGGTTTTACGTATATACGTCTGCGTTAGCGGCTAATATCTTATTTGGGACACGATACATGCACGCATGGCTCTTAGTTAGGGCTTATATATGAATGATATATAAATTTATATCATTTACAAATGATACATGGCTTTTACACTTCCACTCGTTGTCAGTAGAGGCGGGAGTCTCATCTGAGAACTGTACCTCCTCCGGCTCAGCAACAGCAGTCGTCGAGCTGCTCGCGCCGCAGTACGCCGCGTCGACTTTCTGACGTTCCCGAACCCTTCTCACTCATTCCTCCACGGACTTGGCGGTATTGATCGATGGCTGATTAGACTTACTTTTCGATTAGATGAGTTGTTTTTTATTTTCTCTGGGGTTTTCGGTGAGTGTGGGCCGACATAATTGAAATTTAAAATTTTTACGACTTATTTTTGTCTTGTCATCAACAAATGTTATACAAAGTCCACTTTACACTATAGAAAGAACTGGACGAGATATTTCGTTTGGGACCAAAATCAGCGCGAAATCAGCGCGCTAGCACATTGTAGTCGCGAGGCCTATATCGAGCTGAAATTTTCGACAATGCGTCCACCATATCGGCCGGATGATTGTAGTCCAAGGACTACTGCCTAGAGCACTGAAGAAGCTCACTGGCGGATGGAACAGACTTTTTAAACCCCACAATAGCAGAGACAGACTTGTAAAGCTACAATGAAAGCTACCCATCTAAGAGAGAAAACTCCCAAACAAAATTTGGTTTGCCACCATGCCATTAGGTGGCAAACCCACTGAGTGAGTGTCTTTCCTCACACCCTTTGAGTACTTATTCCTCAATCGACGGGAAGTATTTTAAATGGTCAGATACTAGGAAGACGGAACAGATGAATAGCGAAGTAGAAGAAGATGGTGATTATGTGTTCGTTTTTTATGTATCTCGTTTAATATTTATTTTCAACTCCATCCATTAAAGATATTTTCTTGATCGAGTTCTGACCTTGAATAATTGAAATCACATTACATTATGTTCATATAACCTGCCAAACATAAGCCTAAAATTTTGTACTAAAATTTAAAAGAAGCCTAAAAATTGTATCAGAAGTTAGTAATGATAAGTAACAAATTTCAAAAATTCTCCATCATCATAATTAAACATTTATTATTTAATACAAGCTTAAGACTAACGAATCAAAGCCCGATTGATTTATATATTTATGGAGGGAAAGACGTTTTCTCTCATTTAACTATCATATTTCCTGGTCTGTTACTTTTAGTCCAAAAATTTGTCAAAGACTGTTCCATCACCGCGTAGACACGTTTTGAGTTAGGGCATCGCATTAACTTAAAGTATACAGCCACCTATGAATACGTATGGCTCTCTGATGTAATTCGAAGACGAATGCGTTTGACAGTGCAGTTTTGTCAGTCCGTTTTGGTTAGAGAAAGGGGGAGCAACGATACCCTCCTTCATACTGTTGAGGAGAGTAGAGGAGTCAGTTAATCTCGTCCATCGCAACCTAGTTTATTATTTTCACAAATGTCATCTTTCAATTCTCTTCTATTATTGTGATTTTAAGCAATCTCATCATTGTATTCTTTAGCGACGTCTCTTTCATTTCCCATGTTAGAATTCATTTAAAACATTTTTAGTCTGAACTTCCTACTTTATCCTTTCCATGTTCTATAGAATGACAGCTGTTTCTCTTCTCTTCTACATAACAGTGGTTTTCCTACCCCTAATTTTCCTGTAGTTGTATTCTTTTTAAAATAATGTAGAAGAGTAACAGTTATTTTTCATAGTACTTAATAATTTCTAATGCTCTTATTTGACGTCCCAACTTCAGAGCTACAAGCACCTATACTGTCTATTAACGATTTAAAAATTAGCAGCTTTGTTCTATGAATTACAGTTTTAGTCCAAAAATCCAAGTTCGTTCCGTTTTTTATCACTTTTCTCTACCTATTTTCCGTAAAACGTCTTTATCATAACTGATATTATACTACTCGTCAATCTAGTCAACAGTACTTCTGAATGGTTATAATTTGATTTTTATGGTCCGTCCTTTTTGAGTAATCAAATCATGCCCTTCGTCATCAGTCAACGAATAAATTCGTAGATTTTCTACTCACTCAACAAACGCAATTCTTTTATTTATTTTATTGACAATGAGACTACAATAATAAATGCTAACTTAAAAAAATCAAATTAGCACTCGTTTGAGACAATTTTAAACAAGAGACATTAAAAGTACCAATGCTCCTCGAATTTGTCAGTACAATTCCATACACCTTTTTACAAAAAAAAAAAAAACTGTAAATACGAACATTTCAGAACGCTTATGGCCGCCTTCAGCACGAGCGGCTAACAGTGGTAGTAAGCGACAAAATAATTATAAGAATGATCAAGTGTTGCTACACAACTTTAAATATAATATCACTCGTAAAAAGTCTTGGGCCACCGAAACATTTGTTCGGGCAGAAGAAAAATCGTATTAAAACAGTAATGTTCTGAATATAATGTGTGTCTCAATTTCTGTCCTAAAGACATATACTAAAACCAGTGATAGTGATACCATTATAATATTTCGCTATCATGGAATAATAATGGCCGTCGTACTTTGTGGTTCCTACGAACATCCAGAATAAACAACACTTCTTACTTTACTGTTCTTATCAAGTGTCATACCGCCACAACTGTTCACATCCATCCATCGGCATCCATCCATCCATTCTTTTAACAGCGGAAAAGTATTACCGTGGTGTTCCAAATATTATAAATTCCTTCATAAATCAACATCGGATATACATAAGCTAACTGGATTTAAAGGAGTAATCGATTCTGCCTTTGTTTCAGGGAATGATAAATCAACTAATTTTTAAATTCTGGCATCAGTAGGTCCTGTGCCTGGAAGTTTTAGAGACATACTTCTAATTCTTACTGATACCTTACGAGTGCTCAAATAGGCGCGGATAGTGAACGTGATTAAGTTGTATAAGATTCGCAGAATGCTGCGTGCCTTATTTTGAATACAAGACTTACAGTAAATTAGCACTATCAGCCGAGTCTCAATTTGTGGTCCTTCTCTGGCGTCTGACATTATATATTTTTATACACGAGACCAGGATTTTGTCACGAGAACAAACACAAAACAACATTACACTCTCGTTATCGTCTAGATTGCCTCACTGAATATAAAAAAAATCTATCAACTTCTTGAGTTCATATCTAGGTTAAAAAACCCTCGGGTGTCATGCTTGTTTGGGACAAACAAATCCTTTTCACATCTTTACCAACCACGAGAATTATATTCTTTAAAAATGTGACACATCATGAAGTTTGTTTTTAACGACAGAATATTTTGGACCTATGTACCCTTAAATACGCTAATGACAATGCATTTTATTTATTTATTTATTTATTTAACATTTACTTATTTATTTAACATTCAATACTATGGGAAAATTGTTTGGTGTTAGATTAAAAGTATAAATGAAATGCTTTCAATGTAGTGCACAGATTTTCACCACTGCTCAGTTTTACATCCTCTGTTAATGGCGTTCTGAGATCCCGATTGTAAAAAATATAACGCTTTATGTAAACATCCCTTCGCGAAATGTTGCTTCTTGTTGATATTTTAATTATGAATTGTTTTCCATCTTCATCATTAATTACTGGTTTTCTTTTCACCTCTAACACAATGAAAAAAAATTACCAACGTTTTCTCTGCCGACTTTCTGGCATTTCATTACCATCTGTGGGTACATTCCGAGATTTCTTTTGGGAATTCTCCCCTTTTCATTTCGACAATGCGCTTTTGTTTCTTTCCTGCTTCCATCTCTCTCTCACCCTTCTATTGAACCCCATTTTAACTCTGTCTCACCTTCTCTCTCTCTCTCTCTCTCTCTCTCTCTCTCTCTCTCTATCGTTTTATGAATACTGTACATATATAAAACACACACACAAAACAGAAACTTTCTCATTCTCTTCATTGTTTCACTTACTGAAAAATGCGTTTCACCAAGTATAAGCATTTTCGCAATTTAAATATTTAATAACCATAATACATATTTAGATTTCTTTTAATTTAGTGATTAGCGATTTAGCGATTTGAACTGTTTACTCTATCTCGGACAGGAATGGAATGCGAGGCTACCCTCTCCTTCCGTCGCACAATATGTTTGTGTATGTGTTTGGGCCGTGTGACTGGTAACCATTGTTAAGTCACAGGTTATAATAGGCGAGGATAAAGGAAAGTTTCTGATGCCACTGAGAGAGTAACCTATTACGTCTAAGGCGTCGGCAGCATAGTCAGTTCGCTAATCTCGTTTTAGATTTATTAATTGAAAACAAATATCACAAAATTATTCGACATAAATTACTTCCCAATGACTAACTAAACAAATAAGTAACAAAATTTACTTTACCAATAGTAAAGTAGTAAAACGAATAACATTTTACTTGTAATAAATATTGTTTAATATTAGTATCAAGTGTTATATATTAGATGTAATATTTTTTATTTTTTATGATTTTGCTCTACAATATTACTTCACGTTCTCTCTAAACGCAGTCGTAATCTATGTTCCGTCTGCAGTGAAAACGAAAAATCGCGTAAAAACATGAAATAACTAAATAAACCGTCGTAAATACAACAACAGGTGTTCTTTCGTAATGGAGCCATTGCCAGCTGGTAGTGACCTAAATATCTTTGACGCCCACGGCGACGAGAAGAAATTATGAACTAGTTGCACACACACAAACGTAATTTCTCAGTCCATCAGTTTGTTTACGTTCCCTCCGAATGGTTTTATCATCACAGACCCAGTCTGTGACAGAAACAAATCTGACATTATTGTAATCCCCATCAAAGTGGACTTAAATGCTTTAATCATTTGTCTCATAATTTTATACAATTTGTTTCAAATTCTCGGTGGACTCGAATTCGTCCATTTCAGCTGGGAAAGTTCATAACAACGTCCGACCGGACTCTGGGTCTACCTACCAAAAACGCTTTGAAACATGGCTTCGTCAGTTACCGAAGGCGGCTTGGACGTTCTTACTAGTCAGTTCATCAACTTTCTTTTGTAGTGTACTGTTGCACGATTGCATAGATTCTGATCTTATGCCAGTGGAATAAATAATTTTACACCAGAATAATCGTTACAACTGTAAAGAGTTTTAATAAACAAACACGTTATATACAACAATTTTTCACTTTACAATTGTCCAATGTTTCATCTCCCAGTAGTTAATAATAGCCAGCAGTTACAAATGGTCGCACACAATAGTTAAATGTTCAGACAATTTAAGAAAATGGAAGTAGACGTAGTTACGAGTTGTTGAAACTCAGAAATAAAAGCTGGTTCATCATTACCTACAATGATATCCATCTATTTTTATTACAATATTATTGTAATTTAAGTCACTCACTTTAGCACCTCCGTTCGGCGAAGGCAGCCTGCAAAGTGCTTCACGACTGAGCTTTTAAAGCCCAAAACACGAATTCGGTTAAATATATTGCAACACGAAACGGCGTGTTACTGTACGTTTAAGTACACCTTAAACCTTTATGTGCAAAATGTCCGCGCTGAAAAACGTCATTCATCCCCGTATGAAGTACATCGGTATTAAATATTTCAAATAAAACAAGTGGCCGTATTGCATTCATGTGCTGCCGCCCCCGTCGATATCAATGACACGGGCACTGCGCACGATGATTTTTTTGATGTCACTCAATTAGTCGGGCCAAAGCTAAAGGTCATTTCGGAAATAAATGTAAACCGGGGACAAGTGGTCCTCATCACTGACTACTGCTGCTGCTGCTGCTGCTAATTAATCCCTTTCATCTAAAATATAATGTTTTTCCACTTTATGTAGAAAGTTTAAAAGACTTTTCAAATCAAAGGACGCAACGCACATATGCAGTCTCTCAAACAAAATTGGAATAAAAGGAAATGTAAAATAGGATGACAAAATAGACGAGGGGAGAACAAGTTATGCTTGTTAATAAACTTGGAAAGATGTATAAGTAGCCTAATTAAGTTATTTCGTATTTGCGTGAAGGGGTTTAGCAGACGAATATTTTGTTTCCATAAATAGTAACATGTTTTCGGACAATAGTTTAAATTTCTTCTAAGGGTTGAATTTTTTGTCACAACAGGTCAGAGTTTTGGCATAATTAGAATAATTCATAGTTTGTATGTAGCAGTCTTCTGAAAAACTTGAGGCAGTTGTTTACAATAAACATGAAAATTCTCTCATTGAACTGATTTAATAGTATTAAAAATAAGAACCTGACTTTAAAGTTTAACAAATAGATGTCTTTCCTTTCCAAATTTTTTGAGAAAAACACTTATTAATAGTTAATAAAATAATTAATAATCATCCTACTGATAAAATTATGTCAACCGACCTTGTTTTCAAGGTATAGGATAATATCAGTAGGGTCGTTTCTGACTGAATAAATAACTTTAATAAAATGTGTGAAACAGTTAAAAGGGCTCTCAGACACAATTGGCGGAATATAAAATACAATTTTATTTATTATGTATCTCTAGTATGAGAATTAAATATGTATCTCGTGTAAAAAAAATATCGTACTATGTACCAAAAAAAGTTTAATAGAAAACTAAGAGAACGAATGGAAACATGGGACTACATAGTCTTTTGGGTTACGTAATTGTTACAACTGACCCTGATAAAGGGAGAACGCCTTTCAAAAGAGGTAATACTAGTGAAAATAAAGAAGTCTCCACATAAATAGTAGAAACGTCTATTTTGAAAGTCTCCGGGTATAGAAACGCTTTGTTTTGAAGCCACGACTTCCAGTAGATTTATTCTAAATTTTAACATCAAAGCATTAATTTGGTTTTACAATTTACACGTTTGCACTAATTTTAGTCGTAGTTAATGATGGTTTTAACAACGGCTGCTTACATTGTCAAAGATCATTGCTATCAACAGTTCTGTCATCAATTCATTTCCTCGGCCACAAAAACATGACTTGTGCGATAGACCTCTGACCAATAAATGGTGTAAAAAAATGCATATCAAACGGCATAGTGTAAAGAGAGAGCCCTAGCTGGATGTAACAACTTGTCGCTAGACGGATATAAGAAATTCGCATTCAAAGTACTACTCCTCTACCTTTCTTCTTCGCTATTTATCTACTAATGCACTTATAAAATTGCACCCTGCTACAAGATTGGAAATCCCTACGGAAAGCTTTATTAATTACTGTCAGTTAGCACTAAAATCTCGCATATGTTTCTATGACGTTTCTAAATTTTACTGTTTGTACGTATATCAAGGAAAATGAAAACCAAGAATAAATGTCAGCGTGAACGCAAAACGAAGAGAGAAAGAAGAGGCTGAACGTTAATGAAAAAAGAAGAAGGAATAGATAAAGAAGAAAAAGAAGAAGGAGAAGAAGAGGAAGAAGGAACAGAAGAAGAAGGAGACGAAGAAGTTGTTGTCGATGAAGATGATGGTGATCACGACATTGGTAGTGACAACTTAAAGATGAACTCCTGAACTAAATGAACACGGCCCATTCAAGAATTCTGTTACGAGTAACGTAAATGACTTAGTTTTAAACGGTTTATCGATTGATCGTGCTTTCAAAATTGAAAAGAAAATTGTATTTACGGCTCTTCTAAACACATTAAAACGATCAGATTTATCGCTTACTCAAAGCTTTCCTATTTATAACCACGACGTCGGCGGCTGAGTCACAATATGTGAAATTTACATATTGACACCGCGTATATCTCACGGGGAAATTTATGGCCAGCGACAGACAGCGGAAAATATGATACCCAAACACAGAGCGCAGTATTGCGATTAATTACGTTGAAATTAAAGCGTGTTTGTGTGTGTGAGTTTGTCCGTAGACTTTCTTTCCTGTCGGCAATAAATCTGACACCACTAAATCACGGTAAAAAATCCCCAACACCTTTCTTGTCTCCTGTTACTCTGTTTTTTAAATTTCTTGAATATTTACATCCACCCGTTTTTCCACGGCTTTTCCAAACTTATATATTGTACGGTCTCGGATAATTTATTCAAATGTTTTCAGGAAAAAAACATGGAAAGCATGTTACGGAATCGGTAAAGAGTGAGTTAATTGCCTCGCCTTTTGGCTATCCCGGCTACACATTTAAAATGATTTTATTTCGCTTGTTCGACTTAACATTAACGATACGGGACACAAATCGTTTCGCCAACCTTGCACACGTTCATTCAAAATAAATATAATACTTGTAGGATACAGATTTTTTTAACTGATCCGGAACAGAAACTTTTTCAAACATCAAGTAACATTTATTTTCAGAAATGTATAAAAAACGTATGTGACTAAAAACTTTCAGCCTAAATAAAAAAATAAGGAATAATAATGGAACCTATATATAAAGAAAGCAATTAACTACAAAATTATAATCTGAACCAGAAGGCCATAAACAACACAGAAATCTAAAAAAAAAAAAAATACAAATTATGAATCTTCACCATAAAGTTGGCGCTAAAACAAATTTGTACATAACCATTTTACAAACATTACTAATAATGAATTAATTCTTAAAGTTGAGAAACAGAACGTTACCCATTACTAAATTAATTAAAACAAGTAATGGTGAACATTCAAAAGAAGTTGGTAGCCATTGAAGAGCTAAATTAAATTCAAAACCTTTTTATTCTTTAAACCTTTTTATTAACTTAGATTGATAATGTCTACAGATTACATGAATAACCGTAACGTTGGTACATATTAGAAAATAATTAAATTCCTATTTTAATTAAATTGTATGCCAGACATAATCATGATTGATACTGGGGGAAAAATAAAACTATTAGGTTTTTTCGTAACTCAAAGATTTCTGTAACGCAGTTTTAAAATGATTTATTATGGAATGATTGATCAAAAAAGGAAAGCACATCACAAATGTTAATCTGTTGTCCACAAATTACTTGGAACAAATAATTAGTTCGATGAAACTGAGAATCTTTTAGTCAAATATACAAGCGTAGGATATTACACGGAGAAAACTGCGAAATGGAAAATTACATAGACTTTCGTATTACTCGTTGAAAAGCTTCAAGAACTTCTTCCATCATGCATTATCGTGGTCTTTTAATCGTGATACAGCGCACATCACACCGTCACCAGAAAAAATGGATCTGATTTTAACACGTGGAAGTATTGTTGTGTATGTTCACGTGTCGCTTTGTTGAATTGACCCAACAGTAGGTAGACGCGGTTGGATTGACTCGGCCTTGAGTTAACCCACGGCACAGCATGACTAACGAACGTCACGCAAAGCGAGCCCCTTTTACACACCTTAACCTGCCTGGGTAAAAGAGTTACAAAGTGAACTTTCGGAGCGCAAAGTGCATCAGACTTTGCCGGCTTCTGGAGCTTCTGTTGGTTGTATACGTGATAGAGAGGTGAAAAAACTGAAACTTATGCGGCCTACTCCTATTTATCCAAGAAACGTGATTGTGCGAGAATGAAATTAGTTGCTTAAACACAGCGTTTCTGTATTTTCAAAGTAGATACCTATCACTCACGCAGAAGACAGCGACAGTTGTGGGGTCAAACGTGTTTAAAGATTTCTCTCTTATTTAAACTCAGTTCTTAACAAGTACGAAGCCTGTAGCCTACTAATGTTACTGAATACATACTTCGTAGAATGTACGTAACAATCGTTTCATAAAACGTTAAATTTTCTAAGTAAAAGTAAAACTTTGAACGGGTAAAATAATACATACCTATTTCCATCTTGACAATAACGTGTCATTACGAAAAAAAAATGGCCGCCACGAAATCACTGCGCCGTGTTTATGACGTGTGTGTGTTTGCCTTCGTGTCAGACGTTTTTGTGTTTGTATAACAAGCAAACAAATTTCATTACAACACACGACACTCGGAATAAGTGGAGACTGCACACAATAGTGTGGCCAGTCGCACTAACAATCCGGCTAAGTGGGGTACAACTGCACCAAACTGATGGTGGGAGGTAAACAGACGCACACATTATTGCCGATGATGGGGTTCCCTATGCGTTGTTAATGCTGTTCGTACTTATAGGATACCCTAAGCATGGTAGGCCTAATCATAAAGTGTAACACTGACATTGTTTTTTCTTTATTACTTAATTTCACTTCAAACTAATTAAAAATTATTTTACTTCTATATTAGTTTTTATATTATATTTATTAAATATCTAGAATAACGCAATCGATAATGGTATTTCCATGCTGTAACGAGCAAAAGTTTAAAAATTTTAAATTTTCTCCTCGACGGAGTGTGTTCACACGAAGTTGTGTCAACGACTTCTAGTTGACGCAATAAATAAAACGTAATGTGAAGATGTCAGAGCAGCGTCGCTAACAAGACAATAGGAAGACGTTAAGTTCTACTCGACTATAGAAATTGGATGTAAGAGATGACAGGGACAGTTTAGCTAAGAATTATTACCCACAACAGCCGAGACAAAGCATGAGGGGACACTCACACGTTTACTGGGAATTGAGCAGATGTTCAGTCAAGTTACGTCAGAATACGAGGTACTGCAAAAAGGGGAAACAAAATGTTTACAAAGGAACGGACGTACAGCACTTTAAGAAACAATAAGTGAAGCAGAGAATGGACAGGACTCCAATCATGTTACTCAGCTGGAGATAACGTCTAAGTGTCAGGCGCAATTTACGATTAGAAAGTTAGAGTGACTTCACCAGCTAACAGATGTCCAGAATTGTTAATAGTTACAAAAAAAAGGGGTGTAAGAGAGAACAATACTTCGGAAGGACCCGAGAACAGATGAAGGCAACTTAGGAAAACACTGCGTATACCTCACACAAAAGAGTGATCGACAGGCGTATAATAGCTAGAGATTCTACGAAATAGGTCAACGTTCGACAGAACAAAATCTGGGGGATGTCTGGCAACCTATCAGAAGACAAGACCTGCGAAGAACACTGGTGGAGAGGACAGTTTCCACAGTAACCAAAAGCAAAAGACGTATCAGAAGAAAGATAACGAAGAATCCTAACGTAGTGGGACAAACTATTCCAAGAAAACTAAAAACTGACCTATCACGAGTAATGAAAGGCGTGAACAGCGCGGGAGACAAAATGTTGTGTAGGGACGAATTGATAAAACTATATGTCCAACACAGGGACGAAGCCAGTACATTTCAAATTTTCACGAGAGTTTTTACTTTAATTTTCAAGCTAATATATTTTAATTTTTGGAGAGTATATCTCAAGTTTCGGGAGTTAGTACATCAAAATCGTAAATCAACAGACTTAGTGAAATCGTCATGTCACAATAGTCAGACTTAGTGATCTTCTAATAGTGAATTTCAAAGTGCGATGTAACGGACTCAGGTAGTAATCATTTAAAGCGAACAATAAAATCGCAACACGTACAAATATCATCACTTGTGTATTGTACAAAACAGACGAACTTAAATTTAGTCAGTGCTACTACATCTCATTAAGCGTTATAGAACATGAAACATTTGAACTAACTAATCTAATCACACATACATTGATAGAAGGTGATATAAGTGGCGAACAGACATAAAACATTAATATAAATGAACATACAACACTCATTGTAAGATGAATTATTCAAACGAACACTAAATCCATTACTTACTTACACAACTCTACTTCGACGCGAGTGATCGTGGGTGTGTACAAGTGTTTGTGATATCGACGGCAGACAACGAGATGTGTATTTATGTCATCATCACCGCAAAGACCGGACATCACTGGACACTAAACGGATATTCCATAAAACTCAAGTAACCATTATTTTAATTATTACTTTAAGTTGCTGCTACTGACCTGATTCTTTCAAAGAATTCCTACCCTGGGAAGTTATAAATAAACGTAATGAATATAAATCAGAGTTAAAAGTATAATTAACGAATATGTTAACAAAAACTATCTGGGATTCATGAACGCATCAATAATTAGAATTTGAATTGTTATCTTATATGATTTATGTATGTCTTCTTTATTTCAGCGAATATTTAAAACTAGAATTTGTTTTATTGAAATATGTATGAATTTACAGGTACAACGACGTATTATATGTATGATTATAATTTACTATGAATGAATAATAAATTAGTTATTTAAGTTGATTCTACACATGCGTTTATTATTACAGATAACCCAGATGTTAACTTAATCTTTAAAAAAAAATCACAAAGTAAATTTTTAAGAGTTTCTTGTGCTCAGTAATGTAAATTAAATTTACAATATTAATTATTAAATGATATCATATGTTGAGCTATAAATCATTAGAGTAATTATTCAGTTGATACAAATAATTAACTAGCCGCAAATGTAAATTACATTTACATTCAATCATTATAGTTAATGGCTGCCCAACAAATGGCACGAGGAACTAGGTTCAACTAGATAATCACAATCAAAGAAATTTATATTAATTAAAAGTTCCTTAAATTATGCAATTATTAATTTATGCATAATAATCATTGTATTAAATGGTGCTCCAAGATTGTGGGGCACGGCAAACAACGAATTAATTAATTAATTCACAAATTAATTAATTACATAATATAATATTCATTATAATACTGTACGTTCATTATATTCATATATTTAAAGCCAATGACACATATTATTATTGATAAAAAGGATTTTCTTTTTAATCATCATCTTCCTTCCAACATTGGGCCCAAGGATTGCTGCGTTCTCTACTCGCGATATATGTAATCGAGTCTGCCCGTGGTACCCGCACCATGGGTGTCCGTGTGCTACGTCATTACCGAGTGATGTCAGCTGTCGTATTGCCCCGACAGTAAGTAGACGGCAGTTCCAGTTATACTCCATTTAGTTACGTTAGTTTGCACATATTCGTCAATAAACATGTTACACATATCAATGTAGGATGCAAAGTTGAAACAGGCACCCATACTAGAGGATGGGAGTGAGTAGCACGCATTAATAGTCAGACGAGACACTCAGGTCTAGAGATTTTTACTATTGTATAAGTACATATAAGTAAAAATAACGTACAAATAAATAACATATAGGTAAAACAAAAGTAGTAATTCTTTAAGAAATTTAATTGACTATCAGTAAATTCAGAATGTTAACTTGATCATTTAGAGTGGTATTAAAACGTTGTGTAAGTTATCAGATTTTTTGTTTATTGTGAATAAAATAGTTGTTTAGTATTTTTAATTCCTGTTCTCAATTCAGATGGTGTGTTCTCACGTAGCTAACTTTTTTGTCACTCGAACGGGCAGTTAAATAATGTCATATTCCTTCGGGACAGCCGAAAATCGATCAACATCCTAGTTACACCACTGAGCCGTACATGGAAGGTAGTGTGACTAGCTTTGTGCTTCATTACTCTTTCCAAATACGTTATCCAAGGCGCAATTTTCATAGGAAGAATCGACCTGAAGTTGGTAAATAATGCAACTTGATATAATGTCACAATCGGGAATCGAAGACACTTTAATTTGTTACTAAACATCATATTAGTATGATCCTGATGTAGCAGTTGCACGTTATTATATATATAAAACGCAAATATGTAACTGGGTTTGCAAATGTTAGTTTCAGTTTCAGTTATTTACGAGCAAGAAACAACTGTCAGGAAGACCGTTAGATGGGAGTCCAGCACGGACTACTGATTCTGGAATATTAATGCGTAAACCTTGAGTGAGACACAGCAAGCAAGAGCAGAATAATGATCACTTGACACTGCGCCCAAGGCTACAAGGTCACCTACAAAACACATCTGGTGATACACTCATCCTGCTGCCCTGATTCTCTGTATGGGTCACGTTTTATACACACGCTACAATAAGTGTTGAAATTTATTTGTCCATTTTACTAATACTACAAATTTAGTACTTGCTAGTTTTGTGAAGCCTTCATTCCAATGAGTTTAACTCATCCCTTTGTATTCCTTTGACTAGGTTTTAGAGTCCAATTTAAGTAAGTCTGCATGCTGTCTTTATACAGTTAACGAATTTGACAAACATTATGTTTAGATTGTATATAACTGTTTTAGATGATGGAGTCAGGCATGCATTATGGCCTGGATAGCCTTTGACTGGAAGTCACGAAAACTATATCACCCTGAGATTGACGATTGACCCAAGACTCATTTCAGTTATACTTCATATTTCAAACCTAGTCATGTAATTATATAATCGGAATCTAGTCATATGGCTGACACAATTTTGACTTATTCCAACTTTGTCATACCTGGTTTCTTAACTGCTAGTGTTGCTGCTTTCTTCTGAACAAGGAGTACTTTTGTTATTACATCCATTATCAAGTCTGAAACGACATTTTGGACTATATATTTGTGATGACTCCGAAATTCTTCGTTCAGCATGGAGCAGCAACTAGCAGTTTAGCAACAAGGTACAGTACAGTTGGTTCGATGAAGACTGCTAACATGAAAAATCTAACCGAGAATTTTGATCTAACTAAACTGTTTCTTAGCTTATAGCTAACGGTTCTATATTGTACCTTTGTCTTATGTGGTACACGCAACACTGCCCTAGTTTATCATACGACAAATAACACTGTACGCTAACTCAAATAATTAAACTTTAAAGTTTTACCTTAATCCGTCTATGTGATCGCTTAACTTTTCTTCTTTTCTTCTAACGCGTTTCGGATTGTTAATCCATCATCAGAGGTTAAAATAATTCGTCGGTTAAGACTTCGTTAAACATTAAAAGTTGCGTAAAAGACATTTAAAAATTACACTAAAAGAACATTTAAAAAATATAGTCCACAAACACAGCGACGTAGCGGATGTGAGTGCGCACTCAATACCGGTCAGCGACGTACTGCATACTTTTAATGTTTATGAATTTGTATACCATTTTCGCTTGACAAGCTTCCAATTTTAAAGTCATTGTATTGGTATCCGCGTCACAATTATTATAATTAAACTTTAAAGTTTTACCTTAATCCGTCTATGTGAAGACGGATTAAGGTCACATAGACGGATTAAGGTAAAACTTTAAAGGCTAACTCAAATGATTTATTTACGTTAAAAGGCATTTTTTCTGAGTCTTTTCTCCATATCCACATTGTTTAACAGTTACACGATTTCCTGGAGAAGTAAATGTCCCTCAGTTTCCTAAAAAACGTTTCTGTTCGTCGGCCACAAGTTCCATCCGTACATCCGTTTAGAGATCATTGTTTCTGTTCGTCGGCCACAAGTTCCATCCGTACATCCGTTTAGAGATCATTGTTTCTGTTCGTCGGCCACAAGTTCCATCCGTGCATCCGTTTAGAGATCATTGTTTCTGTTCGTCGGCCACAAGTTCTATCCGTACATCCGTTTAGAGATCATTGTTTCTGTTCGTCGGCCAAAAGTACCATCCGTACATCCGTTTAGAGATCATTGTTTCTGTTCGTCGGCCACAAGTTCCATCCGTACATCCGTTTAGAGATCATTGTTTCTGTTCGTCGGCCACAAATTCCATCCGTACATCCGTTTAGAGATCATTGTTTCTGTTCAAGGCCCTTCAGCGACATAGTTTATTAATACTGTATTTTGAAAACAGATGTAATATTATTATTACTATAATTGGTGCAATCCCAAGTTGGTTACCGTATGTTCAAGTGGGGTTCAAAAAAGGGAATTGGCTTTGATCTATTTAGTTTAATTCTCCAGTCTTTAGAGAAGATTTTAATTTCATTGTTAAGTATTTGGAAGTTCTGTGAAAGTTCTAATTGTTCTCGCTTACTGGAAATATCATAGTGTCGCCAGCTAAAGTTGCTACGATAGTGTACGATATCGCACAGATGTGTAAACACTGGAATCAAAAGTTGAACACCAATTTAGCATTAGCATTGTTAACAATTTGCATAACTTGTATACACATTTCTCCAAGATATACAATTGTCCAATGAACACGATCACTACAAATAGTAAATGTCGTCGTGTTACAAATGTCCGCACACAGTAATTAATAATTACCGGTTTACACTGAATACTGCTGTCAGATAATACGAACTGAATCGCACAACTCCAACTGACACATTTTATCGCTTCGATTAGCAGTACTCAACTAACATCGATGTTAGTTGCTCTATTTGTGGCCAACAAGAACGGCGTAATAAAGTTGCCAACGACTTTCACGTAATTTTAAATGTATAGAGAATAGTCGGGCCGTGAGTAGGAAGAAGCAGAAGGACCGAGAATGTGTGAGCAGCACGCGAGCATTGCAGGCCATAATTTTCCATACAGTACATGAGTAGTGTCATGTAATACACGCAAATTACCCGTCGCTCAGTGTAATACATAGCCAGAAAATAAACAAATGCACAAGAACTTAAGAATCAGTTAACTGGAAGAAGTCCCGCCCTGATTTCTCTGCTATGTCGCATATTTCAGTGAATTAGCTATCAAGTTTCGGATCAGTTCCCCCCCCAAACATAATAATGATATTAAAAAAACGCGACGTGAATTATTCAACTCTTGATTCGAGCTAGTTGCCAGTAATTAACGCAACGTAACGTAATTAATTTAATTCAAGTTTATTGCAGTTAGTTACAGTTCAGATGTAGAGTTTATCTTGGCTGTCACGCAATCAGTTCCAAGTATCGCCCGGTAATGAATTAACTTTTAACGAATTACATTTCAGGAAACTTTACAGCGCACACAAATTTTACTTTCCTATTCTAATTCCTTATACTGGTGCACATACAATCTTCTGGTACGCTTACGGAAGAGCGTTGGAGTCTGATTCAACAAGTGACACCACCAAAGACCAGTTAAAGGATTTGGAAATATTTTAGGAACATAAGCTTCTCCGATAAAAATCTCGCTTTCACGGACAATATTATCCTAATTGCTAGCTCAGAACAGAAACTGCAGCACAACCTGAATATGTGGGAAGAAGCTATGCGTACGAGAACATGACTACAACATCAATAACAATGATAATAAGCAAACAAGCAAGACAACATAATATACTTGTTTGCAACAGTAAGACCGAGCAGGTGCAGCTTTCAGTGAGGATGGCAGAATTAAAACCGAATTAGACTCTTGCATTAATGGAGCCAGCAGACCGTATGGAGCCATACAAAAAATGTTTCTTGGGAAGTGGGAAATCTCTAAGGGGGCAAAACTGGAAGTCTGTGGACAAATCTGTTCATATCTCAAAAGTGAGTCGTTGACCTTGAAAGGAAGACGCCAAAGAAGCAAACGCTGAGTTTTCAAATCTGTTACGTGGGCAACCTGTCTACTGTCTACGTAAGTTCAACAATGAGTCCTTTATTTCACTAACACTTAATTAAGAAAAAAATAAATAACGTTCATATTGACGACATTCAACTAATTATCTGGAAACAACTTATGTTTGTAGTTCTTTTAGTTAACCTGACCAAATTCTCTGCGCCTAAATCCCACATATTTTATATATTATTGACATTATAAATTACATTAATTACAAATAAATATAATTAATTATAAATATTATATAATGTTGAATTTTAATTGTATAATTTAGTTAATTATATGCATTATTTTATTAGAATTATTAGTATTAACATTAAACGCATGATTATTATTTGTTTTTATTATTATGATTCCATTGCTGCTATTAATTAATTGTTGTTATTATGCATACACACACACCACACACAGACAATATTAGTCTAATATTGATGCTTCTGATATTCAAGGTTTCGCCCGTAAGTATTTTTCAGGTACACCAGCGATTTTTAGAGTTTGCTTGTTTTCAGAAACATTTCTATGAAATGCTACCAATCGATTTGAAAATTGGAAACTTGAAGAATCCTAACTAATATATTAACTTCTAGCCTGCTTCTATCGTCAAACCAGTTAATTTACAAAAAAAATATTCTTTCCATGTTGTGGTATCGTAAAATTGTAGCGTATTGATGTACATTTTTCCATTTTTAATTAATTCTCTTTCACTTTCGGATCAATGCACTCCGAAAAGACGCTGAGTTCTTTGGTCACACAATTGACAGAATATCCCTCAACCTTGAAAAGAAGAAGAGAGAAACCGTTTTTTGTGAACACAATTAACTCATTTCTAAAGCTTTTAAAATATTTGACGGTTTTGGAAAACTTCAAAATTTAGCTTTCATCCACAAAGTGCAGTAAAAAACCGTGTCTAAAAAATTCATACAAATTATAAGTATTCTGCAGTAAACAAATTGTAAATATTTTATATATGACTCTTTGCTTTGTATATCAACTATTAAAAAAAACAAAAATGAATTAAAAAACGGAAAAAATATTTCCGGGAACTATAAAAGACTACATTTCCATGGTGTTATCGGGGAACGGTACACTGTAACTAAATATCTCATTAAAAATAATAAAATAATAAATAATAAAAATAAAAATCTAGCACACATATTTCTCCACTATTTAGTCTTTTAGTCTTTTCGTCAATAAAATGTAAACTATTATAATTTAAACTGATAATCCAGGGCGTCATACTAAAATATCGCAGATAAAGAAGCATACACACCTTGAATAGAATTTAGCATTATATACACATTTGTGGAAACACAGAATCCCCCATATTCGGCCAGTAAGATTCGAACTTTCTCTGTACAATAATCAAATAGGACTGAAAGAATGAAGAGCACAATTACTTGTTTATTTGGTTACAGGCCTGTATCTGTGTCGTGTGTGTGTATGCGTGCGCTCGCGCTTGCGCGTGTGTTTGCGTGGGCGTGTTTTATCAACTCGTTGATAACACACGTACATTCTGAGCAAGTGTCACTCAGAGCAAATGTCATTCGGAACAAGTGTTCCAACCCCAGAATACGAAGCCTCACTATCAGCAGGAACCTCTGGGTGATCCCTCTAATTGATATGACAGAAAGCTCACAGTAGAGATCGTTTAGCCAAGTCTGTAGACTGGAAGAGAACCTAGGAAAGCGTGGGAAGCAAGCCGGAGAAGAGGAAGAACCAGCCTGAAGTGGGAAGACGGTAATAAGGAAAGTGTTGAAAGGAGAGGAGCAGTGTTAGAGAACTGGTGCGGTATAGGAATAGATGGAGTGCTCTCTGCAAAAACGTCGATACCTACCTCGAAACCTCAATGAAGAAGAGTAAGATTTAGTAAGTTTACTCCATTTTAAAGAGATTACTTAACGACTTGCGGCCATGAACTCGATTCATATAAAGGAACCCACTGTAGGGGGTAATTCATTATAGTTTTTGTAACTCATGACGTACTTTGTAAGTGATATTTTAATTTTAAACACACCATCGTCATGACATCGCCATCAACAACAACTTTACCGTAAATCCGTTAGTGATTTGTTCTGCCGTCACAATAAAGCCACTACTCGCAGCTGCCTTCTCTTTGTTACAACATTCCTCTTCTATTTCATATAACGTTCCACACATTCGATGTCATATCTCTGTTCGGTCGCCTATAAATATTCTTAAGTGTTATTGTTTTCATGGTCCTGACCTATCATGATCCCTTCGGCTAATTTTGTATAGTATTGTGTAATTCCCCACTCTACATAGTACGAATCTAACATCATCGTAGTCGTCTTCGCTCAAGATTTAGGGCCATGAACTACACCCTCACACTACTTAGGGCCACGAGGCGTGGTACACCTCACACTACACCACCACCATAGAGAGATTAGGCTGCAAGAACTGAACAGTGGGAAAAGAAGATGTTATTGCATGTTTACGTGCAGATGCCTTATGTGTTACTGATTCACGTCCGTTTATATCAATCAGATTGCAGTTCTGGCTCTGAAATAAGTAGATATATTACAAAGTAGAGAAGAGAGAGATCCAAATCTACTAATCGTCCGAAAGGCAGTTGGTTTTCAAGTGTAAGAGCAGAAGCTAATGAGAAAGTGGAATATGTAATGAGTACCCGTCTATAGATGGATAAATTAGGCAAATCATTTCAATTTAAACTTTCTAATAAGGATCTAGAATAATTCTAGTAAAGATAATCACTACATTAGAAAGTGTTTAAAATCATTTACAGAAGGAAAGACTAAAGTTTGGGGCTCTTAGTAAGATACGTATCTACGCGGAAGTAATATTAAAATGAAGAAGTGATGGGAAAAACACTAAGCGAAAATCAGATCAAATGACTGGTCCAAACATATTAGAAATTCTTGGATAAAGTCACTGTAGATACGGGTTTGACAGAATACAGGGAAAGCAAAAAAACGACATGACGGCCATGAACCAATCCTGGATTGAGGTTGCAAAGCGAAGAAAATCTTGCATCGTCAGAAAAGTTAAAAATGAACGTCTCCGTGAAAGTATCACTGATGAAGTGACTATAAAGCTACATTTTATTATGCGAAACTTTTTACATAAAATACCCCTACTTTTTCACACCTACGTACAAACACTACAGCTCGCACTAAAATTTTAGGATTCATGCAATTTCTGCTTTACATTTTATAAAACTGTATGCACAACGTTTACACTGAACGCGTTACATTTTTTATTATACTTCAGTTTGCACTGTAGGTGAAAATAAAAATATCGTACAGCTGAGAAGCAGGCATTCGTCATCTGCTCGCGATGTACTTTTGCGCGATATAAAACTCTGACACTGCCTTCGTACTCTATCATTACTGTACATTATAGTTTAGAGTTTCTCGCTACAGCAGTACTGCACGTAAAGTTTGCTAATATTTTCTACTACTATTACTTCTTCTTCTTCTTCTGCCTCTAGTTATCAATCCAGCGACCGGTTGGCAGCTCTTTTCACTTCTACAATGTGTGCTTTAAAATCGTGTTATTTGATGCGAAAAGTTTTCTTTTGTGTTGCGCCAATTCTTTGCTTGAATTATCCTGCTGAAAGTTAACTTGTACAGTGCTGCTTCTACTACTACTACTACTACCTTCTCCAACTCTATTTGTGTCACTTAACAGTTGTGCGAATTCATAAATTCTTGCCGCCAACTCACTGCTTGTTTTGTCGCACATTTTGTTTCCGCAAAACACAAGTTGAATATTTTTTCAGATACGGATATTTTAATCAAATAATAGTATAAAAATTCATATTACGAGAATTAAACAAGAAAATAATAATATTCCACTGATTATAACACATACCACACATATACACATACCCTCCACACACACACACACACACACACACACACACACACACACACACACACACACACACACACACACACACACACACACACACACACACACACACACACACACACACACACACACACACACACACACACACACACACACACACACACACACATACCACGCAAGTACGCATATGCACTGTGCAAGTGTGCTCTCCTTTTTCATAAACCTTCATGCGTTTACCCAAGGTTGTTTTCCAGTCATTCCTTCTTTCAGTCTTATATTATTGACATTTAACAAATAACAAAACGTGTTAAACATTTTTTCCAAACACTAATTGCTATAATAAGGTGATAAGCGAAATGCAGAGTTCCAGTTTCCTTCCTTCAAGGGTACCTTACTGATATATTAAAAGAACTGACAAAACGTGGTAATTTTATTTACTTTTAAAACATAAGACAAGTATACAGGATGGGATACAGGCCCTATGTCACTTAATAAAAATGTATATTATTACAACTTTTAGTAATACAATTTAAAAAAAAAATCGAATCCAGTCATTTTAAAACAATTTTAACGGATTTTTGTTGACATTTCGATACTTTACTGTTGACTTTCAATATTTATTGTCATCTTCAGGGCAGCATAAATGCACAGCAGAAATAATTATCATACAAAATGTATATTACAATAATCATTATTAATAGAGGAATAATAATGTATGTGTGTGTTGTTTCCGTCTCGCCCGTATTCAGATTCTGATTATTACAATGAACTTTGTCGAAACATCTACACGAACGTTTTAAAATATTGTTTCTTTAACAGACGAACCTCACAGCACCTAAGAAATTGAAAAGAGAAAATAAGAAATATACATATATTATATTATGATATTATTCAATAGCCTATAGTTTCTTCTGCAAGTAGGTATTACGTGTTTCATTTCAATATAAAAGAACTGATAATCAATTTAATTCGATTAATTAACGACTGTTTAATGTTTATTTACTTAAGCAGCTGTTTCGTCGGTTTCATTGGAAATATTTAATGTTTACATTTTATTTATTTTAATAAATTAATAATTTTAAATAGATCATCTTGTTTTCATTTTATTTGAGTCTGTACTTTAGTTAATAAATTATTGTTAGTGTGTTTGTTAATATCAAGATTTTCTCATATATTCATTTTTTGACCTTTTTGTATGTTTTTAGTCAACTTTATTTTTTTAATGCCTGGAAAGTGGTGGTTATTATTTAGATAATATGTGACTAAATTAGATTTACAAATATTTAGTTTTAAAATGCATTGCGGTGTTCAAGGAATCTTTCGATTAGTTTTTTTCTTTGTCTGGCCTACGAAGAATTTATTGAAATCTGGTCATTCTATTTTTTATATTCCATTTTTATTGTGAATATTGGATTTAGTTTTGGGTTTTATTTGATGAAAAACTATATTATCCGTATTATAAGAAATTTTAAAATTTTATTTTAAATATTTAACTTAGCTTTTGAGTTATATTTCCATAATAAGTAAAGCTTGTATATTTTGTGTTACCATTAATAGGTACATTTTTAGGTGTAGTGCTAGTGGGAATTGATTGGTGAGTTTATGTTTTATTTTATTTTCTAATTTATTGATAGTTTTTATTTTTTATCGCTTTGGATACAAGTGTACATTTCGCTATCCATATTCCTCAAAATTTTTGTTTAATGCAAGAGAGCTTGCAGAAAGCCAGGAAATTTATTTAAGGGTGTTTAATAATTTTTATAATTTTCTAATGCTACCAAGATTACCATAAATTGGCTTTATTATTTTATGTGTGACTTCTTAAAGCCAATCATATACTGCAAGAAAACAAATCGAGTTTAGAGAATCTGAGAAACACAGTTTCTGCTTCAGCTTGTTTGTAACTTATTGCTGATTAGCAGTAAGTCTTAGTTTATTGTCAGTGTCCAGCAATTATACATTTTACTGAATCAAAAATTCAGGCTGATTTTATATCTTGAAAATTACGATGTAACGTGAAAGTGAAGGAAACATTCATCTCTCGGTCCTAATAAAAATATATTCGATAGGATTTCCACAATCGATATATTGAACAAATGGCGACCGACAGAAACGTTTGAAACCTAATACCGTTCGCCATGATTTAGTTTTAGACACACAAAAGCACTAGCCGCAGCACATTCGATAGTAAATACAATTCAAGTGCCATTAGCGTGGGTCGCTATGAATACAAAGTGTACTTTTTGAAGAAGAACTGTAATATGAAATAAAGACTATATGGGACGAGCTTGAGCACAATATCGTTTCCAGCTGCTGTCGACTTGTATATAGTATAGAGTTCGTTTGCCTTCCATTATAACTGTAACTTACGTGATACCAGCGTATTATAAGAAGGCTAATGTGTTACTTTTTTAATCAGTCGTGTGATGCTTTATTTGTTAAGTTTTTGTCTGTGTGTACTGTGTTTTGAAAGTTAAGTTAAAACAATAAATTAAAATCAAAATATTTAGAATAAAATCAAATTTTGAAATATCAAATGTTATTATTGTCGTTTTAAATATGCGTGACTCTCTCCAACCGGCGACTGAAAGAACTAAATAATAACTTTGGCATAATTGATTATTTACGCCACTTTTTTGTGTGTATAAAAATTGATTTAAATTGACAGGGGCTTAATTATTTTTACGCGAGTGTTAAATTATCGTAACTCCATTTCTACATCCTTGAATATAAGTCACCGCCGCCGCCACTCCTATCATTGGGCCCATGGTCTGTTGAACTCTCTAGCTCATATCACACCACCGCGCCGCCATAAAGAACCAAACTACATTTAATGCAGTTGCAAGTTGGACGTGTGAATACGTTCTGGACGGGAAAGTTCACCGTGACTCGTTAAGACAGACACAGGGCAAACATTTAATTTATTCGAATTATTAACTTTTTCAAACTATATTCTTAAGCCTGTGAGACAAGAACTTGCCTGTCATGTACGACGCAACTCTCGCCTTGTTTACGCCTTCCAGAGAATGGTCGATTATTTTCCACGCATCGTCACAGTGCTTCAGAGCGTCTGTCAGTCTTACCTAGTGTAAATAGCGGTATTTCGGAAGCGTATAGTTGCCTGTGAATTTCCGATTCAGTTAATAGTTACAATCGGTGCTGTATACAATCGGTAGTAATTCTGTGTGTGCTGACAGCGGTCTCAAAGTGATATTTATGAATTATTGTATCCGTGTATCTGTAATTAATGACTTGTAGACGCCTATTATTTATAGTGTGAACAGATTACAATCGCAATCTTGAAGAATAGTTGCATAAGGGTGTCTCTGCTTATTGAATTTGGTTTAAAGTTTCGTGTAACGGATTCTCTGGTGTTCAGTTATTTAATTCCACTGTTAAAATACAACAATCCAAGGGACTGCGTAATAATAGTATCATTCAGTTCCAGCAGTGATATGCTGCCAAACCAAAAAATGGAATAAAATGCGTGTGTACAAAAAATTTAAAAACTTCATGAGGCGTGTATTGCTGGAGTAAAACAGAACGATTAAACAGTTGCTAGAAACATCCCGGATGAGAACGATAGAAAGATCTTAAAAAAATTAACAAATAAAACACAATTGCAACATAATAGAAATTAATGAAGATTATATCGTGAACATAAGAGACGTCCGATATTCTATATTATTAACTGTTCACATTTTCTTATGTAGACATGTGTGTGCGTGAGCGCGCGCTTGTGTGTGTGTGTGTGTGTGTTCTCTTGATGATGGCTTATATCGACATAATAGTATTGTCTGAATCATAATCCATATTTTGAAAAAAGCCTTTTTCATAAACATCGTGAAGGAAATCGATTACAATATAATATTTTCTCATCAACATATGTGAAAGACACGTGTGTGTTCTAAAAATCACATTTTAAGGTCGTTGTTAACTAGAAAAGTCTATTATTTCTCGCCAGTTTACACTTTTACCAAACGAATCAAAACTCTATGAGTAGAAAACATTCCCAATGAAACAGCTGTTCAAGAGCTGTAAACGCAACCATTCAACTTCATGCCATAAAAGAAACAGAGCATTATATTTATGCCAAAAAAGTGTAAGTGAAAACAATTACATTTATGGCTGGAAACAACATTTCTCCAACACTCTTAAAACAAAGTTGTAATATAATGTAGGAAAATCAAATAACTCAGCATCAGAGGAAACAACATAAATTGGACTACATAATATGTAGACGCTTACTTCTGTATTTTGTTTTGTAAATATTTTATATTAGTAAAAAAAAAATCAATTATTCCCGTGACCCGTAAGTTGTTTGTTTTAACGGAAACTCAACATTGTAATGCAACATACAAGACGTGTTATTTTTATAAAAAGAAACTGGGAGGCACTGTCTTACACAACTATACCGAGTCAAATATTTAAAAAAATTTGAAAATATATTACTTGAATTACAGATGTCATATTAGCCTTTGACTCATTCCCACTTATCAATAATTCGTGTATCAAAGAGGAGTCACACAAACTTAAACTCTGAGATAAATAAGACATACAAAAAGAGCAAAAAAGTATAAACACTTTATGTCTAACAATTTCAGAGGGGAGACCGCTGGGCAATACAATTAAAAAAAGGTGGACCCGGAAACTGCTGCAATGCTTGTATTGGACAGAAATATGGAAAAGAAAAATCAGAAGAAAATTTAAAACAAATCAGTAAAACCTGTAATAATCTAAAGTTAGAGAGTCGGTCAGTAGGCCTATAAAGTAAAAGTAACACAGAAAAAAGCGTTAAGAGTACCAGAATGAATTTTTTGAAAGAAATACACGGAAAGTTTGGAAGAGAAATAAAAAGTGGTCAAGATTGTGCTTATCAAGTATTCCATTACAGATGCTACAATTTATCAGATGTGAAGCGTAAATAGACAATTAGATATGGGCATGTACATAATTACTATAATTATTGAATATAAATTTTAATAACAGGTGTTAAATTGGCAAGCAATGGCAAGAAGAAGACAGAAGACAGGTAGACAAAGAACCAGTTGAAGAACACAAGAGAGAACTTAAGCTATTGTGTAGACAGGTTAATGAAATATTTAGACTGGAATCGGTAAAAACTTGAAAACGCTGTGAACTGATCAGTGTGTTTCGTGTTTGTGTGTAACACACCGTCGTCTTCTACTTTTTCTGCATTCTAAGTAATTTCGGTTAGGTTCGTTAAGAATGTACATAAGGATGTCAGCTCAGCGACTTAAGCAGTACTCCGCTGATGTTCCATACTCCGTTAGAGTCACTTTCCAGGTTCAGTGTTGAACTTGACCATAGATTACATGCCTCTTCTGTCAGCTATGAATAGTCAGATAACAAAGCATGCTTGACACGCACATATGTATGTTAATATTCATGTAACATTAATATGTACTTGTATAAGTAGCCTACTTAAATATCAGACAAGTGTCAAGTACTTTGTTATTAACTTATGGTTCAGATTTACTATTTATAAGCCCTCAATTAATATCACTAATACGCTTTCTGAGCTGCAGAATTCGCTCACTGTTTTGAAGAAAGTACATTTTATTATTACATAGATTTCTATATTAAACACTTTTTCAATTAACTTATGGGTAAAATTACAAAACCTCCGATTACTCGACTATTTCTTTGGTAACATACAATTGTATTCTAGAGCATACAATCATGCAATAAACACTAAAAGTTCGAAACATTTTAGATTTTGGGTTACAATTCCTTTCACTCTGACATCCTGCTAAAATTCACAATTTTTTCAAATGTTCTATCACTTTTTCCCGTCCTGAGGTCCCAAAATTTTGGAGTGTTCAAAACCTAATATTACATTTAGATGTTAATTAAAATTCTCTTGAACTTTGGTGACATTTCACAATTTTCACACCTCACATTTTTGCCTCCCGCCCGCAATTTTTGGGAATCCATCTCAAAACAACAGGTCTCTGCAGGATTATGTTAAAGTATGGACACGCATTCCAAGTTTTATTAAAGTCGGTTGATTTGTTCAAAAGCTATCATGGAGCATATTCCAAACAGGCAGACACTCAGATGAAGAGACAGATAAGTGGCAAGCGGTAGAGTGAAAACTGAGAACTGGCTTCGCTCATTCAATTAATAAACATTGGCATTTTGTATTTCTAAATCACGTCGAAGCCTCTGTTCCAGGCGATTCTAAAAAAAACTTATGAAAATAGCTCAAATAACGGCGTATCCTGTCATCAACTATTGAACCTGTCGCGAAAACGTAACATTAATTGAAAAAAACGCCGATTAAACTGCAAAGTTCAGAGCTGTCAGTGTTCCGATAGGGGTATAATAGTCGTTAATTATCGCCCGCCAAAACGTACGTATAGATAATAACCACTTTATACAAAGGATCCATTTAATGAATTAAGTCTTAAAGCAGGAATTGAAATCCCTCCCCACAATATTTTGGGATGAGACGGTAGTTTCAGGCGGATACAATGGCCTCCGATTTTCCTGGAGACCGTGGACATTCGTTACGTTCTTGCGATCAATATGTGTGTGTGTGTGTGTGTGTGTGTGTGTGTTATTTTAATGTACTTTCCTTTCTGCAGGTGAAATCCATACAAAGATTTGATAGCGCCTTTACGTTAGGTTACAAGAAATTAACGAAACGAACAGAGGAGAATAGATGAAAAATAATATAAGAGGACATGTATGATTAATACTGAACTCAACAGGAAGGTACATTCACGACTGACTGTATATTAAAAGAACTCACTAGTTTTATTAAAAACCAACATCCACAATTTGACTTTCTACAGCAACACTTCGATTACAATGACGGACATCTGGAATGATAACGTGATAACCGAATACACGAAGTTTAATGCAGTAACGTTCTTTTCAATTGCAGTTATGCATATAAAACTTTGGCCTTCATTGCAACTTGCCGTAACCAATGAAAGTATTGAAATAACATGCTACTTTAAGATGAAGGACTGTTCACAGGACAGACGTCTTGATATTATGAGAACTCCACATTGAAAATAGAAGCCTTTTCAATCCTCACAATAAAGTTTCAGGGGACAACACATAACTTTGTAAAAACATGAAATTCGAGGTGCTCGTTTTGAGTATATAAGAACGAAAGTGAAGGTGGATGGAAAAGTGAAAAACATAAGTATCCTACCTGATTCTCCGACAAAGAGTCAAACCGTTCAGTACCTGGAATCTGAGGACAGCTGAAGACAAAGATCACTGGCGGAAGAACACGAACTTCTAAGTCTAGAGTCACGATATTCGGAAAGAACGCCCTGATACAGATGAGAGATAGTGCTCTTTATATCTGTCAGGAAGCTCGTAATTCGAACTGCCAGTACGAGTAGACAAGCAATTTATTCACATGGAAAATTCTGGGGCGGTACTCTTACGATTCCCAGGTCTGGTTAGGTTTGTACTCTGTCCCTTATTACTATATATCGTTATTTTCACGTCCCCGAGAAAAGTACTGCCGTTTTCAAGACAACCAGTTTTCATGGTGGTCAGTGGACAGTTTTGATTAAATTTCTTCCAGAGTGTAAAATAGGTGGATTTGATCAAGTAAAGCAGCGATATTTGATTTGTTAAGCAGCGATATAAAAAATTTAATTCAATAGGATCCTGGATGGTTCGAGACACTACCGGTAAAGACAGCAAGCGCAAGTGAAAAAATGCCATTGGAGCGTAATCCTGAGACTCAAAGCTGCGGGAATGAGAACCGTTGATAGACTTAAAAAGAGGTGGGTAGACACTAAGTCAAAACAGGCCTGAAAACCCATAGGAAGTAGAAAAGTAATACAAAATCCTTTATAAGTTAAAGTCATCACCTATATGGTTCAACGACACAATAACAAAAATAATTGTTAAGCACTGCGTAAGGAGAAAAATGCCTCTGCTGGGCGAAGACAGAAACGGATGGAAAAACATGTCACAATTAGACCTTGATGAAGATTCATGAAATTAAGGTGCTCCATACAAGCGGCCGACGAGGAAGACCCAAACATTTAACACCACCTGCCATTCAAACCCTACAATTTCCGTCCCAACATTGAAGACGATCAAGACTTTTAAAACATTTCCCAGTCATTAATTTAAAATATACTTGCATAACACAGAGCGATAGAGAGATAGAGAGGGGGAATAGAAGTCGATAAACAGCAGAAACCTACACTGTGTATGCGACAGTAACATATTCACTCAATTAAGCTGGTATATTGTTTCCGTCGTAAACATTCAAGAGAAAAGCGCACGTAGATACGTACAAAGAGGTCGCCAGTTTATCTAAAAAACAAAAACAAACAGTACTGGAGCGGGAAACGAGACTGGGCAAATTATAATTTCCGGTTTATTTTTATCAGTAAACTGTTTGTCGTTTATTTTCTGTGTACAATATTCAGAACGTTTTGTTTTTGACAGCATCATCCTGTACATATCGCTGTATTGTTGTTGTTACCTCTGTCATTCTCTCCCCTCACGGTACGCTCGCGCGCGTGCGTTAGTGGGTGGTATACCGCTTACAAGTACTACTGTACCGACAGAGGCGGCGGCGGCGGAGTAGGGTTATGATGTACTGGTTGAACAAAATGTCAATCATATTATTTACTCACCTATACGATCCATGTGCCGTGTTGAAAAGAGACGGTAAATAGGTTAAATTAAACAAGCGGGAGCAAGACAGAGAGCCGCTTGCGAGGAAGAGTCCAACAATACACAGCTGTAGTAGGGACTGAGTGTATCGATTGTGCGTGTGGTGTAGAAACAAAATGGCTGAAAACGGCACGTCACGTTAGTTGCTCAGTTTCTTCTTACTGCTACACTTCTGTCTGATATACAGCATTAACGTATTACTGTACAGACATATGGTTAACTACGAACTAGAGCATAATCAACACGTACACAATTGTTCAAATTAAAGCTGTAAATTCAGTTTACATTAATGTTATATAATCAAGTTTTAATATTCATTCCGCATCGGTTAATACATTCCGAAAGTGAAAATCAAATTTTCGAAAGTGTTTAAGGTTAGAAAGAAAAAAATTATGAAGACAATCACTGCCACTACGATGGTAACCGTGTTCCACTCACTGTTCCTGGACTGTTTCCTGTTGTTTCTCATGTGCCACAGTTTGTTGTCTACGGAATTTATTAAATCTTAGTCCTTAGTGTCAGTGGCTGCCTATCAGTACGGCAAATGAAAAGAAAATGTAACTACGTATAATAAACAGCTCCAGTTCTGATTTTAAAACGACAAATTATTTTTAGGTTATGCGAAACACGTAAACCGGATTCGATCGCTGCGTATAAACTTCCGGTCGGGACGCGGCGCCGCGACAGTCACCACCACTCCGTTCCGATTTATTTATTTATTTACTCATCAGCGGCCCGAAACGAATTTAATTAAAACCGATGTTAATTCGGTTACATCACTTCGTTAATTTGTTACGGCAACGTCACTGCGGCGCTCGCGCGCGAATTGCGTATCGCGTATTATTCACACAACCGAGTGTAGTGAATTTTTAAAACATGAAATCGTAACATTTCCGTAGTATATATGCTTGGTTGTAACACTGCTTGGGGTGGTTTTGAATCATTGAATGGATGGATGGGGTAGAAACAAGGGGGAGACGTACGTTTGAAACGAACCTAGGCGACTAGTGCCGAAAAAATACGAAGTGGAGCAAGTGTGTATTTTAATACAGTTCATTACCACTTCTGCTAACAGCAATTACGATTATAATCTTTTAACTTTTTAGAGTCGTTATTGCTAATAAATGCACACTTGAGTGTACACGAGTTTATGTTCGTGCGAGCTATGAATTAAACTTCAGAATACGGCATTTTACAATTTTTTACTATTGTTTGGTTAACATGAACCAATGTTACTAGAGTAACAACCGGTAAAATAATGCAACTGTACATTCTCAAACAGTTTAAAATATGTGTTTTCTTAGCAAGTGCATGTCAATATTACTGGCTAATGAGTTTGTCAATAAAGCAGCCTTAACAGTCTGTAAAGAGCCGTTTGCAAATGTTGCAGGATATTGTAAAAATTATTTATGCTTATGTATAAAAATACATGGTAGGCCTATGCAGAATTTACATATTTATATTTACATAATAATTAATATACATCTCAACGTATTGCTTTCATTTTAGGGGCTTATATTTTGAAGAACGCAGAACTTTTTTTTACGACTAACAAATATGTACGTGCTTGCGCGCGCGCGCGCGCGTGTGTGTGAGAAAACTTGAAACAATCTTTGATGCAGTCTTTCAAAAAGCCTGCTTCTAGGGAACAGGTAATTCCCTACCTATACACTGATTTATAAATTCTGGACGTATTGGAACATGAAAAGAGTAATGCTATTTTGGGTATTTTTTATTGTTGTGTAGGAATTTATGTAGGCAAAAATTGTTAGAACACACAAAATAAATGAAAATTTTACAATAGTCTGTTAAAGAAACACCTTAAGAATTAAAAAAAAAATACAGATAATTGAATTACATACAAATATTCTTTTATTTGCAAGGTTTGAAGAAAGTATTTTGACACAATCTAATAACGAGACTCATAAGCCCCATCTTATCAGTAGACTGTATATTTTTTTTTCTTCAATATGTTGGCTGTTTCGAAATTAAAAAGGGTTGGTTTTGTTACCAAGTGTTTATTTTATATTTCCGTTTTCGTGTATACTCCCTATTCTAATGCTGGGATGCTGGACTTACTTTCTCTTTTCCGAATGTTTACTATTCAAAACTTTTCTTCCATTATATGACTCTCAGTATAGGACCAACCCTAAGAGATCTTCAGAATGTGAACCTATTTGTGTCTCGGTATAGAATTAGAGGGCTCCGTTTTCCACAGCTTTTGTAATTGACATGTCATGCCCACGAATCCCCATATTTTCTCATGCCTTATATTTTATATGCCTCCATACTTCATATGCCTTATATTCTCTTTAAGCAAGGACGAGACATTATCTCAGCTACTTAATTTTTATGTTTAATCCTTATTGTGACAGTTACATTACTCAACATGCCATTACTCACTGTCCTACTTTTCTGTGGACATCTTCAGGATCAGTACACCATGTAGATTATGAAGTAACATCACTTTTCAGTGAGTCGTGTCATTACTGTACAATCCTTCCCACCTTGAAAACATAAGGAAACTCTCACAGCTCGTCCGGCGAATCTCTGTGACCAAGTATATTGTTGAATTTTTGTTTATCAACAAATTACATGAGCTGTAACCATTGAAAGTCACCGTTAATTACAATGCGTGTGACAATTTGCGGCTGATTATGACGAGTATCGTAGTTAAGACTCTGGTTTCTGGCTTCAGTTTATACTCTTCAGAATTTATTCAAATTCAAATCCACGACCGATAAACTGTTTCGCAATGTTAATGGGATATTAATATTACGACTGCATGAGCATATTGTATAATTTGAAACTTCGGCTTTGACTTCTTGAAGGAAAATAAATAATAAAATATATTTCAGAGTAATGAAATCATTTCACTAATACGTGTATCACTACTAGTGCTCGATGTATTAAAACAAGTATTATTTACGATTTACGGAATATTTATGTAGCCGCAGCCTGAGTACGTAAACCAAACAGACTTCAAATTTATACTGAATCAATTACCGAAAACTGTTTTTACGGCGCGGCGGTCTCCCGTCCGTCGTGTTGTACAGAGGAAACAGAATAACTAACACCATTAAATTCACTAATTACAAACTTTAATTAGATAAATCAACAATTAGGATTCAGCAAGAAATTCCTTTACAATAATTCAAGTTAAATCTGACCAACACACAACAACGAAAGTCACCTTATTACAGCTTCGCACTAATTATCACATAAAGCAATTTTCACTAATTGCCGCAACCGCACTCGTAATATCGCCAGGTCTAACTGAACTTGGCCGCTTCGAAATCCAGAATTGTACCTCGGCCGCCTTGGATTGTAGTGACACCACTGTAGTCTAATGCCGGTAGAATAGTCGAGGAACGTGTGTAAGGGGCGTCTCGGATTATCTAGAGCGTTGAGTAATTCTGCCGCGCAGGGTGATCTCCAAACAGGTCCGTGCGTTGCCGCCGCGTATTAAGAGTCACGTAGGCACTAGTGTTATTTTTCAGCTCCACGAGGATTTTTACGTATGTAGCTGCGTGCGTGCGATACGTAGGATTTTTGTACGTCAGTGATGACAGTTTTAAAAATGTATGTAAAAAAAATATTTTCCTTTCTGTTCAGTTCTTACAATCTCAATCCGGAGATGGTTACTGAATCAGAGTAAATCTTCAGATTGTTGATCTCGCTCTGTTTGTAATCCTTCAATCCATTCAAGCCTATTTCTACAGCCACTTGATCCGAGAACTTCTTCCTTGTATATACTACGAAAAATACAAGCCTACTTCTTCCATTTTCTCCTAGTATATTCCGTTCATTATTACTACTAATACCATAGTGATATCATACTATACGCACGAGGCTTTTCCCACAAACGTTTATTCTCTTAAAAAATATTCACGCTCACCCCAACTATGAAATTTAGTGCAGTCTTCTTCCGCACTTTGTCTCACAAACCTCTAACTGCTTATCGTCACACTTTTCAATAACTCCGTAAATCACAGCTACAAAAAGCTTCACTCCACGTAAGACATTTTATTAGATATTCCAAGATTTCTATCTAATGTTTCTTGAGGTCAACAGCTACACCTGCTTCATACTAATTATTTGTGTCTACGATATCTAATATTTAATATTTCTACGAGTGTTAAAACGTTTTTGACAATGCCTCTCAAATAAGGCAACGTTTTTGTTTGTTAAAACTAGAGTCTACTTGAAATTTAAATTTACCTATTACTAAATGAATAGATAGCATCTGTCAAGCAGTTATACTTCACAACGTAGATAAACCAGATTTAAATCTGATAAACTGCTGGAATAAAACAGCATTTCTGAATGTACGTACTTGTTACAAACCTTTACTAAACAACAATATACGTGTTTAAAAGGAATAAATCCCAAATGTTTAGTACCAAGCCACGTGTTGTTCAATCAAATATATTGGAACTTACCGTCTGCGGCTTTTCAGAAATTGTCGTGGTGGGAGCGAGGCGTAAATCAGTGCGCGGTCGGTTTTCATACGATGTACATCGGTAACCTTCGCACTCGCTGTAAATATTATATTATCATGTTATATTAAGTTATTTTTATATTGGATTTTAATATTTTAAGTGTTTGACAAGTGTATCAAATTTAAATGATACACAATTATTTTTAAATTCTGATGATGGGACAAGGGTCCCGAAACATGTCAATTTTATAAAGACGCTGTTTCTGAAAAGCCGCAGACGGTAAGTTCCAATATATTTTATTGAACAATATACGCTTCAAACGGTTCAGTATTTAAGCCTATAAATGTTATTTTGGTGGTATTAATAGGAATTATTAGGAACACGATTGCATTTCAAAATTAATTCGCGATTTACTGATGCCAAAGCTTTTCAGAATGTTACCAATTTCATTTTATGTTGTTATATCACTGTAAATTTTAAAAATTTATATGTCTCGTTGCACAAGATACTCAGTAAATCGTGATTTTATATTGGTCCAGTCTTAATCTTGATAGTGAATATTGGAAGGATGTCATCATACCATCCTAGGAAACGGAGAAAAAAATTGTGCTCTGAAAAAAATAAAAGTACTTACGACTAAAGTAACGCGGGTACAACAATAAAGGATAGAAAGAAACAAGGTAGGAGAGACATTAATGCTGAACGAGACATTGTGGGATCGGACAATTTCCCAAACCGAGAATAATATTAATAAAATAAAATGTAATAACAAAAATAATAACTAATAACATAAATAATAAAACCCTTATGTAACAACACCATTCTTAGGATAACTGTAAAAATGTGGAAGAGAAAATTTGGCAAAATAGACTAATGAAAGAACGCTATTAAAAACTGAAGGGGCTCTAGTGTGACCTTATGAAAATGATACCAGAGGATACTTTCCAGAATCAATTAAACCGAACAAGTTGGTCACCACTAGTTCGAAACTAATAAGGAAGCTAATAAAAGGATTACCACAGAAGAGAGGACTAGCAGAGGTTGTATGGAAAGGTGACACCAATGAGAGATAGGTGACACCGAAGTAAGATACAATCCGATATGATGTTTCTGATAGTGATGACGATAGTTACGACAGCCACGTTAACTCTCCTCGTATAACGAGTCGCAAGTAAACTGGCATTGGAGTGATTAAAAATGTGAAGCCAATCAGTCGACTACGTTAACCTACTGTGAATATTTTTTCTTATTCTAAAAAATTATGGTTAAATTGAAAAAAAAATTTCTTAAATAAAAAAATATTGTAAAAAAATCATGAAGTTGCTTGCAAGAGGCAAAAGGTACCCTTCTAGGCAAAAGTGCTTTGAGTATTTGAATTTTCCGAGGGCTAAAAGGAAGGCAATTTAAAACCACAATAAAAATCCGACTTTCCTATCCAACTCGGCGGACAAAGTGTCGTAGGCCTTACTACATCTTACAAAAGTTAAAAAACGTATACAAAATTCACTATACAATGTATACTTGCTGCCTTTAATATTTGCTGTTCGTCGACGGAAAACAATTTGGTTTGGTCTCTAACTGCACAACCATTAGTGCTTAGAGGAAAACATAACGTTACAATTGTTTCTGTAATGCTTTTCTAATTTCTTGATTCCGTCGCCGCGGGGGTGGAGGGGTTGATAGTCTGCCGTCTTCTCCGTTTTATCGCTGTCGTAGCCTGAGGCGGAGTGGTTTCCCACGAGTGCGAGTGTCTGATTGAAAACGGCGATAAAACTCTCATTGGCCTTTCATACATTGCCGGAGACGTTGATTAGTGGAGAACGCGTCCGTCGAGAATCGTAAATATGAGAAAGAGAGACTTCGGTAAATATTTAACCCACTTTCGTTTATTATTTTCCGAAACGAAAGGTCTACAAAATCTTTCATTTGAGAGAAAAGTTATCTCCCGCAGCCTTAATCGTTTATAGCCTTCCTCGTAATTGTTTTTATCTACAGATTATTAATGAACCAAGATGGTTGCTTCCAAAGCTTTTTAGGACAGCAATCGTTATACTCTCTCTCTCTCTCTTTACGTTACCCTCTCTGCTCTGCCTCTGGCTGTCTGTTTGTCTCGCAACCCCCTTCTCTCTCCCCTTTTTTATACACACATATGCATACACAGAATTTTACACGGAATATTCAGGTGCTGGATAAGACGGATGGGAAGACGAGGAACAACACCCGTATCTACTGTGAGCGATTGGTAAGAACACGCCGGGTTAGAGTATGGAGGAGTAGAGCAAGAACCATGATAAATAAATAGATAAAATAATAGGTACACTACAGAACTACAGGCATAATCGGCCTTTGACACAGAAAACGAATAAAATACCTGAGAATAGAGAAGATGGAGAATGTTCCATTGAAAACAACTTTGATTCCATACGCGTTTTATTTTTCTTATCACCAAACGTTTAGCCCGCTCTATGATGAAACAATATCAGATGCTCCATCTAAAGTGTGTTAAGTCTTAAAGCAATAATGTTTCTAATAGTTTAGTAGTGGTCGTGAATTAATGACGAAGGTTTTGTGAATATTGATCAATGAACGAACACGAATGTTCTGCCTATTCACTGACAGAAACTCACAAAACCTTTGGTCGATTGTTATTCTTGATACTGAAAACTTACAAAAGTTTACGAAGGCTGAGCTTCCATTTCCACATAAGGAATAAAGTAAAATACAATTAAAATTGAAGAACGAATGTACGATAACAGGATAAGATAAAACATCAAAATTAGGTAGTTCAAAAAATTGAGGAACAGTCAAAACATTTCCACTGTGTTAATGTAGTAATCTTGTGTGTGAATATATTGTCTCCCTACACATTCATCGTTTCGCGTTTACAAATCGTGTACTCTGTTGTTAGTATTAGACCGTATATACGTGGAAATTTAAAACGATTTGAGTTACATTTCATCACATTATATTCGCGTCGCTGTAACCTCGCATCGTGTTGTGTAGTTAACGTTCAGTCACAGATGAAATACGCAACATTAAACACAAGAGATGTAAATAAATACGTGGTCCTTAGTGTTCCATTATGGTAAGCGTGTGTTAGGTACCGTTTGTTTACGGTTCCGCTTCAGCCCTGTCACCCCCCCCACACTTCCACTACTTGTGTGCATTTTCGCGCTCCACTTTGCCACCAGTTTTGTTGTTCTTTCGCTGACGCTTATCATTATTGACAGTGAACGGAGAAAGGGACATTATGTCGACATAGTGTCTCTCTGTTTTTGAATTGGTACTTTTCGTTTACTTTACGATTAAACGGATTACTTGAAACGGGAAATGATTTTTGTTAAGAAAAATCTTTGCTTTTCACGTTCGTCTGTGGATTGTTGTAGCCAAACTATGTGATGTGTCCAAAGCACAAAACTTAAAAAACTAAAACTATAAAAAAAGAAGATTAAAAGACGTTTTCCACAGATATATTAAATAATAAGTAAGTTTACATGTTACATCTGGCCGTTGTTAAAGAAAACATTTTAGAAATAAACAGTAGAGTTCACTACATTCTAACTATTAACTATTCATTAGAGTGCAAAATTACTGCTAAGCCTTGTAGGAATATTAAGTAGATTTATTTATAATTTCGTTAAAATTAAGTTAATCCTTAAATATATGTTTCGGTGATTTAAAGAAGACACATTGTTGAATCCCCTTGGAGGAGTTATTAAAATAATGAGAGATAAGGGGGTTCAAAGCGTTATTCAAGCTTAATAGGAGATATTAATACGATCTGTAAAATGTTTATATTAGTAAACCTCCAATACACGTACAACTGTGAATCACCATTGGAATTAGACAAGACGACTCCCTTTTCTTCCATTCCATATGTAGAAAAATAAGACCATTCCACAAAAATTGGAAATTATATTTCCATTGAATCTGATAGCTGACGATGCCGTTCTTCTGTTAGAAAGCGAAGATGGGATTGAAATGCTTTAACATAGATTCTGTATAATTGCTAAATAATACATTATGATAATCAATAAAGAAAATACAAGATGGATGTAATCTTACACTGTAGTCGCTTACAAATGAACAAATTACGTATAAATTAGACGTAACTGAGAAAGTAATACATCAAGTAATAGAAGTAGAAGATAGAGAAGAAGAGGAGAAGGAACAGAAATTTATTGAAGAAAATTTTATTATTGACTGAGAGTTGGTGCGAAATAGACGTCTGCATTTACACTAAAGGATTATCTTCTTTACGAATGTAACTTCTGATAAATGTGTTGAATAAAGTTATTGTTGTTACATGTCTCTGGTGGTAACTTATTATAGTGACTGACTATCACTGTCTACGTAACAATAGGCCTACAATATGAGCATTTCCGTATTTGCGGATGTAAGTCATTTACACGCGTAAGGAGTTTGTACCGTCTGGTTTTTGATCACTGTATGCGCCAGTAATACGAGTTTAGATTTTAACACGAACTCGATTTTAGAAATTTTAAATCTGAAGATCTCGGTTTTAAATCTTAGATCTTAGAAATCTTAAACCGATAATCTGTAATGGCTGAATATGGGTAGTCCAAAGTTTTTTTCTTGTACTTTAATAAATGGAGTCACCACTTTAGATAAATATAAATATGTGCCTCCATCCGTTTTAAAATAATTTGGAAGGTCATCTGGATTTTGCGTAATCACTGATTGGATTCATATGCGAATAATTTTTGTTTTTCAATAAGCAGTAGGCTACTCAGAGACATTTTTTTCGATATCGTAACATTACTGTTTATAATAACACATGTTGCAGTTATACACAAAATTAACCCTTCTTCATCCGTTTCCTTTAAAGAACTAAGTAAAAATTCCTGAGCATGCAAATGTGATATCGAGGCTTGTATATGAACACAATCACCAGTCTCTACACAATGCCACCTTAAGGACATCGCCTCCGCACTCTGCTCCTGTACGGTATCAGTTCAACCGAACGTTTTACGAGCACAAGTGATCAATCCAAAGGCGAAACAATGCGGGCCACATCGTAAACGCCGGAATCCCCTGCTCCCGGTTATTTATAGCATACGTTCACGCACGGCGGAGATTGTATAATAACTGTGAAAGCGTTATCAGTTCGGCTTGATTACTTCGGCGCACGAAACGTATTTCAGGAAAACAAAATGTAAAAACTTTCCGAGCCCGGCCGCGGTCCTCCGGCGGGGCTGACACGAGAAATGTGTGAACAACAGAACTACTAGGCAGGTAGGCAGGCAGCTATGTGTTTTGTTAAATAAAATAAAACTTGACGCAGAGGTGGGCAACGGAACGTTGCGTGCACGAATTAATTGAGGTAAATACCCGGAGAATCGCGTGCGTCTGTCCAACGTGTAGTGATTTACACGGCCGGTATTAATTAATATTACAAGCATGGAGTCTGCAGGTAGGTCAGTGGCGGTCATCGGGAGTATTATTGCTATACAATGACATAATCACTCACCCGCAGGCATTTACTGTTTTTTTTTTCGGGACACAAATTAATACCCAAGAATGACACTGATTAGTGGGGAGCGTGTACGATCGCTACTAACTAAGAGGTTTGGGTTCGATTCCCGACGAGAGTAGAAATAAAGTTTTTTTTTTCTTTTGTAACGTTACTCTCCTCTTGCAGGACAGTGGTACGCCAACGATAAATATTTTTACCTGGTATTACAGCTCGACTTAACCGATCATAGTCTACGTTAATCTTAGCCTTCATATAAGAAAACATTCTCTGTTTAAAACTTTACGTTTTGAGTTTTCAATTGCTCCCGACGTTATAACCACGGGGAAAAATGGTCTAACAAAAGAATATCGTCTCTTTAACCGTTAAAGGAAATACAGAAGTATGCGTATGTATGGTAGAATCTGCCACATCTGCTTCCAAAGGAGGCATCTTCCTCTCATTTAATTTTCCGTTTTTTGAGAAGGGTGGTGTCAACATGATTCGCTAGGCATCTTCCACTCGTCTTATCTTCCGTCTTTCGGAGAAGGGTGGAGTCAACATGATTCACCAGGTATCTTCCTCTCAATTCATCTTCCGCCTTTGGAGAAGGGTGATGTCAACATGATTCGCCGGACCTTCTGCCTTTGATATTTCTCTGTAGAACGTGAGAGTTACGGTTCTTCATACACGAGTTGAGGACAACCGTAGGAACGTTTTATTCGGTTTCAGGGTTTTACAGATACTGCACTTTTCCAATTCGGATTAGGCCTACTGTTGTACTTAAAACCAATGTAACGACTAAGTTTCCTGCTTTGAGAAGAAATCAGCAATACAGGTAAATGATATATAATGATACATACACCACGATCTCGGTAAACCGATAGTTTGCTAGACCAATAGTCCGGAAATCCAGCATCAGTAGTTTACCAGTTCTAACTTTTAATCTTTTGGAAGTGACTGTGAGAAGAACATTCATCCCCGCGCCAATTCCCTTCCACCCCACCCCCCACTCAACCTACCAACAAAAAAACCGTTACAAGTTACTGACAGTCTGTCTCACACCGCTGACGAAGGCGCACATCACGCCGAAACGCGTACGGGAGGAAACAAAGTAAGTTCACAAGTGAAAGTTTAATAACCAATATTAATTTAGATATTTGTTATGCATGGCGTTAGGTCATTGTTTTATTAGTACCGGATCCTTTCGGAAGATAAGATGAGTGTTCTTCTTTCAGTATGTGAAGCAAACCTACGTTTATTATATTGTCAGTTCCTGTTCTCTTGAATATTTAAACATTATTGCAAATATTAATGTAAGTACCGTAAATATGTATACAAGGAGGGAAACGTGGCTAAAGCTATGCCAGAAACACCATCGAGTTTCCTACTACATGTGGCATAACGTCCAAAGTTGGGGGGAAAACATCGTATAAAAACTTCAATCCTGAGTGGATTCGAATCCACATGCCTCGATTTGACAGCCAGTGAAATGACCACTGTGCATCACCTACACTCCATATTACACACGTACACATAGACGAGCGCACATGTGTTACTACTATGTTGGTGGGAACATTAGAGGCGTTTAGAACGGTCAAGAGACACAAAGCCAATGGTGTTGCGCATTGCGGTATCATGGTGTCCTTAATGGACTTGGAAGAATCGCCAAAACCAAGGTGTTTCGCCAAGCATTCTGTTTTCTTTCGTTATACTGAGGTAACAGATACTGTTCAAAATTTAAATAGTTAAAATCTTTACTGGCACCAATATATCAGAAGGCTGAGAAAATTTATCACTACACCGACACAGGTGTTTGGAAATTGGATTCAAGAAGAAAATTGGACACACTGTAATGAAATAGTATCAATATTTTAATTAAGTTCCGTATATAAAAGACGTAAGCATGTTTACAATACAAGTGTTGCTTAAAATTTTATTCAGAAAAATACGTATAGGCTATTAATAGAAATACTGTTCAATAAACGAAGTTTAATTATTTACTATAATTACAATATAAGAAGACTTATCACCTCGAACATAGTGTGGGTTCATGTACTGGAATTATGAATCCAAATTTTCTTCTTTGTCTGTTTAATAACAATTCATCGACGTGTATTGGCTTAAAAAGCGACACTTCTGGAAGGTTTAACTGCAATGGCATAAAACCTCTGGCTTCGATAAGAAAACTAAACACATATGCTAAAGACACTTTGCCTAAAAGTATTGTTATAAAGTTTAGAGTTTAATTAATCCTAATTTGAATTAATCAAATTAGGATTCTTGGCATCAATAATATAAACATTCAGTAACGCGTCTTACCGTTAGAATGCAACAGTTGATTGATTTACAGGGTATATAGGAGGTAGCCTATAGGATTGTGCTAGTTTTGGTGAATCCACTTAAACCTAGTCTAATTCGTACAAAGCGGTTCTTGTTAATTTATGAGTACTTGTCTACAAACATACGTTTAATGTACGCAAGGTTCCTGTCTTTGGGCTGGTTTACACTATATGATGAGATCTGGGTAAATGATGGCTTGATAGTTGAATCGACTGTTATGGCTTAGACAGGCTCTTACAGAATTTTACAATGAATAATCTTTTTTGATTTACTAATTTGTTGTTAATTTACGTGGCCCTTTAAACAAATTTATTTTATTTATCTAAATAAAGAAATGTTGCAATGATGTGACTTTAATAATAATTTTGAACTAGTTTGCAAAACGTATTGTAAGTACAGTACGAGATCTCATATTCAGTGAAAAGTAAAATTGGTCGACAATCGACAACAAAACTCGTACGGTGAAAATCGTGCGTTAAGAATTCGCTTAACGTCAATCTCCGGAGATTCGATTCAAACACGGGCAACGCGCTTTCGGTTTCGTTGCAAATATTTACACCGAGTTAATCCAGGGAGTTGAAACTGTGGCCCATACGTTACAGAACGTTATTTACTTTTGTTTATGTTTCAGATATACCCGCGGCCTTCATCATATTAACTCAGCCAGTGGGCGCGAACATGTTTATGTATTTACGTATTTGCAAAGGGCGACAAATTAGTCTACCTGAAACATTAATTCTCTGTAGGCTATACTTAATATACTTGCTGTTGCCACCCAGAGTTACACGTGTGTACTCTTTAACACTCGTATATGCGACCAACTATATTTTCTTTTTTGTTATTGATCAGCAATCAGAATCTTACAAAGATTCAGTACATACACAAAACTCTCAGCATTTAATAGAGAAGTATAGAGAAGCATGGATGGACCATGTGGTTAGAATGAGTTGCGAAAGGATTCTCAGCGTTGTCTGGAGCTGTAAAGCAGTTGAGAAAAGGTATTCTGATCGGCCGAGGAAGAGTGAATCGGCTAGCTACTGTAACGTCTGAACTATGGATATGGAAATTTAATCCTTATAGTTTACTAGCTGTTACCCGCGGGTTCGCAAGCGAATATTTGACTTTCAGTAAGTATTTTAATATAATTTTTATTGCCTATGTCTATTTGGCGTTCTGTCAGCTCGTAATTTTTACTCTCATTAGTCAAATTCTCTCCAAAGCTGTTTTCAACACTTGTACTAAATTATTATGTTAGTACAACAGCCTTTGGAGATTTAAAAATACTCTTTTATAAAGCCTTTGGAGATATTTATAATGTACCTGTTAAATCAAAAAGGCTAAATTTTTATTTTTAGTGTTACTGTTTTAGAAGCATTGTATAACACAGTAAAAGTAACGTTTTCCTCAACCATGGCTTTTATTTATTTCAGCAGTAAACTAAAACCAAAAACCGTTGTCACCTAACCTCACAAATGAAAACAACACGTATTTTCGCTTTGCATTAAGTAATAGGACAATTAATTTACAATTACTACACTTCTTCTTTTCCACATCGTAATATATCGATACAATCGCATGTTATATAAAACATCGAAAACCTACTACAGGAATGGATAAATGTACAGTTCCGATGCCGCTAAATAGCTTTTGTTTATTTATTTGTTATTATGATAATTAATTCTGGTCTCCAAGGTGTTGTTGACATCTTCAGTAGTAGTATTTAATATATTTCATTACTTATTCATTGCATCATCAGAAATACGTATAAACATAAATTTTATAATTGTTTAATGCAATTACAAAATATATAGACGTACTGTATACAAAATATGTCGATACAATCGAATATTAAAAACATTAAACACTGCAGGAACGGATAAAACCACAGTTTCGATGCAGCTAAATATCATTCCTTTATTTACTTGTTACTATGGTAATTAATTCTGGTGTTGTTTACATCTTTATAAGCGTCAACGAAAATGCATAATTAAAAAGGCCTAAATCTTGCGAACGGGGGAAAATATCAAATTCCAAGTTAGGCAGTATTTTTCGCCTTGTATCAAAGGTTACCTGTGCAAAATTTGGTGGCAATCGGTGTAACGGTGTGGATTTGTATTCAGTACCCCATAAATCCTCAGACTTTGAGTTTTATATATATATTCTGATTACAGATTTCAAATGTATTTCGTTAAAGGATGAACCCGTACCGTTAAAGATATCTAAGAGACCAATAAAGAAAATAACCTACGGACGTAAAACATGCCGACTTCAGTAAATTCTGAGTTTTTCTTATATCAGTTTAATCGAACGGAACGTGAATTTAAAGAAACATTCTGCTATAACGCGAATTAGCTTCTCGATAAAGAAAATGTACATAAAAACTTGTGCCGTTTGTTATGACGACTGATCTGTGATGGTGCAAGTCAGCAGAATTGTTTCGCAAACTTCACTGACAAACGGCGCTGTTGTGACAGTGATTCAAACGTGGCAGTGCCCCATTTAATTAACACACCGGCAATAGTTTCTACAAAAAGCTATTTTAATAAGTGCATTGTCTTATTTATTTTAAATTTTTTTTCAAAGGACAGTATAACATTAACTTTAACATTAGTCAATAATAATTGTAACAAAATATAGTCGAATTTTTGTAACCATGACTTATAATTATTGAAATATGCAATTCAGATATATTAGTAAGATGTGTAACAATTATTACAGCTAGCCAGCTCCCTAAGTTGCAGAACTCGTAGAGTATTATGAACGAATATATTTTTTGTCAGATAGGCGTAAATTCAATTCTATATACGTTTTCATTTATTGTCTCCTTAGTTACTTTAGTTACTCTACAATTTTTAAAGTAACAACTATAAAGCCGGCAATAATACAGTAGCCACTGAAAACTCCAAATTACTGCACTGGTTTGTAGTTAGGTTTAAAGCCATTACGCCTTAATGACAAATAGTGTAGCCCAAGGTGTGTAATTTTATAAAGGCGTCTAAAATTTGTAAGGGGCATAGACATTGTTCTTTGTCAAATTATATTAAATAATCAAGTTTGTGTTTTGAATAAAATTCCTCATAAATTGATGCCCACACAAACTCTTACAATTTTCATACATTTTGACTTAAATGTTTGGCCCAAGATCCCTATAACATTTTAGAGGAAACGCCACGTTCGGATTTGGAGACCTCAGGCCCAGAAATACTAAAATTTCCAAAACAGAACATTATATTCAGATATTTGTTAAAATTTAGATTGTTTTTATTTTGTCACGCCACATGATTTTTGTAAAATAATTTTTTGACCGTAACATTTTTTCCTCCTCTATTTGGGGGGAGGATCGGTCTAAAAGCAGGGTATTGTGGGGGGGGGGTGCGAAAGTGTGGACATGTATACCAGATCTTGTAGAAATTGGTTGATGCATTCAAAAGTTATCGTGATACACAAAACAGACGGACGGTCAAGTTAAAATTGAGAAGTCATTTCGCTGGTTCAAAAATATTTGCAGTGTTTTATATTATTATATAACATTTTATTGTGTATATAACGGAGTGCTTATTATATTATGTCAGAAAGCATTCATGTATTAACTAAAAATATTATGATGTAACAATAATTTTGGGTAAATTAGCAGAACTGAGTCACCTACGGCGTCAATTCGTTAGAGAATAAATTATAATTATTTTACGTAACATAGTGACAGAGCAAGAAACATGAAAAGCTTTAAAAGTTATTCGTAACATTTGGAATTTTAGTTTGCTTCTTGTGTTAGAGTAAATGGTTGGGAAGATTAGGCAATAGAAGGAGAAACCCTGACGACGGGCGTTTCCCTAGAGGAGACAACCTGGAGGAAAGTCCGCAGGGAACGTCTAAAAAGTGCTCACTAAACGAACCACTAATAGTATACACGTGACATACTAAAAGCTGTATAATTCACGCACCTTGTCGCAAACTATTAAAAGAAGGTGGAGCGGAGAAGAAGAAAAAGAATTATGATCTGTAAAACACAAACACACGCTCGCGCGCGCGCCCTCGCGCGTGCAATCGAATGCAAAGAGAAATAAGAACACTAATGAATAAAAGAGAATTCGGAGATGAGAGAGAGAGAGAGAGAGAGAGAGAGAGAGAGAGAGAGAGAGAGAGAGAGAGAGAGAGAGAGAGAGAGAGAGGTTGATGTATAAGTGAAGAGATGAAGGGGTAGAAAGTAGAGGATTAGTAGAAGAAGCGAGAGGGAAAAACATAGAGGGTGATTAGGTAGAGGGCGAGAGGGTAGACTACGTGTACAAGAGGGAGAGAAAGAGCGAGAGGGAGGAGGTGGAAGACAGACATACACAGTTGAAGAGAATTAAATATCACCTTCAGAACAGGAATAGTTAATTATTCTATGAAATTTACTTACAAGTTAAAAAGGATTAAACAATTTTTCCTCGTGTTTCCCATTCGTCTAGCTGAAGGCGTTCTGAATTAACTTAAAACAAGCCAATAACGTTTATGGTTAACTTGTTAGTTCTTCTTTTCACACAACTCATCATTGTTTACAAAGGAAACTGGGACGAAGTGTTTGTTCAGAAATTACAACAAATATATACGAAAGCGGTTTTGTTTGTTTTTTTTTTAATTTTTTTTTTAATGAAAAACAATAGCATTAAGCAAAGTTTATCTGTGTGCTTCAAACTTGCTAACTTCTCCTTTATTTATTTTTTTTTTTTTTTACTACTTCTGTATGTGTTTCTTTGTTTTATATTGTACGTTTTAATACAAAAAGGTTCTTTCATTATTGAATAAAGTATAATGGTAGATACTGACAGGCAAGCGTCAGAAGGGAAAGAAGAAAATTGCATTCCGCAGTAGGCAAGGCCGACACTGGAGCGTTGTGCTTCCTTTCTACTACCCACCCCTACACGCAACCCCCAAACGCGACTAACCCTTGAAAAAACATGCACGTTGTCTGAACTTACATCTTGTTGTGTATTCATTTTGGCAGCTTTGAATTGGGTTAAAGCTTAATGCAGCAATCGCGCAATGCGTTAAACGTGGAACAATGAATGACAATAGCGATTTATGAAACTGTTGGCACTAGATTGTACAGTTTCTTAGGCAATGACTTACGTCCTTTTGTGGCGATAAACTCTGTATTTTATTTTGACTAGTGCGTTTAGCCTTGAGACGGACATAACAAGTTAGACTATATATATTCTAAATTGAGGAAGACATAATTCTGTGATTAGTCCATTGACGTGAAAGGCTTAGTTCTGAATTGTTTCTTTTTATTCTTAAATTGCATTGTCTATGAGCAGATAATCTGCTCGTTGTCTCATTATTGACATTCACTATATACCGGTTTAAGTGGTTTCTTCCTCTTTATGATTTCCTAGTGACAACACCACTGTGAACTAGTAGATTGCTTCAACTGTACTGTATGCTGCACTCGAATGTGTGTGCCCAGAATAAAATATCGCTATCCTGTAACGTTCAAACGTTAGTTCGATTTTAGTTTTATCTGGTACATTACTCCTTTTAATAAATACAATATACCCGTTAAATCCAGTTTTTGTAAAAATAATATTTACTAAAAATGTTTTTCTTATTGTTCAGAATAGTTAGATAACAATATATATTGGATTTTAACTGCAAAGATCTAATTTTTCTATTCGAAATTAGAAAGAATATTAACTTTACTCATATTTAGGTCAACACAGCATTTTCCATATATTTCAGTTTTCAGTATTTCAGTTTGTTTCAGAATGATCGCCGATTCTGAGGTTTCTCTGAAGCTAAATATTACATGAACATCCAACGTTATATCGTAACGCAAACTTTAATAAAGCAAAAAGGTTAAATTTCAATGAAACATACGATTCTACTTTCAATGAATATTGCGATTTGGAAGCTAGAACATACGAAATTTCGAATCTTCCGGTCACGGGATTTCCCCACGTTTCGCCACCGTTTGCGGGAAGGACACAGGGTTGTGTTCCAGAAGCCACGAGTTTCAAAAGCCACGAATTAAAATTCTTGGAAAACAGTCCCAAAAGCCACGGACACAAACCTTTTCCTAAATAAACATTTTAATGAGTCTCAAAACCCACGACGAAAGGGACCAGGTACCTCACTTGTTCATTCGATTCCGTGTTATCGACCTGTGACAACATGGAGTTTATAACTACACAAAAAGGTAAACAGTGTTTATTGTTTAGTGGTTATCGGTTTTTAAAACAACGTGAAAACAAGTCGGGTGAAGTTGTTTGGTTTTGCCGTAAAAGAAGACGTTTAGCGTGTTCCGGTAGCATAACAACTTCAAGTGACAATCGTGTTTTGAGTGAAACAACCCACCAGTGTGTTCCTGATGAAGCCAATAATGAAGTCAGCAAAGCGGTCAGCCAAGCCAAAAAACGAGTTCGTGAAGAAAGTGAAGCATCAGTAACACAGGTATGTAAATAATTTGATTGTATTTGATTCATAATTTTGTGTTGATTATAGAAGAAAGATGTATTATTAAATCGGCTGATCTGACCGAGTTTCATTTGCTGGAAGTTGAGTTTGTTTACATTCGCATAGCGTTTAGATATATCAAACGCGAATGTAAACAAACTCGAGTTCCAGCACACGAGACTCGCCCAAGTCACTGTAAAGTTTTTCGTTATTATCATCCTTCGGGAAGAAAAATTTTTTTTTTAATTTTAATTTTAGGAATGTACAAATCTGTTAAAAAATTTGTTATGCTAAATTCGTTTTAGATTTACGCTGAAGAACTAGAACCCTTGCAGCAAAAATGATACGAACTGATCACTCGGGTACCACAGTTTTCGAATTTAAAGACAACACTCTACAGACAACGAAATCAAGCGCACGGAGTCCAACAAGACCCTAGAAGTTGAGATGATATTAACTTAGATGAAAACACTCTACGCATGACCGACGGTAGTAGCTTTCTTCTCGGAGACAACAATGAGGGGGCAAGAGTATTAATATTTTCGAGCTCTAAAGGCAGAGAATGCCTGAAAACGTATAGCAAATTTTTTATGGATGGCACTTTTATGTACCATCTCTATATACATATATGTACAAGCTCTAGCAGCCAATTCACTCAGCTGTATACAATACATGTTGATCTCGGAAGTACTGCTGAGGAAACCAATGTAGCACCTGTTGTATTTGCCCTTCTTCCGAATAAGGCAGCAGACACGTACATTAGATTGTTCAATATTATAAAAACAGAGATCCCAGAATGGAATCCAACAGAAATAAACGTAGACTTTGAGGCAGCCGCTATAAAAGCAATTAAAGAAGTTTTCCCCTCAGTCAAAGTGCAAGGATGTTTTTTCACTTAGCCCAAAGTATCTGGAGGAAGGTTCAGGATGTAGGTCTCACTGAAAGTTATAAAACAAATCAGGAAATCCGATTAGTAATTAGAAAGTGTGCAGCGCTAGCCTTCCTGCCACCTGAGGATGTCGAAGAAGGTTTTATTAACATCCACAGCAACGCACCAGATGACGATAAATTGGTCCAGTTTTTTGATTACTTCGTAGACCAATGGCTGGAAAATTCACAGATTCCCCTGGACATGTAGAACTGCTATAACAGAAGACACAGAACAAACAACTCAGTAGAAGGGTAGCATCACCATATCAATGACTTTCAAATAAGACCACACCCCCGAATTAAAGGGTTAGTAGTACAGTTAAAAAAAGAATCTGAAAAAGCAAACAACAAGATAGTCAGGATGGAATTGAATCTTGAAGGTGTAAAAAGGAAAAAGAAATATTTCCAACTTGACACGAGGATAGAAAAAAATACTAAAATATATTTTTCGGAAGAAACAAGAGATATTCCGAGATTCCTAGAAGTAATGGCTTTCATTGTTAAAATGGATTGATCGGTCCGATTGATCCAGTGAAGAGGAAAAATTGTAAATAAAAGTTAATATTGAATGCTGTGAATATGTAAATATGTTTAATAAAATATGTGAATTCTTAACTAATATGATTCTATGTGATTCTGTGTTAACTAATATGTGAATACTTGTTTAATAAAAAATTGCAAAAAAAAATAATTTTTTTACTCTTTTGGACATTTTTTAAACGATCATTTCGCGTGCCCCACGTAGCGGGGGGGGGCTTCGCCCCCCCTGCGACACCCCTGCGTATTTTTATTTGTAACCTCTACCTACAATACTTGTTTAATAAAAAATTGCAAAAAATAATAATTTTGTTATTCTTATGGGCATTTTGAGGCCTTATAATGACGTAAAATAAAGCTAGATAACACAATCCGTTTGCTAGGTTCGTTGACGACAAAAGGGGAAAGAAAAAATAACAGGTCTTCCACAAACTATAACAACCCAAAGCATTGCTGTCCCGGCTCGTGGCTTTTGAGACTGGTCCAGGTATACGACGGAACCTTACCGGCCGTCTTCTTAGAATTCGTGGCTTTTGAAACTCGTGGCTTATAGGACTCGTGGCTTTTGAGACGACACGGGACACAGTAGGCTTCCACACATGCGTTGTTGTTCTCGCACGTCGACAGATGGGCGAATGGAGACGCGTAATCCACGTATAGTCACCTGCGGTAGCGAAAGGTGACTAAACGACGCGAAAGATGACGACTAGACGATGGAAGCGACCGGTGCCAAGTCGATCCCGCACGTCCCTTTTATGTGTGGCAGAAAACGGCTGAGAAACGCACGTGAGATGAGGCGAAACATGACGACTAAAGACGATGGAAGTGAACTGTGTCAAATGGTTCCTCCAAGTCCCTTTGACATTGAGCAGTTACCTGGTGGCATACAGAAACATGACGACTGAACTCGATGGAACTGAACGGTGTCAAATCGATCCCGCACGTCCCTTTGACGTGTAGCAGGAACCCGTTGACATTCAGAAACATGACGAACGAACGCGAGGCAAGGCAAAATGATGCAAATGGAAGCTTATTGTGGCTAAACCTCTGTCACACATAAGTTCTGCGAATATTCGAATACTGCTTGTGCTTCCTGTTTTGGCTCCATTTGCCGAACGAAGATAAATGTTTGGCGGGGGGCATTAAGACAAAAATAATTATGTATTTTTTCCTAAGAGAAAGAGGAATGGGAAGAGAAAACGAGTGTTGTTTTCATGTATGTGAAGATTTCCGTTAGTACTGAACATTCCTTTGATTCCTGAGGCAACTTCTGTACTTACTACATTTTAAATTTACACTACATTTATACACTATTTAGTTTATGCTTTTTAATGCGTATCTATACTTTAGATTTAATTTTAACATTGAAAATGTTTATAAGGACGTGTCGCACATTTGAGGCCAATCACTGGTGCGTTATGGAAAATGGGAACCGGTGATTTTCCATAGAAACTACTTCTTTGTTGACAGTAACGTAGTACACATATAAAACTTCGCTTATGAAAGCGACTACATTTAAATTATAATCTGTACATTGGTAAATGAAGAATTAATTCATTGATTGGTGAATGAACATGAATATATATATTTTTTAGGTTTATTGAAGAATTTTCAATGCCCTTTTCTGTGCATTGCATTTGTGTAATGCCTCTAAATTTTTTGTTTGCTTAAGCCTATACAAGAATTTTTTCAAGAAACTTTCAATTAAGAATTTAATTGAAGAAAGAAATTTCAATTATTTTATTATTGAATTCTCAACCAACACCAATCATAGTAATTAAAGCAAATGTAGTTACAGTGTTGCATGTATCTTGAAGTGATCTGAGTATAGTAAATTAATAAAATAGTCTTCTGTTGTGAGTTACATTTAGGTACTAGACTACTTTTAGAGTCAATTGCACGTGAGCTAAATGGACATTCGAAGTGTAGAAGCTCATCCCAATAATGGTGTGAAAAATTACACAGATTGACACCGAGCGAAAAACACTGCAACGCCTTCCCCGGTACAAAACCCAACATATTACTGGAGTAGGTAACACGATTGCCAATACTGAACGTCAGACGAGGCGTGCGAGTATAACCGAATACTGCTGCGGTAACATCGCGAAACGAGAACAACAAAGACGTATGGAAAATCCTGTGTCAAATGAAGCCTTAACGTCGATATGTGGCTGTGATACAAACGTGTCGCAATAACGTTATCAGTGCCAGTAGTGATGTGCAATTTGATTTGTTAAGATTACGTTAAGCGACTGTGTGGTTAGGTATTAGAAACGGAAAGAGAAGGCGCCAGCAAGATTTACGGATTAGTGTAACAAGTAAATCACCGTTCCTTCCTTTACTGCATTTTTTTAATAGAATATTCTGTAATTAACTTGTACAAGTCTATTAACTTTTTAAAATTTGTTTTGCAAGAATTGTATCCTCTAAAAATAGCGACTCCTTGAAAGCGCCAAGGTTGAAATAATTTTTGAGCGAACTGTAGTTAAATCATGGGATGATTGCCTATAGTCTTCTTCTTCTTCCATCCTAGAGTAGGTGTGGACTCCCGTTCCGGTTTCAGATGACTTATATATATTTTGAAATAAATTGTTATGATTTACAAATATTTTAATTTGAACTAAAAATCAGACTATTGTTTTTTGGACCTTCCTATATTATGACTGCCCTGTGGAGCATAAAAATACGTAGCCTTTGGTATGGAGTCCTTTCCATGCGAAGAACATGTTCGTGTTTTCTATTCATGAACTGTTCCAAAAAATGGGGACACTTAACCTCACTGCGTATATCCTCATTGCAAAGAATACCTGATCGCGAATATCCTTTGACCATCCTTAACAACCTCATTTCTGCCACGGTAAATTTATTTACATCGTCCTTTCGCGGAGTCCATGACTCTACACCGTACAGCAGAGTTGGTACCACCATGATCTTTAGAATTTAATTTTGGTTTCTGATCAAGTTTATTTTTAATATTCTTTGAGCTGTCCCACAGACGGATCTGAATTTATTCATCTTGTTCTCCAGAACCAGCAGAAGTAGGTCATCCAGCAGATTCATCGACCGAGTGTGTAAACTCACACACTTCTCAATTACTGAAATCGTGAGGAACGCTGAAGGGAGACAACAACACTGACGGATCATCACAAACTCCTTACCAGTTGCCTGCGACAGGAGTCACGAGGTTCGTAACAAACACCGACAAAGAAGAGACGAAAAGGGAGCAGGCATTTATTTAAAGGAAATATTATCACTTGCCTACCGGGGAATTGATATAACGGTGCGGCGCTCGTCAAAAGTGTATGTGACATCGTCATGAGGACGTGACTGTCATTTCGAATGTCTTCTATGGGTACATGTACTTGACTGTGCTGAAAATATATTAACAATTTCACTTTACTATTGCATTAACTACTATATCGTATTAGTAATAGTGGAAACAATCAATTCGTTAAGACACATGAGACGGACTTTTATGAGTATCAAACAGAACTTCCACCAGCTATAATGAATATACTAATAACATTCATAAGAGTGACGTACGCTTTTGTGAAGGGGAACACCGAGTGGATTACGCGTACAGAGAATAATTAATCTGCCAGGTAATTTGTCGCCCTTTGTAAATACATAAATATATATAAACGTGTTCGCGCCCACTGGCTGAGTTAATATGATGGAGGCAGTGGTTATATCTGAAACATAAACAAAAGTAAATAATGTTATATAACGTATGGGCCGCAGTTTCGTCTCCCCGGATTAACTTAGTGTAAATATTTGCGACGAAACCAAACGCGCGTTGCCCGTGTTTGCATCGAACCTCCGGAGATTGACGTTAAGCGAATTCTTATCGCATGATATTTGCGCTAATAAAAGGTTTATTTTAGATTCGTTTATTGGATACGATATTTCATATTACACATATGCTTATTTTTTTTACTTTGCGATAATATACAATAGCCACAATATAAAAATGTATAATGTATAAATAATGTATATGATACGATAATGAATGGTGACATAATAAGAACAAATCACTATCAATAAGATATCGTCCTCGTCATCGTCGTCGTTGTCATCACATCGTCATCGTCCCTCCTTCTAGTTTAAATCTTTTATTGTTAGACATGAGTCATCTAAGTTGATGTTTTGTGTTGTGTATTTTACGGTTATTCGTGTACATACCTTCAGACCATCTTCTTAGAGTCCGGTTTCTACTTCTATATTCTTTGTGCATAGTCTCCATTCGATTATTCGTCGTGTCCATCTACCCCACCGTTAATCCTGCCACATGATTGGACCGATTCTACCTTTTTTTACTTATTACGATAACTATCTCTTAGACTTGAATTATTTGTCTAAGATGGTCATGTAGATTCTCTCAGTTTTTGCTGTTTCCGCTGCATAAATTGTCTTTTTAAGGAAGCTACATGTAGGCCTATATCCAGTTGTACCAATGTTGTTTATATACCCTTCTTCTTAGTTAGAGAAGACATCGGAGGTAAAGACGTTACTTAATTTTACGGAAACAGCCTTCGTGAGATTTATTGTTCTTAGGTTATCTTTAGTTAACGTAAATTTGAGGCCCACGTCTTTAGGGAAACACACTTATTAAGATTTCTACACCACATGCCGACAATTTTTGACTGGGCCAGTCTTACTTCGCTTTCGGGAAAGACGATTACGAGTTAAACTTTATTTGAATATTAGAAGCCGTTACAACTGCATACAACTTCTCGTTTACTCTTCTATTCGGCAGAAGACACATGAAAATGTGACCATTGAAAGAGCATGTAACCATCATTTCTTCAAAATAAGCATGAGGATTTTTGCTATCCGTATTACATTGCTGGTCATTGGCGTATCTACGGAGGGGCATCAGGGGGGCATCAGGGGGGCTTATCCCCCCAGAGCTATTCCATTCCATAACCAGTTAAAGTTTGTAAGCCTGTTGCGTGTGTTAATATAAGCTTATAAATAATTGTATGGCAAGAGTATGAAATATCTCTTTTGCCCTAAGGAAATTGGGGAGTATAATCTTCAAGCTAGTCTCCCCCCCCCCAACCAGAGAAGCAGCTCCTTGTTACGTCACAGGAGCTGGTTAATGTTGTTTACGTTAGGACACAACAAAGACGTCGCGATAAATCTCACAGTACGCGTATACACTAATAAAGTCATTAGTCGGTGGTTATTTTCAGTCTGATTTCTTCCTCTTAAAACGGATTTTGATGTTGGATCAACCAATAGTCTACTTACATCCTGTCGGAACTGCGTAGTTAAGACTTATTACAATAACCTGTTGGAATTTGTGGAAAGTGTTTTTCTTCAATCTTCAACAGTAACGATCGTGAATATTGAAAGTACAATGCGTTTTTATCAAATTAATGAACATATATAATTAGAAGTTTTTATAGTTTTTATGACTATAAAAATATTCTAGACATCAATACTGTAGCCAAAAAGATATTCTAGAAGATATTCTAGTCAAGATCATATTGTTATTAAACAGTAAAGCGAGAACTTATCTTCGTTTATAGCATATTCTGTACAGTACACCTGTTTGTCCATTGGGTACTTGTGTATCAAGTGAGTGACGTAATGTGTACTTACCGGATCTCGTACTATACACTGTTGAGTGTTGTGAAGGCGTGACTTTGTACCAGACACCAGCAATTGAGATTTTTTCTAATCGAGCACATGCTTTCTAATCTAATACGGTTATTGTATTGTTCCATTAAACAACTTTAATTTAGGAAACTGCAGACTATTAAAGGAGGATTTTAAACACCGGTTCAATAGTAAGTAGGTTTTCCCTGGTAACGACGTATTTTAATCTTAAGTTCCCAGGAAATGTTTTTGTAAGAAATCTTTACACTATTCTAGCTGACATAGACATGTTTTCAGTTACATTTAACTGTAAGAGTAATTACGTGTTACTGTGTAAAAAGTAATTATTGTTGTCTATTTCTTATTTTATACTACCTATAAAAATCATAAATTTTCTTATTTTATTTCTTCCAAAGAAAATATAAAAAGTATTCATAACTTTTAGACAAACTGTGAATATGTCTATGGTTAAATATTATTCAGGTTAATACTGTGTTTATGCGTAACAAACATAAATGGTAAAAACAAATGTGCGTGCTTATGTATGATCTTATCCACCCCCCCCCCCCAACACGTTGCGACGGATAAGCGCAATTCACATACGCGTCGAAACGTGTTAGTCAGGAGTGAGGGGGGACGAGACGAGACAGTAGCTGGCAAAGTGGCAGAAGTAAGCGAAAGTTTTCTTAAGAGAAGGCGTCCGTCCCCCTTTGTAAGTCCACTGAGAATACGGAAGTCCTGGGACGTCTCACTCTTGGAAAACATTTTAAATTCTTCTTATTTCTTTTGTGTACCTGTCAAGCAGAAGTGCTCTCCAGATAACACGGCAGGTATTTTAAAAGAAAGAGCAAGCGCAATTATAACGGCACTATTCGCGTCTCAACTTGCAGGAAGTTTCACAGGAATCTCTCCGTGACACACACACACACACACACACACACACACACACACACACACACACACACACACACACACACACACATTTGTACTTTGTGACTTCACTGTGTCACAAATAAACTAATTGGAAATAGGTAAAGGTGAGACTTGTAATCGACAAGGACGTGCTAGTAATAAATAACTCTTGTACCTTTTACAGTGACGGCATTCTTATTTTAACGTTTATATTCTTGATCTCAACCAGACTTGAAACTGCTTTCCAGCTAGACATGTAAAGTAGATGGTTGTTTGAAAGGAAACATACATTTCTGTCAATAATCTCTACATGCTAAAATCAGGAGGCGATAATAACTACGGTTCCCGTTAGCAAGAGGCGCGAACTTAAGTCCTTTATTTCAACTCATCTCTGAGATTTAGGCGAGACGTGATGTCATATGAGTAAACTCCCAGAGCTGCAGAACTCGCTCATTATTTTGATTGAGATACATTTATTATTAGGTGAATTACAATACTAGGTAACTGATTGCTGAGAGGTATTTATTTTCATATTATTAAAGATTTTGAATCCGTATTTTGAACACAATTTTGATAACGTGATTCCCCACACAGACTTTTATAATTTTCTTTCAAGTTTTGAATTTGACTTTTGGCCCGTTGTGCCCCTAAAATTAAAAAAAAAATTTTTATAGCAAACGCTACCTTAGAAACTGGGTTAAATTGTGCTCTATATTCTAACACTTTCCCGAATTTTTATAATTTTATCAGGGTTTCCTGTTCCTTTTTTGGGCTTTAGCATCCAAAACTTAAATATTTTTAATTTATTGCAACACTTGACTTTTTGCGGTTTTATCGAAATGTATCTTACTTTTTGGGCCCTGACGTCCAGAAATCTTGATATTTAAAAAATTGAGCGCTGTATTCAGATCTTGGTTAAAATGTCCTTTAATGTGGTACCCCGCATGCATTTTTGCCTAACATTTTTTGGTGGGAATCAATCTCGAAAACATTAGACTTCTGTAGGATAAAAGTGTGCATGCCACGTTTTATGAAATTCGGCTACTTCATTGTAAAGTTATCGTCCGACATACCTCAAATAGACAAGTGCTAAACTGTCCTTGAGGAGCCAAACTCGTTCAGTAAGTTGACGCCAAATTTCTTTCAACGTATCAAGTAAGGTTAAAACCATTGGCTCGTTCTACATCAGATTTTCGTTGTTTGTATTACGAAAAACATTAGATAAAACAAAGTCGTTAAGGAAGGCTTCAAGTAAATTAAGTGGCGGTCGCAATATCACATTGTAAGGGTGTTTGCTTACATGAACGTTAAGTGTTGAGATAAGAAAAATGCGCATTAAATGTAAATTACACGCCCCTCGGGCAGCTACACGCTGACGTTCTATAATTTTGTCATGTACGCTGCAAACAGCAATGAGACTTTGTCACTACTACTGGACACATTTACCTCGTCCAAGAGTTAGGAACAAAAGTTATAAGAGCAACGAGTAACTCCAAGTATTTAGGAGTAATAATAAGATCTGATGGTGGTAGCAATCAAGGAATAAAATTAAGAACGTACAATCAACAGCAGCTAAATGGGAACTGAATAACGTACAACAGAGTACTCGAATTACAAAGTATAATAAAGTTATGATGTATAAAATCGTAGTAGAGGGCACAGGCTTATATGGGGCAGAATTGTAGGAGCTTAATAAAAAAAAATAAATGCAGAATCAGACTTGAGAAAACAGATTATTAGAGACGGTGCTGTAGAAGAACTAGATTGTATAGAATTAGGAACGTAGATGTAACAGCGGCAATGGAAATTGGCGTAGACGAAATAGAAACGGCAGAGGTGAAAATGTTAAATTGATTCCGATAACTAAAGCGCATGAGAAGGGAGACATAGCCAAAGAAGGTATGGGAAAGGACATCATCAACAGACGGAAAATTGGAAGGACTAGATGTTCCCGAAGGAAAGACGTTGAAGACCCCATGAGCACAAGACACCTAACGCAAGAGGACTGTTTGGATCGGCGACGATGGAAGGTAGGATGCGATAAGAGGCGACGCCATAACGAATTCGCTAAATGATAATAAATGATGTATTACACAGATTACTTAATACATACGGTTGATTTAACCTAATATGATATGACACAAGGCTACACGGATAGAGTAGAATGTAGATTGTGCCACTAGTGCCTGGAGTGTGTTTCTCATTTGATCAGACCCGGAGTTAAGTAGAAAATAAGTCCCCGCTGCGCGCATTCGACCGCATTTTATTAAATAGTTCTTCGGCTGATATCATAATGTTTACGCTGCACTCCTTATAGCATCCGTTTTATTTGTTTTTTCGCTTTACGGATAGAAATTTTCAATTTCAAAATTCTTTATTTTTATTTCATTTTTACAGTCGCGATTTTTATTACCATACTCAACTACATCCATGAACGTACGTATAAACGAACTATGCATTTATGTGATGTATACAATGAAAACAGAATAAGCGCGCTGCCGGAAAGAAATGAAAAGATAAAAGTCAGGCCACAACAACATATAAGTGGAGAAGTGATGTAGAAATATATATAGGTTTCTTCAAGCGCCGAGGAGGGTTTGCGGTAACCATATCCGAACATTATTTCCTCTCGCTGAGTCCATACAACTTTGTTATATAACTTGCTAAAATTTCCTTTACAAAACAACATATGTAATCATCCTTCTCTCCGCTGTGTCTTCCTCTCTCTCTCTCCCTTTCCCCTTTCTCCTTAGTAACAGAACGCGCGCGCGCTCGCTTTTCCGCCGTATTGTTTGACGTTACCGTAACTTCCGCCGTCTCTCTTTATATTTCGGCTCTGTCATTTACGTAAAGGTAAAGTTGTCAGGCACAATTCAGATTGCCTATTCCATTGCGGTTATATCAGTTCTGGTATTCTGTAATTCCGTCAAGCTTCAAAAGCGTTGCAAATATATTTTCTGTAATAAAGTTGTACACACAATATTAATGTCTATACACAAAGTAAATAAATTCCTCGCAATATGCATTTTCACATGTGTTTTGTGACTTGAAGTGGAAACTATTTGTAGGCTGTTATTCATTTATTACCTATCACTGTTCTGAAAAAATTAAAAATCCTTCACAATCTCGTAGTTCATAAATGCAGATAGAAACCCGTATGCAACACATAAACCAAACAAGCAAATTTAAATCTTTCAGTAACCACTGTGTATCTGATAATAAATAAATAAACAAATAAATAAATATGTATGTGTGTATGTAAATAAGTATGTGTCCGTGTGTGTTATATTTAAATATAATATATTTAATATAAGTAATATATTGTATAGAAATATAACCAACATTTGTTAGTTTTTATATTAAAATCGAATCAAAACGATTATTCGTTAATTCATTTGAAACCTGTGAAGATACTGATATAGTGAACGAAACGTTCTTCAGTGAACGAAACGATAAAGAATACAATCTACTTCCAGGAGGAATTACAGTTTGATTATATTATGTGTGTATACATAATTTTATTCACTTTTTTACACTACTTAAAACTTTTGTTCCTGTACATATTAATGTACAATATGTATAATATATAATAAGTAAATATAGTAATGTAATATAAACATTATGCAAACAAGGATATTCGATTTTGGTTTTGTAAAGTATATTACAGTCGTCCCAACGGTTAATCCAAACCATACATTGTAATTTTTCATACAAAATTGATGCAAATAATAAAAATTGATGGACATAAATAAACAAATTGATTTACTTTAAAAAGTAACTGTTGAGAACTGATTAGTTTGGCTTCACACGACCAGCGCGGGCGGTCGTAAAAGATTAAAGTTAGTTTGAATAAATAGTGATTATTGATGGTTGTAAAAAAGAAAAGTGATTTAATGTAAAAACTTAATTTTTAAGTCTGATCAGAATAGATGAAGACTGTGAAATGGATGTACTTACTGTTAAGGTTTGCATATTTATTATATTTCTTCTTTTATGTAAGCCATTTCGTTGTTATCTCTCCAATGCAGGGGACCTAGCGACTCATACGTGACCGAAAGATTGATTTTGGGGGTTTCTACAATACAGTAGTTCTCTCACCCAAAAATGCATGAATCATACAATTAAGAAAAACTTAACACTACATAGTATAATTTAGAAAATAACTATTCTACGTATTCTGCTTTTTACGTATATTTATGCAATCTGTTATTACAAAACATTAAACGTAATTGACAACTGAATATTTTATGGACAAAATTACGTTTGTTGGCGGTATAACCTCGGTGAGGTGTTTAAAGTGTATAAAGATAATTGCTGCTCTCAGAAAATTTGTCAGTTTCATTTACAGAACACAGATGACAGTATGTCATTTTTGTAAAACGTGTAATTTAAAAAAAAAATTATAGTAGTTTTGCGTAATGTACAATAATGGCAAATACTGCGGCATAAGTAAAGTACTTCCGCACGTGAATCTATGCGCTCAGGAAAGATAACACCGATAAGCGACACAACAAATTGTCATTTAGGGTTCCCTGTCAATGAATGCAACATTTACGACACGAAAACACACACGGGAAGATAACATCACCCCTGCCTTAATAAATCCGAAACTTCTCTCATATCTGATTACAGACAATGAATAACTAACGATTCTTTTGTGAAGAACAGAACATCGCATTTTTTGGGAGCACGTGTGCGCTCTTTAGCTGGCGGTGAGAGGGGTGCAGGCTTCTTCTCTCCTTTGTTGACCTACTGTATGCCTCCGAGGGTAAGATAAGGAAGGTTTCTCAAGGAGGGAAATCGTGGGGAATGAATTTTCCTGCTTGAGAGATGCCTGCCATTCTAAGGCTACGACACTCGTGTGTTCAGCTCTCTCGCTGCATTCCACGCGCACCCATCCCTTCCTTTGTGTGTTTCTTCCCTTTATTCTTCTTATTCTCCTTACGTTAAGCTTTTACTACTATCTGAGCTTAAATGGAGCGTCTCTTTCTAGCTCTATCTCCCTTCCGGTGTCTCCATGTCTCCCCCTCGTTCTCGCTTTCTCCCACACACACACACACGCGCGCGCGCGCGCGCGCGGTTACTCTAATTTTGTGGATGCAATTACAAAATAACAGCGCGTATATTTTAAACACAAAGCTTGTTTCCCTCCTTCTATTTAAAGTTAATACGTAAATCTAACTCGTGCAAAGAGTTTTCAGTTGTGTTGCCGTTCTTGTCTTTATTGAAATTTTGTGCAATATCGCTAAATCCGCCCCTTTGAAACGCGCAGTTTGTGGCAGACAGGTTTCCCTGTTACGATTTTGTCTACTTTAATCTTCTTTGGTTAAAGTATTTGTTAGGTGCAACCTTCTTACCTTACCCTATGTACGTTACCCCGATATGTGTGTAACCGTTTCAAGTAAATGAACAAACAATAAGACACAAGATAACGATGCTTCTGATAAAGAAAGACAGCATTGTTTATTTAAAGTATGAATAATCTGAATTGATATTTAGTTATGAATTAATGAGAAAAAGTAGAATTAAGATTTCCATATTTATCTGATAAAGGAGGAATAGGGATTCCGGCTTATTGTCACGTAAGTGATGGACTTCAGTGTCGGCTATCAAAATGAAACTGCAGTCAGTAATACTGTGTAGACGTTGGAGAACTTATTCACAAATACAATAGCCCAGTATGCGCTCCACCCAATAGCCATAATAACGGGGCGGTCACGGTTATTAGCAAATAACGTGACAATGTCAAGTATGTCAAATAGTACGAACAGCACTCCGTTTCACTCTGGCTACATAGGAAACACCTATAGGCCTACACTACCAACTGTCTCTTATTTCACGACGAGTAGTACGCATTACAGCGTGTCAGAGTGGTTGCAGGGTTGACGGCGCAGAATTCATGAAACCTGGTCTTTGATGATTGTTCGTTTCTGTCATTTACGCTTACACTTCATTTACAATACGCTTCATGTTTTAAAATAAGCTTCACAGGTATACATATTTAAGCGGAACATGAATCAAACATTTCACAAAAACTAGGCTGGCACGCATTTAAACTTTTATAGTGTAACGGCAGATTCAGTCTTCCTCTCTGGCTGTGGAAACTGGACGTTAAAAAAAGAAGACAAAAAAGCATAGACACCGCTGAAATGATATTTTTGAGAGCTGTTACTGGATAGGCCCATCCCTTAGCGGATAGAAAGATTAAGTTCACTCAAAAAGATTCAAAATTTCTAATTAAACTCTGAGATAGAAAGATATACCAACGAATGCAGGGATCACATTGTGGATTCTCAAGTTCGAAGGATTGTTAGGAATTATAAGCCTCATTATGGCAGAAGACTGTCCAAAGAAGAGATGGAGATCAGCTGTAAGGAAGGCGGAACAAATCAGAAAATGGTTTAGACGACCTTGAAGCTGATGATGGTACTGATCAAATGTGAATTATAGTAAGATTAGTTTAACTGTTAATAAGCGTATTCAAAGGATCTTCGCTCTCATTGGTTATGGTACGTTTAAAAGATTTTCTACTACACTACAGTAGTGCAACGCAGCCGAAAAAATCGGTTAATTCTATATTTATGTATCAACGTATTTACCATAGAAAACTACACTGAATTAGAAAATACTTTTTCGAAGCGCTAACTAACGAGAGAGATAGAGTGAGAGGGGGAAATAGATAAATAGATAGATAGAGAGAAAGAGAGAGAGAGAGAGAGAGAGAGAGAGAGAGAGAGAGATAGAGAGATAGAGAGATAGAGAGATAGAGAGAGAGAGAGAGAGAGAGAGAGAGAGAGAGAGAGAGAGAGAGAGAGAGAGAGAGAGAGAGAGAGAGAGAGGTTTATACCGTAATCAAAACACATAAACAAAATGGAGACGTGAAAAAATGTGATAAAATATGACTTAACGATAGCGCCGTGCTTATTGTTATTTACTTGCAGTGAATGTGATATATACAATAATTACTTAGTAATCAGTTCAAAATCGTTTTAAATCGTGACCAGTTGCCATTAAGTAATTACATATTTGCAAAGTGTGTGTCGCATTAAATATTTGGACGCGTAAGGTGATTAACAAAATTGTGATCGTTCACTTTCTTGAAATTTTCATTTCTCCTTCCTTTACAGAGCTACGTAGTCGATACTGACATACTGCCATATCGGCATAACAATATTTTTTGTCTGTAAAGTTACAGTTAGTGGTACGCAGTAACTCGAATTGTAACTTACAGTTTTGTTACTCGAATCTTGCTACTTTTTTTAAAATTTACTAGATTTATAATAAATGTCGAATTCTTATTTTGTAATATTATCTTAAAAGTATTTCTAAAAGAAAAATTGCACTACAAAATAGTATTTTATGAACGTCCTATAGGGCCTACTTAATTTATTATTGGTAAACTTTAATAAATTTGAACAACTGATAATACTTTTTAATTAAGATTTATTACAATGTTTTCAGTTTAAGGCCCGCGAAACACCAGTCTGACTGCAAAACGTGTCAGCACGTATTACACAATTATGTACAACATCGTCGTGGACTACAAAATAAAGTAGAAAAAATAAATATTGGAAAACATTACAAGTAAAGCGCGCATGCGCGCGTGCGTGTGTATATGTTTGTACTACCTAAGAGATATAATTTTCTTACGCGGCATTAGCTAAGATTCCCAGTGACAAAAGTGACTCCTCATGCTTCAAAACCTTGGACACCACTAATATAATTGCACGGGAGCGACCTCCCTACATGACGTCTATCAACTTTTCCAGGCTATCAACAGTCAGGTAATAACAGAAATCGACGAACAATAGCCTGAAGTGTCTGCGAATAACGTCAGGGGCCTTGCATTGAAAAATATAAAAAAGTTAGGAAAGTTAAACAGTATGAAGGGTCTAGAGAGGGCAGATTTGTGCTCGTCCCCACTATCAAGGGGGACAAAAGTACTTTTTTGAGACGTCAAAACCCTACGACGACTGGATTGTCAGCTGAAGAGCATAATAAATATGTAAGTAATTCACTGTTCATTCCATCGTGAAATTGTCAGACATTCCCTATGATTGACAAATCTATTAAAAAGTTGAGAATCCTATAAATACATATTCTCTTAATACCGTGATGTAACGTGTACATACTTCAAGTGCAGTTTAGGTTTATCGAGCACTTTAAGTACAATTTTAGGTGCTGCCTGAAGGGTATTTCTAAATTTCACCAATCCTAATAAGGTAGCCTCCAAATGTCTGAAATATAAACTGATTGTCGCGTCAGCTGAAATGATATTTCGACTGAATACAGGAGTTTAAGAAATCCGCAGCCAACTGTTCGCAACCACTAAACCGATCGTCGCGAGTACGATAACAAATATGTATAAAAGACCTCAAAACCAAGTAGTAGGAGTGCCGACTGATCGGCGTGATTACTGACCGGAACTTGTATATATGTAAAAATCTACTGAAACTATTCCTCGACTTGAGAACTGGTCTGTGTACTCAAAGTCAGTACTTATACAAAAATGTTCTCTAAAGATTTTAAGTCGTTGACCACTCTACTTTCCGTTCAGTATTCATTCAGTCAAGGTATATCTGTTTTATTACTTAGCAAATAAAAAATTACGATCAGTAGTCGTACACAGAATCGGTTGTCGTCTTGGCTCTTCGGAAGGACCTGGAGTTTTTCCCCTCGAACATGAACACACAGCGGACTGTCGTTATTGATTCCGCATGAGGTCTTACGCAAAATCGGAACTGTAAACTACGGAACTGTCCCAGAAAAGCAATTTCGTCAACGAAAACAAAATTTCACAAAATTCGTCAATTTCACAAAATTTTTACTGAAAACAAGTTCAAAGAGTAGGCCTACATATCAACAACACTTTATTACTCACGTACTTGCAAATTTTTATCATACTCTGAAATAATTGTTACACACATAAATAATATTTTATTATACTTTAATTCTCTACAACACATACGTATAATTTTTGATAATTTTTTTCTAAAATATTAACTAACAATTTTAAAATGATTAGCATTTTATGATATCACTGAAAAGGCCCGAACTTAATCTGTGTGTGTGTGTGTGTGTGTGTGTGTGGCAGAGAGAGAGAGAGAGAGAGAGAGAGAGAGAGAGAGAGAGAGAGAGAGAGAGAGAGTGGGGAGAGAGAGAGAGAGAGAGAGAGAGAGAGAGAGAGAGAGAGAGAGAGAGAGAGAGAATGTGTTTTAGTGAAAGCTGTTACTCAGCTTAGCAGCGTTTGAAAAGTGAACAAAATGTAACGGGTTACATTATTTTAAATTCGTAAATTCGTGTCTATCATACATAAGCGCATGAACGACTTCAAAACCTCATCATAGAATCATAAACAGTCGATTGAACAGTTATATTTTTATCACAGTTTATTGGTGGACGATAAAACATTTTAAAAATATTCGAAACTTCATTTTGTTTCTCGTATGTTCCAAATCATATGTTTAAACATAGTTTTTCATTCACATAGTTGATTAGTTGTAACTTTTGACAGCAACACTTCTGATCGTCTGACAATCGATAAAGTGTTATTGATATTACTGTTAACACCGAACATTTCGTACATGAGAGAATGGTACACCATAATGTGGGAGAAAGGTTTGGCGATAACATTTATATCAATAAAACGACGTTTCCAACAGGAAAACTGTTATTATTACAAATAGTCTTCAAAAACACTTCCTACCAGGCTTGATTATTCCAGCAAATTTAATTTACTTCAAGCAAGAATCCATCGTAGCCTTCACGATCACAAACTAATTCAATCAGCGGTTTGTCTGAATCGTAAAAGATCAAATTAACTTTTACGATTCACTCTGTTTGCGTTAAGATTTAGTGATGCAGGTGAGCGATGCAATCAACTTGAGCTGCAATCTAAAGAAATTGAGTGCCGCAAGAGAAAAACAAAACACGTGGTGACAGACTGCTCCACTTTTCTCCTGTTGTTTCTAATTCAGTGCGTGGTATGTTTGTGTGTACAAGAAAACCTTTGGTGCAAACACGTACTGTGTAACGTTACATAAACTCTATTCCTAGTAGGAGGGCCATTTCGATAGTGTCTTACTTAGTAATATATTAGAAACTCGGGTTGCTATCAATGCGTTAGTTGATCCTTTTATTATATAAAAATATCTGTTACATATTTTGTACAGAAGTGTATAAATGAGACAAAGAGATTAATAGGTACTGTAAACGAAAGCTGAAAGCTGTTGAAACTTATGTCATATGTGACATCGAGAATACAGTGACTACGCAACATGCGAATAAAATGAGTAATAGGCATAAGAAGTTGTACTATTTAATACATAAATCGAACATATGAATCAAGCTATTGCAGTAAAACGTACAAAGTTTGTACCCAAGTAATAACTACCATTGGATTGTTTTCGGAATATGAGTATAAATTTAAGTTGGCTTATTTAATTATCTTGCCTTAGATTAGTATAGTTCTAAACAATTAGTTCCATGTATAGGTAAAAGTAGTTCTGTAACACTGAGGACACAGATACTATGCGTGGCTATGCTATTCGTTGCACGCGTTGTGTGAGCGGCAGGACTACGCAATGCTCTCACACGTTCTCGAACTTTCCAGTCGCGCCTTCCACACGTTGGTCGATTATTTTACCGGTATCCAGGTCCATCTTGTTACATACTACGCCACACAGTCTGAGCATAAATACGCTATTTCGGAAGCAGCCCGCCAGTCGCGTATAACGAAGCGCCAAGACATATTATATGTAATTGCGATTCGAAGTGGTATTTTGCGTAAAAGTATTACTGGGATTTACTGTGCGGATATCTGTGATTGGTGACTTTCATTATTTATTGCGGAACTGTTAAGCGATATTTATTGTGTGCTGCATTTGTGTGGTGTGATTTGTTTGTTTTTGTGTGCCTGTATGTGTGTATGTGTGTGTATTGAACAATCGTAAACTTAAAGAATCGTTGTATATGAGTGTTTATTCTTATTTCAGTTCACTTACAGCGATATCTGAGTTGTGAGTGATGATTTCTCTGGTGTTAAATTATTTATTCTACTGTGAAAACATGACGATATGTGCGATCATCGTATCATTATGTTCAGTATATATAACATATTTAACTAATTTGTTTTGCTGGAAGATCTCAGTGTGAGGGGTTAGCTTAGATGGTAACCGATAGGAGACGTTGGAGAATATTGGTGTTGGAAGCCAGGGCTCTCGTTGGGCTCTAATCCTGAAGAAGAATAATTAATTTGTTAAGGCCTAACTATGTCTTCTTCCGTTTTGCAGGTGTATTGCAAGATAATGAGACTAGTTCTTACATATGATGTTAGTCCGTCCACTACATTCTCCCAATATCAAGAAGCAAGTTGTTTAACCTATCCAACTTTCATATGCTTGCCGATAATCTGTGAAAATGTGTAACATATAAATTTTATATCTGTAACTGACATATAATGGTGAGTACGCGTTCTAGTAATTGTCTGACCACTTCGCTGGTAGTTGTCTGACTACTGGTCCTCACAAGTCCCAATGTTGGAGGCCCATCGAAGCCCAGAACGTATCTCGGCCAAGAACGTACTGCGTGGTGAAGAGCCGCATCCTACACGAGGTGGCCCTGTTTTTGCAGAACAGTACGGTTCTAGAGCGGAAGGTGGATGACCATTCCTGGTTGAGAGCAGCAGTATCCACCTGTACCAAGATAAGCCGCAATGGAAGGGATCCTGGAACGGCTTATCTTTGGAATATTGCAGGGGTGAATCTGGATTATTCAGATGACTGTAATACTACACAAAACGGGGAGGGAGACCTCGAAGCCATGGAGAAACCAATCCTCCTAGGACAAGAGAAATCTGAATTATATCCCATCCCTCCAGATGGAGGTTGTGGGGATAGCCCCAGTAACCCACCCAAGTAAAAAATATCTCACTTACAGCATCCTAAAAAAGGCTCGGAAATGGTGTTAATAGGAAAATGACCACAGCAAAGAGATCAGGCCTACTATGCAAACGGACAGCAGACCAATTTAAGATTGCTACCTGGAATGTGCTCGGAATAGCAAATAAGGAGTTTCAACTGGTGAAGATTTATGGAATAGAAATATAAATCTGGCGGTAGTAACGGAGACAAAAAAACTAAAAGGATAAAAATATATTGAGAATTATGCCATTTTTTATAACGGTGTAAGTGTGAAGCAGAGAGCGGCAAAAGGAGTTTCATTGTTTGTTGAAAAAAGTGGGAATCGAGAATAAAGGAGGTTCAATATGTCAACGAGAGAATCGTTACTGTAAAACTAAAACATGAAAGGGGGTACTTGGTTGTTATTGGAATTTACGCTCCAGAAGAAGGGAGAAAAGAAGAAACAGAAGAATTTTATAAAAGTCTTCAGTACTTAGTTGTTGAATATGGCAATTCAAGCTTATACAGCAAGTGATGATATAGAAGAAAAATGGGAAAATTTACAGAAAATAGTGCAACAAGCAGCAAATGAGGCCATGGGAAAAAAGAAACAGTTGAGGAGAAGAAAAGGATTGAGGATATAGATGGAGGAAACAGATAAATTTGTAAACTACAAGCATGGATGGTACTTTAGGTACCTTGACAGTCCCACAGAAGAAAACAAAGATGAATATAGATAAACCTGGAATAAAGCCAGGGCACTGTCAATGAAAGTTCATAGAGACTCTTGGGAGAGATTTATACGATATGTTGAACATAATTTGTATTGAAGGCAATAGTTGGCCTACAAAATAATTAGAACATTAAATAGGAATGAGAGAGGAAATGTGAAATTAAATGTGGTTGGCAAGCAAACATTGATAGAACATTATAAGCAGTTAGGGTACAAGGAGGAAGAACTAGAGGATGTAGGGTTGTACACATACACTGAAGTAAACAGTCTAACTATGGAGGAATTGCTAGAGGTATTAAGAAAATAAGAAAAAACGTAAATCACCGGGCATAAATGGACTAAACACTGAACTATTAAAATATGTCGGTATAACTCACGTCTCCTACATTTTTATAATATTTTCTGGAAGGGAAAAATGATTCCCCCCCAAAAAAAAACGGCGCCAAGCGAAGGTAATTTTTCTTTTCAAGAAGGGTGATAGAGGGAACCCAAGTAACTATAGAGGGGTAAGTCTGTTAGACACAGCAGAGCAGAGGTTTAGAGGTTAAAGGTGATAGCAGGTTTTAGGAGCAAATGGGTTTTAGGAAGGGAAGGTCGTGTGTGGATACAATTTTCACATTAAAAAGAATAATTAAAGGGAGACGGGAGTTTATTGTGAAACAGACTTGGCCTCTGTAGACTTGACAAAAGACTGACAATGTTAAAATGACATTATTACGGCGAATCCTTGACAGAAGATGTTACCCTATACATCTTATAGAAACTATAAAGTCCCTTTATGTAGAAACCAGTGTACGACTGGTTATAGGAGGAAGGATGATTGAGGAAGTTTCCACTAATAAGGAGGTAAGATAAGGCTGCTGTAGATCGTCGACGCTTTTCAATAAATGAAAAGTTTATAAGACGACATGTTTAAAACATGGAAATCTTATGTTGACCCAGAGATTTTTCTGAAAGGAATGTTTTTAAACTCTATTTTGTACGCAGATGATACGGTAATGATTCAGGACAATTATCAATACACTACAAAAATCAATGCACATACTAAATCGAATAGCAGATGAATATGCCTTTCAAATATCAGCGGACAAGACTAAAACAATGGCATTCGGAGGGAAGTAACGGTAACAACTAAGATAGTTATGGATGGAAAGATTATGGAACAAGTCCAGCATTTCTGTTACTTGAGATGTCACGTTACTTATGGGACAGAAATTGATCTGGATGAAAAATTAACAAGTTTAGGAATATCTGTAGAACAATTCACAGATACCTTAATGATAAGACAAAGAAGGAAACAAGGATAAGGTTTTTTAACACTGTAGCAGTACCAGTTTTGATGTAAAGAGATGAAGCCAGAGTTATGACGGAAAGAGACAAGGCAAACATTCAGGCAGCGGAGATGAAGTTTATGAGGAGTAATCTGGGCTGTACCATTCTCGATAGAAACAAGAAAGTGGATATAAGGACGGAAATTGGGGGTGAAACTATTGTTGGAACGGCTAAGGATCAACATTTGTGAACATTTGAACAATGTGAACATTTGGGAGTAATGGCGAGTGACAGAATTCCAGTGCTAGCAATTGAATGTAGACCGGTAGGGAAGAGATATGTAGGACGACCGAGAGCGTAGTTTGTGCCGGAACAGGTTAAGGATGAACCTAATCCCTGAGGTTGATGATGTGAACATAACTGTAGGAAATGAAGAATCCGAAACTGAGATTAAGAGATTTAGAATATATAGGAAATGCCCTACATTAATGTAATGTTCAAGGAATTGAAAGTATTTCAAGTTATTTAAAGCTATTGAAGGCATTGAATAATAATTATCAAGGTACGATAACTGCGGTTTTATTTTTTAAAAAGAAGGTACCCTGGTCAAATCCTTTATCGACAAAAAAACAGCATTGTTAATAGTTATCTTTGTGTAGAACGACGTCACGTATTCTTGATATCATTATATAACAGAGTGGTTTAATAATTTTCCCACATTGACCATTTACCTAATACTGTATATATGTATGAGAATCTTCGCTCTAGAAGCAAATATTATACAGTACCGTATAAGTTGATAGCTGCAAGTTGCTAGACACGTCTATTGACCAAAATTTCAAAGTCTTAGTTACCAAATATATCTCGTGTACGTAACTCACACGTGCAGCGTGTATATGCCTGAAAACGGATGCAAGGTAGGCCTGTAGTTCTGGTTAGTAAGCGTTGACAACCGATTGTAAGCTTTAAAGACATTAATATAAAAAATTCAGAAGCCTTTATCAAAGACAAAGTGAGTAATGACGAATGAGTAGTGACACATGCATGACTGTATGAGTATCATATTGACTTGAGTTCAACCGTACTAAGCAGTATTTACCCATTAGTTTTACTTATGTAGACAGTCATGTATAAGAAAACAAGAAAAATATAATAAAATAGAAAGTCAAACAGCACGGGGGATAGAAGTGACTACGACGTGGATATCATAAGCAATAGGGAAATTAAAGGAAGTAATATGATACATATCGGGCTCGGACCTGGGGTCGTTAACCACGTACTCACCAGATGCGAACCCTTGGGGGAATGCCAGCTGCAAGCGGAGTTATTGAAGGAAAATGACCGTTTGGCGGCTGGAGTCACATCTCTATAACGCTCGACAGATTAAATCTTAGTATTTATGGTAACTCTCATTATTTAAAGATTAGTCCGATACAGTTAATGAAGTTAATGGCGTTGGTTGAACATATCGTAACGATTAAAACAAACTTTTATGAATCCTTTTAGCATTAGGGTCTGTTTGTCTAGAAGTCGGTAACATTAGATCTCTCTGTCTTTTGTGTTGTATGTTCCGTATTTATTCCGTTCTTGTTCGGCCAGTCTTTAATATTAATTAACCAAATATTCCTTCCTGTATACGGCCGTAAGCAGAAAGTTGTCCTACAAATCCGAATTCACCGTTTAGTTGTTTTCCATGTAATTCAAATAGATGTTTCACTGCTAATAACCTGGACGAAAAAGTGGCCCGGCCCGTCGCAACATATACTATGTCGCCAGCACAAGTACATGTAGCATCGTCTGTCTTGTGCCTCATCGAGTGCCCTAGGTATGACAACTTCTCTCTTTATAAGACATTTGTTCTTTAATATTTTTTAATTTCCTTATAAGCATTCAGTTTGCTTATTACTTTTATGTCAATATTATGTATAATATATATGCTTTGGTATTCACAGCAAATTCAAGAGAATTTAATGTGGTTACCTAAGTATACATATATACGTTATGAAAACGGGTTATAGGTATTATATTATAGGCCTATAGGTAATATAATATTTTAAGTGTTTAAATTCCTTAATGCTGCAAAGTAACAGGGGATAAATGTAACATTTCGATGATCTTTGGATGTGCTATTAGTTATATAAGTATAAAAGAATTCTTTAAGTGGTTATCGTCTAAGAGATCGAAGGCGTTTCGAACATAGGAATGAACATATATTGATATGTTGAAAACACATCAGTGGTAAGACAAAAGAACGAAAGCAGCAGTGGATACTGCACGTCTACAGAATGGACCACCAGCAGCGCGCTGTAGACTGCAAACCAGTTGGCAGAAGATCTGTAGGTAGGTCCTGGAAGAGATGGCTGCAGTGAAGACGGAACAGGCTGTAAGCCTACAACGTGAAGTGTTGACGACGAAATATAAAAGAAAAGTAACGTTTAATTAAGAGAAGGATATTTTCTAGAAAAAAAAATATCGGCAGAAAAAATTATCAACAAAAAAAACCTCTTCGCAGAGGTAAGGAAAACTTTTGAAACATGAAAGGAGAGGTGGACATTGGAAAGGTAGTACAAGATTTGTTCAAAAACAGCAGGGATGTGGATAATGTGAGAAAAGCAATTAGTCTGGCTAAGAGAACATCTGTGATGCATAACCGATAGAAGAAAAGAAGTTATTACTTGATGTAGAATTTATGAAGAAAACATTGTTAATACAGTAAAACGGATACATTTTATACTTAGGGTATAGAATAAGACACCTAGTGTATCACGATCTAAGAAGGTAAGACCTTACGAAGGAAAATTCGAACAGGAAACATTATGAGAAAATAAACTATGAAAACATTTTGGAAAAGAACAAGATGTGGACGGGATAGGAGAGAAACCTCCAACAAAAATGGAATAAAACTGACCAGCAGAAGACAATATTGAGCCGTTAAGCAATATGGATTTTTAAATGACTAGTTTGTTGGGTTTTCCATTAAATTAGAGGATTGTATGTTAGTTGCATTAACACATACCCATTTATTTTCCTTTTGGTTGGTACTATCTCTACCAGACTTTGTGTTTGATCACCGTATTTCGGATATGTTCCTATTTTATTTCGATTTCCATTTAATTGTCTAAACGTCTAGTTTCCCCATATTTTCGTACAGTCGTCAGTTTGTCGCCTAAAGGGTATGCGAAGACAGAGACGAACACTTAGAAATTATTACAATGTTTTATAAAGAATTACGTATACTTAAAAGTATCTAAAATAAGGAAAGTGTTCGGGATTAAAAATTCTTATCAAATCGTCATCTCCATGCCTCTCTCTCCTATGGAGCTACAGCCCAAGTCGGGCCCTGGCCTCCACCAATCTCCGCTTCCAATCCACTCTATCCACTGCAACCCTCCTCCAGTTTCTTATCCCCATGTCTCTCGCGTCCTCTGCAACGCCATCTTCCCACCTCTTCCTCGGTCTACCTCTAGGTCTCGTTCCCTCCCATGTACCCAGCAAAGCCCTCTTAGGGTTCCTGCCATCCTCCATTCTCATAACATGTCCGGCCCAACGCAATCTTTGAATTCTTATAAATTTTGAGACTGGTATCTCTTTATATATTTGATACAGTTCGTTGTTGTATCTCAGTCTCCATGAGCCATTTTCTTGTATTGGGCCTATAATGCGTCTGAGGATTTTCCTTTCAAAGGTGTCTACTATGTCGACTGTTTTATTGTCCATGCCTCACACCCGTAGCATAGCACCGGTCTGATGACAGTCCTATATATTTTCATTTTTTTTCCCTGTGCACGTCCCCAGACCTAAATGATGGCAGCAATGCGAAGTACGCCTTGTTAGCCATGGTGGTCCGTCTTTGGATCTCCGGCTCCTCTGATCCAGTCTTTGCTAGATTCACTCCGAGATACGTGAAATTGTCCACCACTTCAATTGTGTCCTCCTCTATCTCGATGTTGTTATGAACCTGGTCCCTTCTTGATTGGATAAGCATTTTTGTTTTATCCGTATTTATGGCTAGCCCAACTTCCTTGGCTTTGTTTTTAAGCTCTATAAATATTTCTTTAGCTGCCGTGATCCGTCTTGACATGATGTTAATTTCAGAAAAGAACTTTTGAAAACGGGCTGCTTCTCAAAATGGAGCAGGACTTTGCAGATGGAAGAATAAGGAATGCTTATAAATATCTTAATCATCTCAGGGAAGGTTATAAACCATCTACAACACTATGTAGAGACAGAGAGAATAGAATTGTCAGTGATCCAGAGAAAATTAAAACTATCTGGCGAGAGTACTTCGATGGCCTCCTTGGTGGTATGCTACAGGGAGGAGAAACTGTTGCTCACACTCCGCGGAATGCAAACTTTGGGGGGATGGAATCTGACCCACCATCAATTCAAGAAATAGAAGAAGCTATTAGTGCCCTCAGGAACAACAAGGCACCAGGTACAGGCTTAATTCCTGCAGAACTGCTAAAGCTGGAGGTACTGATGTGGCAGTCGCACTGCACTCCTTAATCGTGAACATATGGCAAACGGAACGAATCCCCATGGAATGGAATAAGTTCATTGTATGCCCCATTTATAAAAAAGGCGACAAACTTCAATGTAGAAATTACAGAGGCATTTCGTTGCTGTGCACCTCCTACAAGGTTTTTGCGTACATCTTGAACCAAAGGCTGAGACCCCTCACAGAAAATATAATACGGGAATACCAAGCTGGATTCCGACCTGGAAGGTCTACAATCGACCAACTCTTCTCGGTAAAACAGATACTAAGATGCGGATGGGAACGTGATATTGATGTGTACCAGATCTTTGTGGACTTCAGGCAAGCGTATGACTCTATTAATAGAGACAAACTCTACACCATAATGCATGAATTTGGAATACCAGGCAAGCTGGTAAGATTTACGCAAGTTACTATGCAGCAGACTGAAGCCCAAGTAAAGGTGGATAGCCAACTAACTGAACCCATAAATATTACACGAGGACTAAAGCAAGGAGATGGGTTAGCCCCAACACTATTTAATATTGCATTGGAATATGTAATTAGAGGCTTATCAATAAATAGCTCCAATCTGTTAACAAATAAAACTGTACAGATAGCCGCATATGCAGATCTCCATGACTAGTTTTTGATAAAGACTCATTTTTTCGGAGTAACCGTTAGCGACTTACATCTTAGTACAAATTATTCCACCAGTTGTTTTTTGTACTCACGTACTTTGCTAGTAATCGTTTTTTTAATACGTTTCCACTGTAACTTTAAACTCTTGGATTCTATACCTACATATTATTTTTGGTAACCTTTGTTTTTGTTACCTCTTTAGTTACCTTTAACCTTTATCTACTTACGTTGTATTTTAGACAATGTTGTGTTCACAACTATGTTCTTAGGTGATTGGGAAAACATATTCTGTCCATGTTTTTAGTCGCTCAAAAAAATCCAATGAAATTATTTATGGTGATACGTTACAGAAGTTTTTTTCATTCTGTTATAGGTTAAATGTTAAAACATTACATTTTAATCAACTAAATGAATTTTATGTACTGTAATTTATTATTAATTATAAAGTCTAATTTATATGTTATAATTTATAACAGGTTATTTGAAATTAATAATATTGTAATACTGTATATTATTAATTACGTAATGGCATCGTGATAATGTATTTTCGGCTATCGGCTTCCTGCATAGTTTAACAAACCGTGTATTATTGATCTCTGTGTGAATCGGATAACCTGGATCTGTGAGGGGTGGGATCTGCATGAAACCACGATTTCTACATGCAGTTGCAGGAACATATTGTTACACGAACACGGCTGTAGTTGGATACAAGTGCGTGTTAAATAGGAGAAGAGATCAAAGCATTTACAAATCACATTTTACACTATACGCAGTTTAACAGTAATTTTTGGCTTACGCATAATTTAAGCCTATTTAAACATAACATTAACTATTTTAGGCATTTATTGTCACTGGTATAAGGCTCCTGTATTACTGGAGTAAGACTTGGGCACGACCGACAGAGGAGTTTTTTTCTCTGGATCACTCTCCATAGCAAGCCGATAGCAAATCAGCGAAAGACAACAGAGTAACCTGCAGAAAATCTGTTCCCGCACACAACATAGGCAAATTCAAATAGCTCAGTCTTGTCGTTTCTGAACTACATATGTACAAATTATATTGGCAGCTACATCTTTGTTATACTATGAATTTGTATTGATATAAAGCGACTGTAAGAATTTGGAAAACGGGAATCTGATTATAGGATATTGTTATCTGACACAAAATTATTAAGCTTTCACTGTATGGTTCTTACTTCTTTTCCTTCTTATTTTCTTTGTTTCTTAGGCATTCGCATGTTTCGTTCCCAAGTATCCTACAATCTTTTCTTTCGAAATCTTTTCTTTTCACTTTTTCCTCGTTTTTGCTAACTTTCATTACCCGTCCTTGTTTCCAATTATGTTTTGGTTCCTTCATCTTTCACTTTCTTTCGTATAATTACATTACCTTGAATTTGTAATTTAATGATTGATATTTTGTCAGGATTTCATTCCAGCGTTATGTATGTCTTCATATTTTGTAGCTATAACCCATATTTTACTACTACTACTACTACTACTCTCCAGCACTACAGCCCATGGTGAGCCTTGGCTTCCGCTACGACCCGTCTCCACTCATCACCCATATTTTACTACCACAAACAATTGCTTTTTCATAACTCGAAACATCACGGAAATTGAGTAAAAACATAAGAAAATTCAAATTACCAATGTTTCAAACACGTACGCGTCTATTATGAAAACTGCTTTGGAATAAAACATGGACTAATCAAATGAATGAATTTACGTGTGTGAAAACGTAAACGTGTAAATCAAGGTGTTAAAGTAATAAATTAACTACACCTACATAACCGTTAATGTGATACTCGTAGTTTTTTAAATTTAAATAACGTAGGCCATACAGATCTGAAATCTTGTCTAAAGTGGTCACAGTATAATACATTTTGTTATTGTAAATCAAATGCAGAAACGCAAATTACGTTAATTTCATTTAAATGACAGGTAAATAATGACTCACTCATATTTACATATAAGATGTCAATAATGTATTTATGAATTAATAAATCATCTATACACCACTGTTAAATACGTAAATTTGATTTAAAATTTCAATATCACGTTTTACTTTCGACATGTTTTTGTTTGCTTAACGTAGTAGAATAGGCATATTCTTTACGTTATTATTATTATCTCCAGGTTATTATTTATCCAGAGCGACGACAAAGCTGTGTAGAAGTCATACATCGTTTTATTTTATCATCGATGCCCGATTCTATCGAACATTTAATTTATTCCCATTTGATAAATCTTACACGTTCAAAGTTCAAACTTCATTCGTGTAAAGTATCGCTTAGGCTGACATAAGAAACGCACGAAGTATATCTAGACAAAGCATAGCCTATAGGCATCTGAATATGAAATTTAGCCGCTAGTAGACTGTCTGCTCATGAGAGGGTGTTACGAAGAAACGAAAAGACTGGCATGCGATAGGACAGCTTGGAGAGCTTTTACCATTTGAAGAAATACCTTAGGGCAGAACACCAAAAAAAAAAAAACTGCCTGCTTGGTCGGGGAACACAAATTTGCGGGTGACTTTGATGATCAACGCGACATAGATGACGATCACATCAATGATGACAATGATCATTGCAGAATTATTTCTATCATCGCAGACGGGTTACGTCGCGTGCGCAGTGTGTTGAAGTGGAATAAACGACATCAGTAATTACAGCGATTACAATTTACACTACACGTGATTAGATTGGTTTCGCTTAAATTGATCCGCTATGATGGATCACTACAAAATGGATTACGCAGTACAGCAGGGAGAGAGTGAGAGAGAGGCGCAACAACACAACCCCGCACACAGCACTCCGCCAGTCACGGTTCCCAGATTAACTAGCCAAACAGAAATAGTGATCTACAAAAATATGTGCGCCGACTAGTTAATTAACAGCGGCGACTTGTTAAAAACGTCAAGCAGCAATCTGCATGTGCGCGCGTGTGTATGAATTTATGAAAGCACTAATTTGAAAAATGATTGCCAAGAACATGTTATCTGTTTAACGCTTAATGCTTTCGAGGACTTTCTTTATCCTTTTCTTTACTGTGTCAAACTTAGTTTCATTTGGTACTGGTAGAACTGCCTTTTCTTTTTCTTTTAATATTCGTGGACATTTCCTACCTTCTTGATTTAACCAGCTTCCCTACTTACTTCCCATTTATTTATTTAATTCTCGAAATAGTATGTAATTTAGTTTGGTTGTATACACAGGAAGTATAATTATTTTCCTACCTTGTTTTCGTTATTCTTAACAGATTCGTTTTCATGCGTTTCTTGAGTAACCCCCAGTTTTGTATTACCATGTTCAGTGTTCATGTTTTTGATCCATTTAAAGACGAACACATTAAATCAAAAACTTAAAGTCAGCTTTTTAAGCTGAAAAGCAGTTTTGTAATCTGATAATAGAGGTTAACTGTTCAAACACTATCCTGCTGATTCTATTCGCTGACAGTTACTAGTATTACGTCGGTTGCTGTTTTTTTTCTTTTACGGAAGGTTTACAACGTTCCCGAAGGTGAAGACAATTTTAACGCTGACTGGATTCTATTATATAGTTTGAAATGTCCTTGAACATAAGTCTCGTGGAAATAAAATTATACAGTTTTGATTATTATCTCCAATGTTCTAACTCAATTCAACTTACTGATCGTGTGAGCTCCTAGTTAGTTGACGTGTTTAGAGTTTATAAGTATAATATAACTGTTTAGAGGTACTGTACCTATGTAGCTCACATGCCAATGCACGTGCAAAACGCAGCGTGTATGTAGAGATGTCGTTACAAACTCGTTTTCTCTGATTCCAAACCGGCATCGCTGACAGACATGCACATTGTCTAACACGACGTCTTCGTGATCACGTATCATTTTCCCCTTGTTGCTTTGCCCGCAAACGAATGGAGGGCGAATTGTCACGTACGTCGTCCATCCCTTATTAAACATTCTTTTTTGAATGTATACGGTAAAATATTGAATATCAACGAATTCTTGATCGTAACCTGTACGGTAATTCTGCGCACTGAGATGACGTGTTTTGTCGTATTCTAAACGGCTGTTGCATCTCTTAATTACATAATCCTTTAAGAGATGGGCGTATACACACAATACCGACAAGCAGTTTTTAAGAATGAAAATACTGAAACGTGGCCGCATCAGTATCAATAAATTAATATAAAAAAAATATATTTGGAAACATTATTAGCCGGGCTAAAAAGACTATAGATACAGTCTCCAGTGATGAGGTATATTCTCCACTTTTTTATATATTGAAGACTATATTGGAGAGTATATAGTCTACTTCATCACTGGAGTGAATTGGCGGACACCGTGCCAATTGTTTCCGGCACTGATGATGGCATTCAATGGTGAGGCTGAAACGTCTGTCTACACAAACTACAGACCACGGCCGGCTAATAATGGTTCCAACTATGTGGACGCCGCGCCGTGCAACTCCAGACATACGATAAAAATGCTTCTTTTATACCTACACACGATTTACGCTGGGGTATACTGTTTTTGTCTTATGGTAACAATCAGTGTAATGTGGCTCTCACTACGCCTCATCCGCCTTTAACGTTACCAAGGCACATTTAAAAAACTACAAACTTATTTTTTGTTGTGCTAACCAAACGGTAGCGAGAGAACCCGGACTGACCGCACCGCATCACGTAAAGTTTACGCGTCGCGTTGTTTAATCAATGTTACCATGACTTGGTAGCGACTTCCCCTCTTTATCATTTACAGCACCTAGTGCTTTCCCTTTTTATCTTTAACTTGATAATTTTAAATTTAGTGTTAATCTATAGTGGTTATGCGTGACTTTTTACACGATTCTGGTGAGAAGAAATTCAGATTTTTACAAGACACAGAAAACGCAAAATTCTCTGTTATTATGGGGTTGTATAACAAAGTTTTATTTTATTTTTACAAAAACAATATTCCTTGACAGAATAAGCTGTACAGTGAATACAATATGTACATTAAAAGGTTACGAAATCGTCATCATCATTCAATTTGTTCATTTGGTATTGAAATTTTTCATTTGGTATTACAAAAGAGTATTCACAGATTCTCATTATATTTGCAATATTATCAAATGGAATGATATATCTCAAAACGTTAGTCATATATTGTCACACATACAGTAGTTGTTATGTTTTCAAATATTGTGTGAACAGTGGGATTATCCAGTAACGTTTTTAACGTTTAATAAAAATAAAAGGTGTTTTACTTTGGCATTTTTTGCCACGTCAAGGGTATTTACTGAAACCATAATGAAACATTTACCTGATGCACTGAAGACATTTATAAAATTTTTGAGAACTTCACAAGAAGAAGATGATAAAATTATTTACAAATCATGTCTCTTGTTATTTTTGAAAATCCTCATCATATCCTTGATGCTGTACCTATATACATACATACTGTAGAAGACCACATACACTGTATAAAGTATTTTGTGCATATAGATGAATGCAGCATATTTTTGTATCACTACTAGTGTGTCATTTCATTTTATATTAGTTTACTATAGTTTTAGTACATTAGTTTACCATAGTTTTATATTATTGCTACATTAATATAATATTTTACATGTGGCAAACGAGACAATATTATTTATACTTGTACTTACGAATTTTATCTATTGCAGTCTTTATTTTCAAGTGATCTTTTGCGTGACCTTTGTATATTCGTTTCCCCATTTCGGTTCATATCGCTGAGTATGTTGTAATAGCTTGTGCTCTTATATTGCTTTTTTTTGTACAATACGTAAATGTTGAGTCGTTAGAGATTAGAAGAACCAAAATGAATACAAATTTCTTGGTCCAGCAATTACCTAAGCCGGATGTTGCTTCATTCTAAAGTATCTGAACAATTGTACAAAGCTCAATTCTGTTAATATCGTCGATTAAATTTAATTATTTACTCAATGTGTAAATCATTTAATGTAAAATTTTCAAGTCGATACCGAGTAAACTAAGTAATGACAGTGTTCTGCAATAATGAGTTAGAGGCTCAAGACATCTTCCTATCTCTTTAGGTCTTATTTCCACCTCTTCATTACTTCTCATATTGTATCAAAACATCAGTACAAGTTTTCAGTTAATTTGGAGATACGGCACATGAATAATTCCTTTAAGCAGAAACGTTTATGTCGATAATAATATAACCACATGTCAACGTCCATGTACTATACTGCCTCTTTTACTAAAATTTCTTTACTGGAGTAAAGATTTGGATCTGTATGCTAGTTTTTCTGTGCGTTCTCTACGCGAAATCATGCGATTGTTTCCGTACCGCTTCTCCTGATTAAGCTGCCATTCTTTAATTACAAACTATGAATGTTTCCTCAAACAATAAAATAATTTTATATGCTGACCGATTTAAGGGAGTAAATAATATTTCCTTTCTCCGATCTCAAATTATTTGTACGTGATGGTGTTGGTTTGAAGTCTCGCGAAGAGTTTTTTAAAATTGTAAGACTTTACAAATAACAGTAGTCGTTTTATCTAACGAGGCTTGTAAAATTTTCTTCAGGAGTTGGCAAATTTTATTTAGCTATTGTATACAGTTACTACAGTTTAGAAGTCACATGAATGCTGATTTTCAATTTCATACTTTCATAACGTGAACCTAAAAAGTGTTAATTTCTGTTTGTGATTCACGACGAACGAGGTATTAAGAGTGTTTATATAATGTCAATTGGTGTGAGGCCTTCGTGAGCGTAATATCTTTTGTTATTTACATTATTATTATACTGGCTAGATTTCACCTTAACGAAGATGGGACGAAATCTATGTACGAGTGTATTTCATTATAATTGCTAATTGTACAGAGAGAACATTGTTCACTAATTGACGTTGGCACAAACACTTCAAACAGCCTAACTGTATCATTTTCAAACAGTTACAATTCAATAGAAACTTTTTTGTTAACACATAATTTTACAGTCAAACCGAGGAACAGACACATTCTCGTAATGTATCCATTTTCACCACTGCATGTTGCAATATTGCCTACTCGACGCCTAGAGCAAGATCGTTATGTGCCCTCGACGTCCCATTCCAATTGTTCTGTACTCGTACATACTGTAGTTAATGCACGATACAACTTGTCACTGCTACTCACATATTACTGTTAATTTGAAATCTGAATTTGAAGTTTAGTTTAGAAGTCTGTATTGTTACGACGGTCACACCGGATCGTCGTAGGTACAGGTATAGTGGAAACAGAATAACTGACACCAACGAAGTCTAATAACAAACTTTAATTAGACACAAACAGCAGTTATAAATTTGTCCAAAAATAAATGTCACCTTATCACCTTATTGCAGTTTAGCTCTAATTAACACAATAATCACTTCTCAATAAACCGCAGCAACCACTGCGAACGGCACTGATAAAATCGCCAGCTGTAACTGAACAGAAACTGGGCTGCTTCGCAATCCAGTATGCTAACCTCCACCGCCTTGCACTGCAGTGAAATAGGCGGTCCTGGATGCTGGTAGAGCAGTCGCGTAAACATATGGAAGGGACAGAACGTCTGGAACAAACCAGAACGTTACGCAACTCTGTCACGCAGAATAATCTCCAAGCGACTGTAACAGCTTCGCGCGCTGTGTGCCCAAAATAAACTCAACGATGTGGTACTACTTATTTCATCAGCGAAACAGTACACTTTTAAGAAATAATTACTATATAAAGCCAGTTTATTGAATAATCAGGCAAGAAATGTTGATTGGTACTTTAAAATGCCTATAAAGAGTATGCACAATTGGTAATATAATTAAGTTTTGAGTAAGTATTCACAATTAGTTTCTCTCGTTAATGAACTGAGACTGATCCATCTTCACGGAAACTTATTACAGAGACAGATTTATTGTATAGTCGCTAAATAACCACCTTGAATACAGTACAGCTAAAATGACACACGTACAGTTCTACAACTCTGTCACATCAGCGATTATTATTGAGTTTCAGTAAACAAGTTAATAACGCCAATGATTACACTGACTTCGCTTATGTAGTAGATCCAGCGTTAAGAAAAAAACACAAATTTTCAAAACAAGCTATATTTATGATTTATGAGTAAGTTTCTGAATTTTAATCTGTTTTCTGTGGGAAAGGCTCAAACATTTTTAGAAAGGAGTCCTTCAAATAAGATTTTATATATTATGTTTTACTATTGATTTATAAAATCTCCTTCGTGTGTTAAAACTCTAAAACAACCCTCTACGCTAACTTGAAAATATTACCAATAAATTTAACAATTCAGCACAGTTGCATTAATAAACATTGTATTTACACACGGTCTATGAAAACATTAATAACACACTTTATATATTAATAAACATTATTGGGAAAGTGAATGAAACTTTCTAGTATAAATTGTTTATCATAACGACAAAAACGTTCGAGGAAAATAAACGGCCTTTGTTTAATTTTAAATATGTATTAGTTAAAATCTATTAAACCGATTGTGTTTTATAAACTAATAAGCTCTTGATTGTTTTTCAGTAATTGGCATTTAATTTCAGTTTTAATTACGGCATGTGTCAGAACTAATTTGTTTACTAATTAGCTGAAATATTTAATTAATGCATGCTCTTTTTTTGGAAACAACGTTTACGTGATTCGGTTAGGTGTAATTTATTTAAATGTTCATTATAATAAAATGTGAACAAAGGAAAGAATAAGTAATTTTTGGTACAGTATATAATTGACCTCTACTGATAGTACTTATATGTCTAACAAGTTCGTTTAAACGCATATTTCTCTTTTCCTATAACCACAAAAAACTATGGCTTTCCTTCTCTGACGGTGGGTAAAATACAAAGTTCACAGTTACGTATTATTGCTGGTTCCTCGATGGTCAACAATGTTGACAATGCATCGGTTCAATCTTGTTAATATACACGGTCTGGCTCAATTATCCTGACATGTAGCACAACACGCGTTACGCTTAGAAATTAAAATTAAGTGAACCGAAAATTAATGGAAGGAAACAGTAATCGTGGCAGTTGGATAAAACACACGTATACAATGAATGTAATATTATAAGTTCAGTGGATACAGCTAAAGATTTTGAACTATCAGTGTTACGGTGACGTCTAGATACTGTGGCTAAAAACTGATTTAAGTTTATTATACTTAACATGTAAAAATTACGTAATAAACGGAAACGTCTTTATTTTTAATACTATAAACGGTGTAACTGTTTCGTTCTTATTAAGTTTTCTGAACTACTTTACACCAAGTTTTATTTTAAGACTACAATCATGTACAAGTAATTAATTGCCACAGTTAACACAATTTCTTTGTGATAAGGGGTTTTCTAGATTTTCGTTACAATGGCCTCTTGAGTATTTTAAATTGTTATTATTTTGAATCTGTAGTTGTGTTTGAGACAATAGCATTAGAAGTGTTACTCTATTATTGTTTCGACGTTTCGATTAAAATAAAACGAGCGCGCGCGCGCGCGCGCGCGTGTGCAGACATTATTCACCCCATCGGTAAAGGGAGGGACATTACTGGGACGTGACCTGTGTACGGATCAAACGTGCAGAGTCCTGCATCGTACTGAATCAACACACTCAAGTACCAAACAACTTCTCAAATCATGACCACCAAATATTACCATTCATATATCTGAAAATCATGAAAATTTAATTCGTTTCTAATATATTTTAACCAGATGTGCTACTTTCGGTATTAGTTTAATTTTCTGAAATCTATCTTAAACATCCAGAGTTTTTAGTAAACCCATGCACACCCTTAGTAGAATACATACAACTTATTTATTATTTAATAACGGTAGATCCTTATTGATTAACATTGTATTGATTTAACATAAAATAAAAAAATTAACAGATAAAAGATACAATTCAATAAGAAGTGAAGCAAATTAATGAATACGATAAATTTGTATTTCAGTTATGGAAAGAAAAATCTAGAGAACGCTTAATGTAACATTTTGAAGAAAAATATTGTACAAACCTAATAACAATGGTACCACTTACTTAAAATTATTCAATCATTGATTTTCAATAATTAACATTAACTTTGGCTACAAACGTTTCAGTTTTTAATACTGCCCCTAAAACATACAGACAATAAGCTTCGCATATCAAATACAGTCTCGGTAGGACAATATTTGAAAATTATTCAAAACTGTGGTCAACAAATAAAACTATTTTTTTCAGTGCTGATTGTATAGATCTCACTAACTTAGTTTTACAAGTGTGTGTACATACGTGTCACACAACTTTAAAAATCTTTTTCTACACCCATAACCACTGACGTCTAAGAAACCCTCAAAACGTTTCCCAGTGGGTACGTCCTCAATTAATATTTCCTTCTTTAAACAATATCACGTGCTCACGTAGTGTAGCACGTAGGCATATGAATTATATATGAGGACATGTGTCTCATATGAGAGAATACAAAAGCTTCATATACATAGAGATAAATATATAAGCCTATTCACAAACTATTAATTTCTTTAAACATACGTACAAAACTTTTTCGTGTACTCTTTATTAGAACAAGAAAACTGTGTTAATTAAAATTTAAATAAGTAGGATATTTTTTCTCTTATAGGATAAGTACTTTTCTTCTTCTTCTTCTCCTTCTTCATTATCTTCTTCTTCTCCTCTTCCCCCTCCTCCTTTATCATCATCATCATCATCATCATCATCATCATCATCATCTTCTTCTTCTTCTTCTTCTTCTTCTTCTTCTTCTTCTTCTTCTTCTTCTTCTTCTTCTTCTTCTTCTTCTTCTCCTCCTCACATGTACTGAACCGCCTTTATCTATTATGATGTTATAATATCTATCGTTCCTCACTGTTTCATCTCTTCAACCTTCTTAGATCCTCTCAAATGACTTTTCCCTTTTATTATTTTATTTTTATTTTATTTATTTTTTGTTTCACATACGCCAACAGTTTTTTAAAATAATTTAAATTTACTATAAGCATTTCTGTTCAATTCTAATAGTATAATCACTTACCAGAAACATAAACTTGGCTGACAATAGATTTAATAGAGTTCACGTTACCTGGAACAGCATATTTAATGATTAGTTACTTCGCACATGTAAGGTGACAATACAGATGATACAGAATTATTATTTTGTTATTAATATCACTGATATGGAATAAGATTGTATTCACTACAATATCTGGCCGGAAACTTGAAAATTTAGTAATTTTTACATTGCTGGGAGGTGCAGCTTCTATTGTAACAGAAATGTTTATATCTTTATTTTTATATTTTATAAACTCGGGTATACTACATTACTATTAAAAATGAACTGATAAGTCGATTTGAGTCCAGTTTCTAAATGTTGGTCTAAATGTTATAAATTATCGACTACCATGTTTTTGTTGATCGATTTTCCTGTCTTGTGGTTACCAATCTTAACACTGTTCATAAATTTCAAAAAATATGCATCAATGTTAGATAAATATATCTAACATAAGTCCATTTTTACCTAAATAAAATTAGTGTTCGTTTTAAGCGATTGTGTGATTTCTTACTTATATGTTAACCTATCTGATCATTTATGATTCGTTGTATTTCTGATGGACGGGGGGGGGTGATATTCTTCCATACTCCCAAAGGTCATGAAGTAGAAAGTTAGAATTACATGATGTAATAATAATATCTTTTAAATTAAGACTAATATTTGTGAGAAATCGGTAGTGCGTGGAGTGTTCATAGTGACGTGTGGGTTTGAAAAGCTATTCAAACAAAATGAACGGAGGTTCATTTTAATTCACACTGGTTTGCCGGTAAGAAGAAGGGTGTAAACCCTTTGATACAGAATTAACCGACACTCATTTAATGAGTTTATTTATATTTTCAGCTGTTCTGCGTCGTCGTGTCTGTAACGTCTCTGTAATGTTTCTTCAGCATTATATTGTATTATATTTCTGACCTGTTTTTTCCTCTGCTTCTGCTAAAACATTCGTCTCCTTCTTACAGACTGCTGCTGCTGTTGCATGGTGTACAAAACAAATAACAAGTTTTACAAAGAAAATAGTATATTTTCTTTCTTTCATTATAACTTTAATTCAGTGCTGCACATTCTCTCTCCGTTTGCCCGTCTGTCTATATCACAAGCCTCACCCCCCTTAACCATCTCTCTTCCTCTTCGGCGCTCACTCTCTCTTGATGTTAGTGCAGAGTGACGTGTGATGGCCGCCATTTTGTTAATCCACACGCCAGGTGGTATAATTGCCGTTGCCGTGGCAACGCAATAAGCTCACTGATCTCCACTCTGCAGCTGTTTTCACTCGCCAATTATTTGTTAATAATATTTCACGGTACTGCTGCTTCTGTTTGTAGTTTAATCTCAACACGTTGATTTTTTACTTTGTATTTTACTGAAGGCGAAGAAGAGTTAATAATATCTAATTAAGGGAAACAAACGCCTTTCAACGAGGGTTTCATGTGCGTGTTATGCATTATATATGTAACACGTGGCTTTGAGAGGAAATAGACACGGCTGTGAACATAATAACAGACTCATTGGTTACATGTTCAGGAGGACTAAACTTCCAGTATTTTAAAGTGTTGTATATTTACTTTCCTGTTTCACTGTTCCTTTATCCTCATGAGTGTTGATGCTACAAATATTATCTAATCTACAAATACAAATAGAAACAAGACTATAATATAAGACAAATTTGAATTCTGGATTATAGATCTATAGTGCCATTATTTTGTAATCAAATAATGATAATTTGTAACTAAAACGTTCTGAAATCTGGTATGATGGACGAATTTTTCTACGAATATTTTTAATGAAGGTGACAGCTGTGAATACTGTTGTACATTCATTACATAAAGTACATCTGTTATTCCATAAAGTATCTTATAATTTAGCAAGAGGTGTGTAAGTAATATTGAAGGTTAGTAAAGCATTGGATACCAGAAAGCTCACACACTTCTTAGGATAGGATGTTGACATCGAAAACAAAGTAGAAATTTGATACCAAACAATAGTAATGCCAGCTGATTTATCTCCTGATGGGCAATGAATTATTAAAGCGCGAAAAACCTGAGTTAAAAATCTTTCTTCCTTCAACCACTGTATCCAATCGTTTTCTATAATATCAGTTTAGTCTTCGAGTCTCGTTTTCATTTTATTTTGTTTGCGCCGTCCCTCCGTCTCCGTCCTGCGTTTTTACCCTCCAGGATTGGATCATTTCCTCATTTGTACTTAACCCCAGTCTGTTTGGTTTTGGTATCTGTAAACGTCTAACTAACTACTCTTTGACATAGCTAAATACCAGACCGAGGCTGTGGATTTCCTTTTAATTTTTAATTTTCTACTCCTCTTCCAGAACTCGATCTCATTTTGCAACGACTTTGTTTTTCCTCTAATAATCGACCAGTTGTCTGGTACATTTGTCATTATACGTACTTCTGCTCGGAAGTATACTGAAGGAACATAATCCTTCTCCTTCGTGAACATGACCAATAGATTACATTGTCTCGGTCTGTAATGTCTCCAGATTCATCCTTTTCTACGTAACAATAAGTAGCAGACTACAAAAGACGACCGTTCTTCAGTGATGAATAACGATATTTGTAAATATTTTCTGTAGGCTACCTCAGTCCGAATTTACACTGTTTACGACAAAGTAAATATTTGAGTGTTGGAATACGTTCCAAGCAGTAACCTGAGTGAACGCCAAGTTGAAAAGAAAGTTATTCAATTTAAAATTTAATATTTTGATTAGTCTCCTTAACCACAGACCTCCAAAGAACACGTCTGAAAGCCGAGTAGTTTCGCCACAGTTTGGGTTTACTGTAAAACACATTTTGTTAAGTAACTTTCTGACAATACCGAATTTATGTAAAATGAAAGATTATGTGTCTTTATTTGATATTCACAAATAGATGTCAACAACGCATCGCATAATAATCAGAAAAGTTTTCAGGAGAAAATAACAACGTGCCATGGCTTTCCTTTTGTTTGTACGTACGGAATCAACCATATTGCACTTAGGGATGTAGTTTTTATTTCAACTGGTTATATGTATGTTTTTACTGCATCTACACGGAACGCTCGGTTATTCAATTTTAAGTCGGTGACTCGTTTTGCAAACGCCACTTGTGTGGGACTGTATCGTTTGTAACCGTACACCGCCACTATAAAGTGATTGATGCTCTCCAATCCCTGTACTTGATTTATTAAAATAAATAAAAACAGGAAAAATTGATATCACATGACAGCGTAGACTGACCGTCATATGACTTTAACGGATAAAATAATTTACAGCGTTTGAAGTGCAACCAACGTCTGTCTGTCGCGTCGTTTACTACCGCGTTTTTAATTGGCTCCGAGTGACAGATACCGACAGTCATCAAACATACCTGTGTGCCATGTGCTTGTATGGGTGCACGCGTATGTCGTTGTGTATCTTATTCACCGAATGGTTTGTCCAGTTTGCGAAGAACGACATCCATTCAACAGAGGTTAGGCCACATTATATTTCGACCACACAAAGTATTACGACTACTGTTTCCTTAGTCGAACTGTCTTTCTGATTTATAGTGGAGGGTTTTTCAAAGTATTCTTACCATTCGATCTTAAAATTTTTGTACTTAACAATCATGTCATTTACGGTACATACATTTTAAGAAATTTCGCACATTTTCGTGCCTTGTAAATTCCTTCATGTCTGATCCTTTCCTACTGTTTATCCAAACTGCGCTTCCATACTTAACTACTGATCCAGCCATGAATTTATAAAAACTTAGTTCGACCTACTACCCAGTATTCTGTTGAATGTAGTACGTATTGTAGTACATGGCACTTACGTTTTTTATCTACTTCATTGTCATAGTCACATCTTGTGTCACAACTAAAGAATAGTAAAGAAGAGACATGCTCGGTTATCTGGCTGCTGACAAATTATTCATGTTTTACTATTAGTTTCCTTTATATAAAACGAAAGTTACAAAAGTTTGTATGGTAACATTTTTCTAAGCATCTCTTTTTATAACCTCCAGTTCTGATTTCCAGTATTCACCCTTTTCCCTGATCTCCTGCCGTGGGGCTTATTTCGTTAAGTGTTGTCGGGATTCACGGCGTACGTTGGTTATATCGGAACTGATGCATAGACTGAAGAGTGCGTCCAATGTTGAGTGAAAAAGCCGACTCCTTAGTGGGAAAGGTGTCAGAAGGTTTTGTAGTACTGGCAAGCTTACCGGGAGCAACGCATCGCTGCGATCTTGTGAAGTGGGACGGTGAAGTTCTACGTGCATCCTCTGTCCGAGTTGATAACGCATCTATATAGCATCTTCTGTTCTGTGTATAGACGCTACATTATGACTGGTCTTCTATTTGACGTTAGTCGTACGTATTTGCATGAATGATTACTATTTGTTCGTGGAATGGTCTTTCTACTCGCCTTTGATGTCCCCATTGGTCAGAAAGGGATTTTTTACCCTTGTATTTGGAAGATGGCACAATTTCAGCTGGAGGTGTTACTATACAACCGGCCTTATGAAACTGGCTATAGAAACTTGATGGAGCGTTCCGAACAAACGACCTTACCAGGGACTGACATAAGCCGACGGCTTGAAGCAGTCCACTTAACCCTTTAGAAATACGGTTCCTTCCAAGTTCTAGACCAGATATTTAGTTCTTAGGGAGGATATTATGGTCATCAGACTTCCTACAAGGACATGTATACCATAGCTCATACAACAGTTTAGAAACATATGAACATCAAAGAGTACTTGTAATTTAGATAGTATATTTTCATTCTTAACTCTAACCTATCATTTGCAGAATGCTACGATGTTCAGAGTGGTTGTGCTAGAGTCCTGAATTCTTCGTAATTCTATTTGTTTAACTACCAAAGTGTGTGAACAACATAAAAATTACCATCGTTATGGTATTCTGCTGTGTTCGCACGTCCCAGACACCGTCGCCATACCCATTCCATCTATTCCACGTTTGAGTACCCATCTCTTCATGCGGCACCCCACGTTATATGTCGTTATCCGTTAGCTTCAGTATTATCCTTCCTCTCTTCTTCTCTCCTTCTACCATTTCCATAAAAATCGTTGTTATACTCAAGCCGTTGATTAAGCGACTCTGACATTACGTTCATATGGTAGGAGTAAAAGCATCTGTAAGAATCTCTGTCAGTCACTTTTACAGGAATTCGATCTCGTCACCATAGTAACGACCTCCTGTTACTGTGTACTGTGTTATCTGGGTTTTCACGTGGTCAGCGCTCAGTGAATGTAAAGCTTTCCGTGTACAGTTGACAAAGTCGTAGGGAAATATGAGAGTCGCTTCTGAACGGCTCGAGTACAGTAATCAGTTGGCCCTCACGATATGTCTAATTAAGATTCCTTTTCTCCTCGTTATGATTCGCAGAAGTATCTTATTTATTCTGTTAAGCATCTCTTTATTTCTTATTATCAATCTCTCTAATATTTTGTATTCATCTCCAAACTCACATTTCTACTTCCACGTTCCCCTTTTACACATCGCCGATATCGCTGAGTCATAAAGTTAAACAGTTTTTTTATATAATTACAAATTACATTGTAAAGTAAGAAAATTTATTATTATGTTCTTTTCTTCTTATACTCTTGATTTAGGCGATTCACATGTTTATAACCAACTACATTAATCAATACAATCGAGTAATCTGTACTTCTGTACTTCCCCAAGCGTTTGGAGCCGAATGTAAGTTATACGACTTAAATACACGTTGTAAAAATCTCTAACATACACACATCACGTGTATATGCGGAGAAGTCCTTTCTGCTCGATTCAAGAGTAGCACTCAGGAACGTACAACAAAACTGGATAAACCAATCGTGAACCGTAGAGAGGGCATTTGGTTCTATTTTTTTCATATGGTCGAAATAACCAGACGATTAATATGTACGTTTAGCAGCCAACTAAAACGTTGGTCGTGTCCTAGGAAGCTCATCGTATCAGAGAATTTCCCTCACGATGGCGTCTCCTTTTTCTGAACACTCTCACACATGTGCGTGTCTTGAGAGGTGAGAAAAGCTTTCGTTTCCATAAGTTTGGAACGCAAATAAAAGCAAATGAATAGAGTCAATAAATGGACGAGGTGGCGAACGATTCAGAAGACAGGAGAGAAGATTTCCAGCCGCTGTTGCCTGGTAACGGAACGCAACAGTAAATAAATACTGGTCATTGCTTTGTGCCCTCAAGTGTCCTTGGCACTTCCTTTACGTAGATTTATTGGAACACTTTTGTTTGTGTTTACACCAGTGTATCGATTAGCTGTGAGCGGTGAGCAATAACCTGAAGGTACATGACGAAAAACCATCTGTATTGGGAAGCTTTGTTTATTGGGAATTTATTTCTATTCACAAAATCGTGTTCATTTGATTTCAAAGAAATTGGCCTTATAAATAATCATAATTTCTTATTTCACAACTCGTTGCTCTCATTACGTCGTCAATTATTTTGTCTATCTTCTTCCTCCCCCCATCACCCTGTATTTCTCTCTCCCTCTCCGTCTGCCTTTCTCTCTCTCTCTCTCTCTCTCTCTCTCTCTCTCTCTCTCTCTCTCTCTCTCTCTCTCTCTCTCTCTCTCTCTCTCTCTCTCTCTCTCTCTCTCTCTCTATTTATCTACCAACTTATCTATCTGCCTGCATAACTGAGCCTGTACGTTGTATATTTACGTGTGCCCATATATAAATATCACAATAAAAATATAATTGATTACAATATATTTGGAAAAACGTATTCAGTTCAACCTTAAATTGAAAATAATATAAATTTTCCGAACCAACATAAACACGTTATCTTCTATTTACTACACTAAGAAACGTTAAAGATCTAAATTACCAAACAAGGTATAAATAAGAAAATAAAAGTCTTAAGAAACAAAATGAAAATGCATATAACAAAATACAAGAATCTAGTGAGAGCCGAACAGAAAACCAGTTGCTACCTTGAACATAAAAGTTTCTTAAACAGCAGTGTTAAAGAAATCATGTGCTCAATAATAGTAGTCAACGTTTTGAAAAAATTGTAAATGTTTATGTGGAGTACGAGATTATTGGGAATTTTATTCAGAATACGAACTCGGTACCTTTAGTAATTTGACAACAGACGTTGCGAATTTTGGGCCGACTTCAATACGTTTGAAAGCTTTGTTTGTACACAAACTTTAGATATATTATTGTTATCAATTTCATACGTTAGCAAAAAGTATTACATATAGGCCTATAGATATTTATATTAACGTAAGTAGACTTAAAAGCTAGGACTAAATTATTTGTCATTTAGTCAATGTGGTTACAAACGTATGCAATTGAAACAATCGACGCAGTGTTTCAGAATTTTAGTGTTGATTAATAATAAAGTAATGATAATTGTCTGGTTTACAATTATTTTACTAAAACACTATTAAAGTGGTGAATCGTTACCATCTTCTTGTAGTGTTTCTCGACGAACGGTAAGAATCATATCCGCCTATACAAAGAACTTTACTCACAGCTTTAAAAAAAAATGGTGATTTGATTATATCCAATAATAAATGTATTCGTTCAAAATAATGAGCGAGTTCTGCAGCTCAGGGTGCTTATTAGTAATATAATTTTTATAATGTTTAAGATGCTAAACACGTGTTAATGTTTATGTATTCATTAACACGTTCAGTGGTGATGGTACAGTTCATACTTTATCAGTTGAGCACTAAATTTGAGTACATAATACAAGCTGAGATTCAGTGAAATATCTTATACCTTAAGTCCTGTCAAACGGATGACAGAAAACATAATTTTGTACTCGGTTACGACATTTTTATTCTTGTAATAATTGGCATTTATAATATTGATATTTATTGTACAACATAATGTGTATAACACACACAAGAAACCGATTAAATCGCGTGTCTAATTTTGCGTTACTTTTTAAGTCAAAGGTTGACGTAACGGCACAAGTGTTGTAAACGTTTAGTGCCACGCAGGCCCGCATCAGGGTAACCTTACCTTGCGTAAAGATCTTATATAAAATTGTGTGACTAAAGACTTGTAACATGCAGAGTACTAAAGATTTGTCACGCATATTAGACTGCTTAGTATCATATGGCAAATGTAATGAGAGATGACTCGGACCAAAGGTAAATCCTACGTGGGTTTCCTGACTACCCTACTGCGAGCTATTCGCCTGTGTTGAGGCAATTGATGTTTCACGAAAATAGTGAGGTTTCGTATGCAATCACGCACGTAAACGGGCGTGGTTTTTCTTAATAACAAGACTGTTTTTCGGTTTAACACACGTCGTCGGCCTAATGTTACCGTCGGCGAAACACAAGATACTTCTTGCAAAGTCTGCCGTCTACAGGTACCATGAAGTTGTAGCAATGTGTACTTCGGCAAAATGCAACGAGAAGCGGTCACGAGAAGGAAAGAACACATGAGGTAGGCCTACACATGAGACAAATCAGCAATAGCGGATCACAGCTGTGAAAATAAACATCACATTTGAAGGAACGGCGAACATAGCAAAGATTTATGACTATTTTCTGCGGACGATAAAAGAGACGATAAAAATTTACAAAAAATAAAACAATTTTAACAGAGACAATAGTTGCAAATTGCCGCGAATTTGGAAACCTATTTTAAATAAGGTGGTACAATCATTGTGTTGTAAAAACGGTAAAATGTTGTTGTGCCTAAATATTTCTTTTTTGTATTATGTGTCAATTTACAGAATAATTTAATGTAATTCTGGGGATTATTGGACAGGAAGACATTGCTCTAAAATTATGGGCTTGTTTGTAACATTGTGTACCCAAGACCTTGCGCTATGTCTCACGATCAGTCGAGCCACTGAAGATGTTTCGTCGTAGTATGGGCACAACGTTTTCGTTTTAAGAGATAAACATTATTTTGGTTTTGTTTTTGTGTCAAACCAATAAACAGTGTTGTTAATAATGATGTCTGTTATTAAACCGACTAAAAGGGTTAAAAGGGTTTCAAAAGTACAGAAGAAACAGAATCGGAATCTAACTGCGTCCGAAAATGTGTCCACGCTTCTTAACGAAACCATTGATGTCTCAGAGTAATGCCGGCGTTAGAGTAGAAATGTGGTCAGCGTATATGTAATGAGATACATAATTATTGGAATAATTAGATAATTAGTGAGATATACGAATGAACATTCCTTAAAAGAAATCACACTTCATGGCAGAAATCACTCTAAAAGCGGGAATCGGGTAGTAAAGTGTCGGTTAGGCTTATGTCTGATCAGTACCTGTTTGATTACAACAAGAACTCAGAACATTCTAACGCGTATTAAAATAGATAATGATTTTTCAGCGTTTCCTTTAATTCTAAACTAGCATGTGGAACACAACTGAACTGCCTGTGGCTTGTTTTGAAACTTTCATTTATCATATTTGGAAAACTAGGTTAATCGACTACAGTATGTTTCAATATACAAAACATCAGTGGCCTATTTCAATTTTATTCGTAATGAATTGGCTTCTTGTAAATATGTTTAAGGATTCATGTAGTCAACTGACTTTAAGTATGCACAACACGATAAATTTTTCATTTCGCTGAAGGGAATAACTTGACACAAAGAATACTGTGTTCTGTGACGACTGAAGCGTGTTAATACTCTTTACTATCAGGTGAGTATTCCAAAAGATACACAAGAAGACCTACAGAAAACTAAGTAGACTTCTGTTATATTCTTAGGCAAAATACTGTAATAATTAAAGACAGTTTTCTAAAACCACACATAACCTGATAAGCTGATTTAATTTAATATTAGCTTCTAGTTATCACGGGGTAGAGGGAGTGTTTTTCTACCCGACTACGAATGCAGAATTTGTCAATGTCATGGAGAAGATTCAAGGTCGAGCTCTATCTAACTTCCTCCTTCACGACAGTAGTACAATAATTCGGTAACTTTCCTGGATGGGTGATCATCTTAAAATAGCTTCACGTGAGATACCCTCTTCTCCATGAACAGAACAGCGAAGGCACAGTATCGAAATATGTGCCCATAAAACACCGTCCTCTTGAGAAAGTGTTTGGTAAAAGGCCTTGGGTCCACACAGGTCTCTCCATTAATCTAGTGGACAATTCTATGAACACGGTCTTCACGTGTTAGCCTATGTTAATAAAGCCTGAGTACTAGGACCCGACTATCAAGAATCTACTAGTCTATCTCGGTAGTGTTTGTGAGTCCGTAAGATGTGTAATGTCTTTCCTTCAAAAGTTGTCGATGACAGCATCGACATCAATGAAGGGTCGCAGTAATGGAGCCGTAGCCTTAGACGTGGGGCTATGCTACGATTCTCCTTAAAATAATTCTATGCTCTCAGGCATTACTTCTGCATTTAATGTTGGTGCCCACCAGTGAAACTAGTGGCCCCCTCAAGTGCAGGCTGGGAGCAATATATTTTTGGTCAGTCGTGGCGGATCGGATGCGCGGATGGTGTTAGGAGGAAGTAAGGAGTTGACGACTGCCAATCTATTTGCCAGCCGCCATGTCTGAGGAAAATTCCTGTCCTAATGCCTGTAAAGAAAATGTTGACGACGATGACGACGTTTTAAATTTATTGATACGAATCGGCATTGCTCTAACACATTAACCACCTTTAAGGACTTACAGGAATGTTAAAAACTACTTGGGTCGCATTTTATTCAACGACAGAATAAAGTTTAATAATTATCAGCGACTAATTACGACTAAGATAAACTTCGGCAATTTATATTATAAATAATTAGACCTCGGACCGTTTTTGCGGGCGTTAGTTACCACCACAAATGTGGGACAAACGCTGGGTTGATTTTTATTTCACCGCGGGGTAGCAAAAAGTGAGCATGCTCTATATAAAATAATATTCGACCTATTTTCTGAACCGGCGTGACACAATGCGCGGTTGTTTGTCTTCTATTATGATTGTTGCCCGCAATAAAAACTTGTTTTTCCTGACCTTTATATTGTTTTACTACGTCTCCCGTTGCGTCATTTTAACTACTGCACCACAGTCTGCAATAAAAATCTTGTTCGTTGCAGCAATAAAAATTGTTTCGGTTAATAGTTGTATTTAAAATAGATATTTTCCTGTTATAAATAGTATTATTTGCAGTCTAAAGCACGTTAATTATACACAAAATATAAGAAATAGACACGCAAAGGCAGACGAACAATCCGTGATTACTGGAACAGTCAAACTGTTTTAGCACTTAGGTTTCGGTTTACCAAAAGAATACACATATTGGTACTAAATAGCAAAGCGGAAATGAAAAATGTAAAAACATTGTGGCGCCATATTGCATGAATACAAAATTCGAACGGATGACTAGACGGTGGTTCATGGCCATGACTCTTCGTGAATGTAGCACATGGCAAATATCCCGATTCAAAAGAATTTAAATTGAAAGTTGCAAATTCAATTCTATTTATTGAGATGGGCTATATCATACGAAAACGTCACTCACTGGGACAAAAAGATTTACAAATTAAGAAGTATTTGTTGAATAATCCATAGAAGCCTAAAACATAAAACAACAAAACAGTAGCTTCCTTAAATTCCTATAATCAAGATAAGAAGGAAGAAAAGAAAATTCAAGATGTTGGAATGCACAAGGATATTCCCTCCTAGATGAGAAAAGAAATGAATACATTGGCAGATAATTGTAAATTGGATTTTTTTGCAGAAGAAGATTAGGAGTAATAGGTGAAAATGTGTCGAATACTTGGGCCGCATACTAAAGTACAGATTACCAGTAGCAGCCTTGTGATTGAGGTCTATTGGAAAGAGCGATGTTGGAAGGCCATGGAGGAGATGAACACCTAACGGCTATATCTTGGAGTGAAGATGATCATAAAATCTAATTGGTATGTTTTCTTTCAGCAGCCTTTTTACGTCGCGTTTGGGAACATGGAGAGTGAGTAAAAAGTTGGTATACATGTAATGTAATTTATAATTATATGTGTGTGTGTGTGTGTGTGTGTGTGTGTGTGTGTGTGTGTGTGTGTGTGTGTGTGTGTGTGTGTGTGTGTGTGTGTGTGTGTGTGTGTGTGCAAGAGCGCGTGAGCGTGTTTGTTTGATTATCCCCTGTAGGTCAACTTGAATCGTCCGGCTTCGTGGATATCGTGCATAGATTTACAAGGTTCCATCAGAAAGTGTCCACGTTATCGGATCTTCGTTATAAACGTGTTCTTCGTAACGTATGTTTGACGTTGGATTTGTTTGAATTACTTGAACCATCATCATTTTACAATGTTTATATCGTCTATAAGCTCAAAGAGTTTCCATTTTATGCTAATTTGTTTGTTTGAATTCCTATTAATCAGCATGATCCTAATTTTTCAATTTTACTGACCTAGAGTATCATTTTTTGAAACACGAAACTAAGGATATACAAATCAATAATAAGACCCATCCTAACCTACGGCTGCGAAACGTGTATCCTGAACTCCAAAGCAGCAAACACTTTCGATATCTTTGAAAGAAAAATATTACAAAGAATCCTGGGACCAGTTAATGACGTACACGGCTGGAGAATAAGATATAACTGTGAATTGTATCAAATGTATAAAGAACCACCGCTAACACGATACATAAAACTACAGGTGGGCTGGTCATGTAGCAGGGATGGGGTAAGACAGAATACCACGAAAACTATTGAGTACCAGAATCCATAGAAAAAGACCAGTGGGAAGACCGAGAAGAAGATGGGAGGACGCGGTGGATGAGGATGCGAAAGAAATACTGAAAGTGCATTCCTGGAGGAGGATGGCTACCGAGAGAAGAGAATGGGGGGAAAACATTGAAGGAGGCCAGACCCCAACAAGGGCTGTAATGCCATTAGGGGGGGAGAGAGAGAGAGAGAGAGAGAGAGAGAGAGAGAGAGAGAGAGAGAGAGAGAGAGAGAGAGAGAGAGAGTATCATTATTGTCATTAACCGTTACATACCTCTGTAACTATGGATTCATGTGAATTCTTTAAAAACAGAATGTGGTCTTCCTGTTTGATGTATTTGAATAATTACCCGCTTATGAATAATTCCCTTAAAACGTTAGCAGAATTTTCCGCCAAGGTAACTTTGATAACCTTAAAATTGTCAATCCTAAAACTACATCTCTCCCAAAATGTTTCCTTAGTATAAATACCATGAATTCCGCACATATTCACTATGGTAACGGAATTGTAGTTTACCACGGAATTTACCATGGTAAATTATAGTTAGTATTTTCTAACCGACTCTGCAGTTGAACGAACATCAGAAGAAAGAGTTAATATTGCTGTTAGGTGAACGCACAACAAAAGTTAAATTAAAAATATATGTAACAGAATTGTGAGATAGTGTGTAAATAAATATATATTGGCAGAGTGGATGAAGTTTATTTATTTATTTTTGCAGTTGCTTGCATTCGTGAAACACAGTATGCTTCGGAGGGGGGGGAATGAGGCCATCAAAACTAATTTAGTGTGTGCTCTCAACATAACAGCGATCACACACGCGCGCGCGCGCCCACACACACTAGCGTACGCGCGAACTCCGCATGCAATAAGTATTCGGTCAATAAAGCTTGTCTGAAGCAATAACGTCAATTGAAACAACGGTTATTTGTGCACTATGCGTTACTGGATTTCGTGGAACGTCTACCGGGTAACCAACTATCAAATCGCCACAGCGGCATAACATACGGCAGGCCTGGAGGAAAATTAGAGCAGACTATAATTCCCGGAAAAGTTGCGCTCCTTTTATTCTTTCCCTCTCTTTCTCTACTCACACTCACAGGTGATTAAGCAGCTTGAAACCGTGTTCATATTTATACACTACCACCCACTGAATTAGACGTATGTTTACGCTGCTTGAACTTGTGTTAGTACATGTAAACTCAAATATTTTTTGTTCCTGCGATTCTTCTTCCTATTAGATTCTAATTTGCTTACTAACTGTATTGTTTGCTATCAATCAACTGTTGAATGCACAACACATAACCAATATAACTCTTTTTTTGTTATCGCCTTCACTTTCTTCCATGATGTCCTATTTCTTTGGCCGTAGTTCTCACCCAAGAACTTTAAGCGGTCGATTTCATTTCTGTTTTCCCTTATTGAAACTAATACAATACAGTTTTACGAATTGATCCGATCCATTTTAATTAAGTTGGTTTTGAAATGGTTTTATTTACACCACGTTCTTCTCCTTCGTTTTCTTTAGAGAGTTTCCTATTATTCTCGAGGGGTGTAGGCCTAAATCACTGTAGTAACTCATATTCTACTTGTATTTCTAGCAGGTTCAATGAGCTGAGGGGATCTCATTCTAGAGTTTCCTTATTGGTTTTCAGGCGGAAATATTTCTCCATGTTCCAAACTTAGAGATCTGTCTTGTCCCTTATTTTTCTTGTTTGTTATCTGCCCCTCTCTGATTAATAACAACTTGAGTAGTCTCGTATAATAATTATTAAATTATTTTTAAATTATAATCACATGGTTAATGTATTTCAGTTTGTCTTTTTGCAGGTATTTTCTTTAGTGATTCGTGTAGTGATTTTGAGGAATGCCAGAACAGTTGTAACGGGTTTTCAAAAATTCCACATCCATGTATAATATCACTGTTAAAAAGGCTCTCATATCATCTAGCTGCCTGTTTAGAAATCGCGGCTTCGTTAACATGTATCAGTACAGTAGGAACCATATAACAATGTGATAATCTTGCCCTTATTTCAAAATTTCTTGTCTCGAAGTTTTTTTCTAAAATTTTCGACCTCTTCTTTTCTTGACGATTATGTTTTCTTCAGTCTCTTCACAGGCTCTGATTTTATCTGTCTGATTATTAGTTTTGCTCGACTTTGCGATACAGTATGTAACCTTGTACTTAGACTGTACTTATCGTTTCACTTCTGTTAAAGTCACCGAAAATAAAGAACTTTATGACAGTAACTCATATATCTTCCTTCTTACTATTTGAAATAAACCGTTTACATTGTTATAGTATTATTAGTTTCTTAATGCCATAGTGTAATATTTTCTTCTGTTTTTGCTTTTTTTTTATACTGAAGTTGTAGCTCATTGTTGAACCCTTCAGGCTCTTCGTCTCGTTTGAAGTAACTTTTCTCAGTTGCTGTCTTACCACTGACGAACTCGCTAGCTACTTATAATCTTGATCCTGACTCTTGAAGTTTTCTGTTTATTCAACAACAGTTGTCATGCCGGTCATGTAGCAAATGTGTTGCCATTACGAAAGTCTTGCCAAATATGTCGCTGATTCCTTCTGTCTTGGATCTTTGTAGCTTCTGACATTAACATAGAATTATAAACTAAAAATTTATATTTACGTAAATAATTCTCATCATTCTCCATAAGCTTTATCAAATAGTATATTAAAAAAAGGAAGATAAACTACTGTATCAGCTTCACTTCATATACGAGGAATACAATACAAAAACCTCTGTATCCAAAACGTAAGTTGTGTGCTTTAAGACTTGCAGAACCGGATCTATCAGAGATAATTATTGATAACAAGGCATTAGTGCAAGTCAGCCACTTTAGTTACTTGGGTAGCAAGATACGTTTTTGTAGCAATTAGATATAGTGAATAAGATAATTAAATTTCAGTCCATCTGTGGATCTGTTAGTGGGACTTTTATGAACAAAGGCAACCACCTTGGCTGTGCTTTCTCTGCTGACGGTTTCTCTGATTACCTACCCACGAGGTTCTCTCCTAGCAACATCTCTCTTTACGGGTTTCTCGCCCTGTAGAATGGACTGCAGTAGGTGATACCTGCTTTCATTTATTATGATGTGATCGAGGTACTGCAACTTTATTATTTTTACAGTCATCAAAACGTCCTTGTCCTTTATCATCAGCTGAAGGATTTCTGTATTTGACACACCCAGCATATGTGGATAGAGTGTTTCTCAAGCAAAGTTTTCTAGTATTTTACCAAGTGAGTCTGTCACAGTTCATGTTTCCACATCACATATATAGCACAGAGGACATACAGGAGCGTACAAATCTCATTTGTATCATTTTTAAATCACCCCCTTCCTCTTTTTGTTAAACATAGCCCTGGCTTTTAAACAGGTCTACCAAGATAACATATGCCTGTTGCTCCGGTACTCCTGTATGGGGGGGGGGTGAGACGTGGGAATTATTAAATAATTAATAGGAAATGATTATAGCCTCGGAGGCTTTATGTCGGACATAAAGTTCCTAAGGAGAGTTAAAGGTTGTCTGTTGGGAGACAGACTAAGAAGCAACGCTATAAGGTACGAGCTGCAGGTAGACAATATATACTGGAGAAGATATGAATTTATAGGATTTATGTGAGAATGTCACATAATGGATTACCGAGATGCGCAGTTACCGATACGCCAAAAGGAAGAATTCGGAAGACGAATGAATCAGTGTAAGGATATTTCAGCCTAGAACAGACTGGTTGCCTAATCCCGGAAATGAATAAAAAGAAGATTTTTCTCAGTATTTTTGCAGAACGCCTTTAAATTTCGATTTATATTAACAATAAAAATTGAATTTGTAGAGGTTCAATAAAGTTGCTATCCACTCAATTCACCACGATCTTAAGGCGTGTCGGTCGGTCACCACGGTCTACTAAGGGGAAGTAACACATAACAACGAAGGTGATGGCAGGACTACAAGATGAAAGGGGAATGCTGGTTGTCGCTGAATGAGAATGTCACATAATAGAGATGTTTGCAGACAGAAAGCCATAGTAGAGGAAATAAGATGGGGAGGATGAATGGAGGAAAATCTAAAATATTTCGGTAAAACAAAAACGAGGCAAATATAAGGAGAATAACTAGGATCCATTACAATATTTTTGTAATGTAGAATTATGTAAGTGATAAAAATGTTTCGCGATTAGTCTGAAAAAAATATTTAGTTTTGTAAATGAATCTGTGCAACAATTAGACGTGTGTTGACTGTACGATGTGTCGACCATGCTAACGATTAGTGCTATTACTGGAGCAACGGTTTGGGCCCCCCGGACACGGTTGGAATATTATCAGCCACGCACGTGTGTTTGTGGATAATGTTAATTGTTGTAGTTTGTATCTTAACGGTCCGCGTTGTGTTGCACAGCAAACTACACATGTGTGTGTGTAATGTAATGAATAAAATTGTGCGGCGGGTGTCGGGGTTGTAGCAAGTGTTGATGATATGACAGAAACATAAGGGAAAGTGACCTGTGCGAGAGTGTGAGACGGAGAGAGATCGAGAGAGGGAGGGGAGTGGGTGAGAGCGTGAGAAGGGTTTAGATTGCCTACACTACACGTCACGTATTGATCATGCGGGGGTAGCCGGAGGTTGGGGACGTTAGGGGGATGAAACTGTCAACCATACTAGATGACGCGCGAGAGCGGCTCTACTCTGATGACCGACAATATAAAAATCTCTATCTCGCTCTCTCCGTTTCTCTCAACCCCCTGCACTTCGCTAACTCGTTCTCTAAATTAGTTATAATTTCATACGTTTACAGTAATAACGGCAGGGTTGAAATATCTCCGCCGATAAATTCTGTTACGTTCGTCAAGGCTGGAGGCAGTGGATACGTAAAAACCTTTTTTATTCTTAAAAATGTCAGCCCCTGAATCTAGTTTCTCATTTATTATTTTTTATCGACTCAATAATAATATCGAATTAAAATGAATTACCTTGTTCCAATAAAAGTACGTTCGAGAATAACGGGGACGCTGCTGCGAAAGTTGAAAATAGAATACTTTATTAAAATTAAGAGACTTATCTATTACAACTACTTAGTCCTTATAAATAGATTAAATTCTAATAAAAATGTCCATAGAAACTGAAAAGACAAAACACACCTAAAAGAACATCAAACAATTTATTTTTATGGTAGTTAAATAAAACCATTTTTGTATAAAAGTAAAAAGTTAGTTAAAATGCATATTTGAATTATAATTTTCAGAAACTATGGACACAAAATAATAAATGCGGAAACGCATATAGGTATAAAGTCTCAATAGTAAAGAGTTGGAAAATACAAATCGAAGTGGACTTACCATGAGGAGCGAAAATAGTAAAAAGATTTTGAAATATAAACTTAAAGACAAAATCGATTGAGGAAAATCGATGCAAAAATTATCATGAGCATTGAGCTCGGAATACCAGATTACCACTTAATCCTACGAAAATAAATTCAAATTATAAACACTGACAAGAATAAATCTGTTTCTTGAATCTGTCTAGTGATAACGTACCATAACTTAACTCAATTCCAGTCAAGAACTTTGTGTTGCCAATTTACGGCAGCATAACAACCATGGTTTCTGTTTTGCAGCACCTTAGGTCAGGGTAGGCTGTGTAAGAAAGTCGTCGGCCTACAAGAAACATCACGCTTCAGCCATCCAGAATGTTGGTGTAGGTACTTATGTCCACAGACTGAGTTGGTCTGGAAACAGGGAAACTTGCACTGAGTTTATAATGTTCCAAAAATTGAACCCAAGGCCTGTAGGTTAGTAGCTAAGCGCCATACTCACTGGTCTACCATGCCCCCCGATAAAGGAACATCACATTTAAAAATTATGTGAATTTTAAAATAAATAAAACTAATCACGTCACAAGTAGACAACAATTACTTTCTTCCGGAATGCCAGTATTTGAATTCTCCAATTACCTTGAACTCTTAAATTTATAAAGCTATAATAAAGGACCACTTAGCTGTGATTTAAAAGTCACTATACTCGAATCACCCGTCGTTGCATAGATAAAATTTGTTTATTCCGCGTGTAAATGGAACATCTTGTTCTGCCGACGCTGTAACAGTTGAAACAATGGATCGTAAAACTCTTTCTTCTTTCACCCCAAAATTAGTCACTTGAAAGACTTTAAATACTAACAACATATCAAGGGAATAAGTCAATAAGTTTTCATTATTTGTGGGATTAATCCAGCCCACCTATTCCTGTACCTTGACAAATGTTGTAGCATGACAGAAAATCTACCTTATTATAATTCAAGGATAAGCAAATATAAAATAAAAACAAACTGGCACAAAGAATAATTACTATAATAATTAATCAAGAACAACATTAAACTGAAATTCTAGATCCAAAGAAATCAAGTTCATCAAAACCAAACATACAATATATAATAAATAATAGGAAGATAATCATAGTCCAACTTATAGTGTAGATACATCCAGGTAGAATAGGAGCAGGTAAGGAAAACCATGGATAAACAAACCCACAGAATAGAAAAATAACTATTGAAAAACAATACCACATTATAAAAATAAAACCTCAAAAAGATAACATAAGAAAAGTACAATACAATAAAATAAAAACAATGTAAATTAAGTGTAAGTAAAGATGTTAGATATAAGACAACCTCAAGACAAAAGATAAAAGCAATTATGTCAGAAGATTATATGACTAAAGGTGGACAAGTGTAATTTATTTTTATTGTTAAAAGTGACTACTAATAATGCAAATTAAGCGATGTTCCTTATTCCCCAAGACTAGATAAAATTACTAGAAATAAGATTAGGGAATACAGTGAATAGTGAGGGGAACCAGGGTAAATCCCTAAATCAATAAACAAAAACAGAAATAGACTGAATAAAAGTTAATTTTAATAACTGTTTAAATAAAAACAGATTTGTTTTGTTGTGTTAGAAGTTCATTGAACCCATAGCATTGAATGCTTGGGATTAAATTTATTTTAAGAGAATACCTTTATTATGTTTTAATAATGTAAATTAATCATAGGCTATGTTGTAGTTAAGTAAGGGCAATTTAGTTGTTAGGATTTTATTGGAATTGTATGTCAGAAAGGGTAATAGCAATCTGAAATAATTGTAAACTTAGTGATAGAACTATCATCAATACATAGACCAAATTGTAAACCTCACAAACATTATAAATTAATAGTAAATAAGTTAATGAAACAAATCAAATGAATAAAAAATGTTGAATTTAACACACCAACAATTTATTATAAATGTAACAACACTTAGTGAAAGTAATTAAGGAATTTATAGGATATTATTAGGAAAATGCAAGTGTAATAACACTGAGGCATAGAGAAAAGCCTAAATTGAAGGTAGGGTTCAAATTAGCTAAATAAATCATCAAATTACTGAGAATTAAAGAAACCAAATCATAATAATTCAATCAATGATATTGTTTAATGATAATTGGAATCTAACATATACTGTAAACCATTTAATTTGTAAGGAAGTAAAGTAGGTAATGCCTACAAGCAAATATTATGTAAATATGACTTTTGAGTTAAAAAATACTAAAAAACATATCATGTATGGTATTAAATTATGCAGAATTAAATAAGAAATTTGATTATGTAATTAGAATTTAATAAGAATAGATAATAATCAAAATGTAATTTTTAATATAATGTAAAATTCAATTCTTTTGAACAAAATCAAACTAGAGACTTAAGTATCAGCTGACTGAAAACAATGTAAATTTACTAATACATCAGCCAGGACCTTTTGAATGATGAAGAAAAAAACTGGGAGTTGATTGTTAAACGTCAAGGCGAACACATCAGAATGATATAGCTAAAAAAGATTTAAAAAAATTTTTGACAAGAACTAAGCTTAAGAAAGGAAATTTAAAATATGAGTTGTTCATACAAAAGTTAAATAAAAGGAACCAAACCATTACTTTTATGAAGATTGGCAATTATAAACCAGATATAGGAACGGTCCAGGCACTAATCAAGAAATTTCCAATGTGAATATTCTCACGACATTCGAACTATTTGAAACGAAGACACTTTTAACCAACACCTATTACCGAAACTAAAACGAATTACGAACACTGAATCATTAATACACGACGAAAATTAATAACTACTGCTCTGATGAGGGACACTTAAAGAATAAACATTTATTTGGAGGAAAACCGTTGAGATGATCTTTGTATAAATCCGAGTGAAGGGATCGGCCATTTTGATGAGAGTCGACTTCAATCAGCTGTGATGACGTCAGCCCAAGCTTAGCCTGTGGTTCGAATATTTCCATTTTTATAACATTTTTATGATAAATATTATTTCTATTTTATTAAGTAAGACCTTTTAGTTGTAAGTATTGTACTTTTTAGCATTGCCCTTTTCCGACTTTTGATAACAGTAAAAAGAACCCTATTAATTTTCAAATGTTATTAATTTAAAAAAAAGAAACCAAATCGACCTGAGATAAGAGTTCAAGCTGTGCATAATTATTTCGACTCAAAGTCGACTAATCGCAACAAGATCAATAAATTAAATTAAATATTCCATATTTGAGTTTTATTTCTTTGCAAAGTATATAATTAAAAGAATTCCAGATATTAATTGAAATTTGGACGTCAAGGAGGAAGAGAACGACATCGAAAAGGAGTAAAAACACCGAATCCACAAATACAATAAATCGATTATTCAAATCACATAATCTATTTAACGTTTTAAACAAAATATTCATCACCAACCAAAATAAATAAAATAAGAAAAGAATTAATATAACAACTAGGATTAATACAATAATTCACAAAATACGTAATAAATAATAAAAAAAAAATTTTTTTTCTCAATAAATTAAAATTCAACAAAATTTTTTTTTATCTTTAATTGATCAAATAAAAAGGTTTCGTTACAATGTCTAATATGTTCGTATGGAAAAATCACTGTTCTGTTGAAATTTGGTTCGAATACCCATGTAAGGATATAGTGAAATTAAATTCCAGATTAAAGACTGCAACAAATTTTACATAGGCCAGGCGAGAAACAATTAAAAAAGTGTTACTTCGAACACCTAAGCGCATACAAAACAAACATTTACAAATCCAATTTAGCCACACATTCAATAAATACAGCACATGAATTCCTAGACAACAACGTGTCACTGATAAAATATTTAAAACGTGTGACTAAAACATTTACCACAAACAAAGGCACTATAAGGAATATGTGGTAGGACTTACACGTATACAGATAAAAAGTACATAACAAATTAATGCTGGAACAACAACAAAATCAAATCAAAGACGATGCAATTTTTAAAACACTTAACATTGGAAACATTCAGAGAACAATGATAAGAATATTGTATCTGAGAATTATCTGAGTATATTGAATGAGAGAGAATATTGTATGTATATACAATATCTAACGACAATTGCACCAATAAGCCCCAGTTAAAAAACCTACAACAGCCAACAGCATAAACCAGCCAACACACAGCTATTTCACCAGAATGAAAACCAGCTGGCAGATGATGAGGGTACTGATTAATGATCAAAACATGTTCCAGGTAAAAAAAAAAATCTGATTTTATGTTAGTAGGCTATAATATTAAGTAATTTACGTAACAAAAGAAGTACTGTAGCAGGGAAAAGTGAAAACACACACACACACACACACACACACACACACACACACACACACACACACACACACACACACACACACACACACACACACACACACACACACACATTTACAGAATGGACGAACACTTTGTCAGTGAATTTGCTATCTATGACTATTGCCGATGTCATAGCCGAATGTGTTCGTACTCAAGCAGAAAGCAGCATTATTTGATTGTCCTCTCAATACAGCAGCTAATGGATTCAAAACTGACCCAATTTTTACAGTTGTTTAGAAGCTAAGTCTTAACCTGTTAAAGAGCAATTGATTATACGTAGCCAAAGCATGGAGCTTTGACAAATATACATTAAGTAAAGGTAAACACGGAAGTTATAAGATTATCCTGTGTCTAATTTATCCTACGATAAGGAGTAATAACTGAAACCTTGAAAATAAAATGGGTATAAAATGTTCAATAAAGGATAACACAAACCGTAAAGAGCTAGCGTGGTAAGAAGAAAATATAAAAATAATATATCGTTCAACACGTTTAGAATACACTTTCTTCCACCGTTCATTAAATATTATTATTATTGTTATATTGATACTAATAATTGTTCCAAGAACGTACTTGAGTTTAAAGAAAGCTTTTGAAATAATCGTTAGTAAGCTATGAATATAATAAAAACAATATATAACAACAATCGTTTCATTTTCCATCGTGACATTATAGGCTACATAGTGCGCAGCAACTTTACATTCAACATAACCGAAATCATTATACTCACTTCACAAGAAACGCAATGTATTAATACGTTATAACAAAGTCTTAAAAATTGTCAATCCTCACATATGACATTATACCAATCAAATGAACATCGAAAGAGTGTCCGACGCGAATTGCGGAATGAAAAGGGGCGCAGAAGAAACTGAGCAGAAAAACTGTTAGTGATAAAAAAGAATTTGAATTAAGCAACGTAATGAATCCAGATATTTGGAATAAATTTTAAGCTTTCAAAAGAACTGATCCTATGTTTCAAGTTGTGTACAAATAATATATAAACAATGGACGCGAGCAACGTATATAGATGGCGTCATAAACAAAGCGTTCAACGGAACGCAATCTGCCTTACCCCGGTACGTACATGCTCGGAGAATCGTAAAATACAATCGAATATTCCCTGCTGCCTTCTTACAGCGAAATGGGCTAGCTTTTGAGATACTGATAACCCTCGTAACCTACAACACGAAAAGGTCTGTTTATTAAAACGAGTCTGTGTGCGTGTTTGTTTTTGAAATTCTCGCCAACGAGTGACTCAAACATGTCGTTTAAAAAACAAATGCTTATCCCGTATGGCACAGATCAGGCGGAGTATGCTACGTTTGGCATTCCTTTTCTTTCTACAATTATTTATAACCCTTATTTTAACACACACAGCTGGCTTACAAATCGGCCTACGTTAAATGATTATAGTGGTGAATGACAGTCGAGATCACATGAGGATTTCAGATTACCAACAATAATGACAAAACTATGAAAAAGAAGAAGAAGAAGAAGAAGAAGAAGAAGAAGAAGAAGAAGAAAATCTATCTTCAAATGTCAAACACAGATAAAGGTAGTAAGATTTTCCTGCAGGTTTGGAAGTAACAACACGATTATGGATTCATATTTTTATATGAAACTACACCGGGGAGCTGTTGAGGTTCAAGTTCAGCTTTGGACATTAAGTAAAATTAAAAATAAGTCAATATGGTGTGCGCTCCAAGTGAGTATCAGTTATTCCCTTCCACAATGCCATTATTTCCCACGATGAGCAGCTGCGAATAAGGCTATGCCAAATAAGTTAAGCAGTCCCGAACCGAGGCGGCAGTATTAGAAGGGTGTGGTGAGGTGACTGGTGGCGTGGTCACACCATTTACAATCCACATAATCTCTATGACAATGCTGTGATATGGCGAGTAAGTTCCCCCGGTCTAGGGGAAGAAAACCCCAAAATCAAATTACCTGGTCCTCTAGGTTAGGGGTTTGGCGTGGAGCTGACAACCTACACTGTAAAACAGCAATGTCTGGTAACCAAGACTTGACACAAAGGTTTGCAGACTACGGCCCAGATACTATGATAGAGAAGCCAGCGGCAGAAGAAGTAAGAGAGGCTAACCATCTAAACAATAACAAAGCTCCAGGAGACGAGGCCATAACTGCAAAACTGCTTAAATATGGAAGCGAAGCGCTGGCAAACAATATATATGAAATAATATGCAAGATATGGTTGGAGGAAAAAATGGCAAAAGACTGGTATATTGGCTAATATGTCCAATATTCAAGAAAAGCGGTAAAGCCAACTGCAGTAACTACAGAGTTGTGTGTATAAGGTTTCTCTAATGTACTCTTGAAAAGATTGAATTCATATGCTGAAAAGATTTTGCATGAGTATCAGAGTGGTTTTAGAAGAGTGAGGCAATCGCTTGAGAGATGCTACGAACATGGAGTAGACCTACAAATCCTTTTTATCGACTATAAACAAGTTTTCGACAGCATAAACAGATCCAGACTATTAAAGGACCTTGAAGCACTTGGAAGTTCTCAGAAAATTGTAAAACTAGTTGAGATTACAATGAATGGAACCAAAGGAAAAGTATCTGTAAGAGGAGAAACGAGTAATGAATTCACAATAACATCTGGCGTTAAACATTATCGACAACATTATTTATTTAGTTCTCCAGTATGCAGTAGGAAAGTTTGGAATGAGGGAACATATATTTCAGCGAATGAGGCAGATAGATGCATATGCAGATGATGTGGTGCTGATGGACAGAAATGTAAATACCTTAAAAGGAACTTTTGAAGAACTGGAAAGGGAGGTAAAGAAAGTAGGACTCTATGCCAACGAAGAAAAGACAAAATATAAGTAAGTATAGGGAAGGGGGATTATTGAAAATCTCAATGTAGGATAGCATACTTTCCAAGGAGTCCGGGAATTCAAATATTTGGGTGCTTCCATAAACAATGAGAACAAAATCAGCAGCTAGATTGCAAATCGCATAATGAGCGATAATAGGCCTAGATTCTTTTATGTACACCAGAAAACTTTCAGATCCAGTTTAGTCAGCAACAGAACCAAACTTATATTATACAAGTCCTTAATAAGACCAGTTGTGACATATGCTGCGGAGATCTGGACACTACTTAATAGTGACATACATAATTTAAGAGTTTTTGAAAGAAGAATTCTAAGAAAAATCTTTGGACCTGTGAAGGAATGTGAAAAATGGCGCATACGGAACAACAAGGAATTGGAGGAATTGATAGATGGCGAGGACGTAGTGAGGTTCATCAAGTCTATGAGGATCAGCTGGTTGGACATGTGATGCGTATGGAGGACGACAGAATGCTCAAAACGATTCTTAGAGGGACAATATAGGGGCAAAGAAGGAAAGGAAGACCTAGAAAAAGATGGCTACAAGACGCAGAAGATGACCTCAGAAGGATGGATATCGGGGACTGGAGGCGGAGGTTGGAGGACCGATTTGTGTGGAGGTGACTAGTCGGGGAGGCCAAGGGTCATCGTAGGCTGTATCGCCAGAGTAATGAATGAAAACGCCATTATTTGATCACTCCAAATATTTTTGCTACTGACTTAACCACACACGGCTAGGTTGCAACGAGGGATAAACAATTGGATGTATGTCATCCTTCTTCTTTCAATGCCCCGTACGCCATATTTGTATGCAAGTCTCTTGTACCCCTCTTGTTATTTCTTGATACCCGCGCTGTAACAGTTGATGACTCGTCTGACTTTAATATATGTCTCTTTTTCTCCCGTGATCAGACAACAGTGCTGTTAGTTTGACAAACTTCTAAACGGTTGAAACCAAAATAACTAAAACATCAACTCAGTAAATCAGTGACTTGTAATTTACTTCCTTCATAAATGTTGTTACAACTCATGTAAAGTATGTTGTATAAGTCAACATTTTTGTAAAAATTATAACAGTACACGTAACAATATAAATGGGGCTGAAATACCCTGAATAGAATTACTAAGTAATCTAATGAAGAGTATTGAACGTTAATGCAAATACTGTATTTATTTACAGAGCTTTACAGAGTAGTAAGTTACTTTATTCAACCTTAATTTGCTAATTACTACTTTCTACAGATGATACCCAATGTCCTACCCTGCAACTCTTTGTTAACAATGTTAAGTTTATTTCCACTTTTAATGCGCTTATCACTTAGCACTGTGCATTGGTTTTCTTTTATCATTTCAACTTGTGTTACGCTAATTAAAAAGCCTTGGATGTCGTGAATCTTCTAACCAGATATCGAACAGTTGTGTCAGCTGTGTTGTCTTGATTTTACCGTGACGATGAAGTCTGTCTTTCATGCTTCTTACCAAACTGCTCAATTATTTTGGTTAATGCCTTCATTTCAAATCACTACAAAGACAAGGTCTACAAGCCTAAGTATATTTTATAAAGAAATTTTACTACTTATTGACAATACAAACTTTCGTCCCACAATAACAATTAATGATTAGTCTCAGTCGATCCATTCAGGATGTCTACACGTTAACGGTAAAGCGATTATTTGTTTGATTAACATATGGTTTTTTGACAATACTGACTATCGTCCTATAACTAAGAGCTACAATTATGTCAGAGTCGAGTACTCGGCACGTTTTATCGTAAATGATCAGAAGAATTAATTATTTTTTAACAAAACTAAATAAATCATTGTGAAACTCAACTTCAGAAATGTCTCTCCATAAGCAAGTAGATGTTTCTGTATTATAATCCTGGATCTGCGTGTTTCTTCTTAAATATGTTAGACATCTTGAATTTAAAAACCACATCAACATTTTTTCTTACGTTCAAGCGTGGAATAACGTTACACTTGCCACACTCGGTTGTTAGCAATACCAAAACGTATGTAACATATAAACTTTGAACGAATGTTTCAATTAATTTTCTTAGTAGTGACTGAATAATCTATTTTTGTAAGCATAATAATCTGTAAAAATTCGTGAAGTATATCGCTAAAAAGAGGCTGTTGAAAGCAGGAATTATAAAACAAACGGACAGGAATGACGTGATATGAAGCCATACAATTCTCCCCACGTGGGAATGTTATGGTGAATAGAGAGTGGCCGCCTTAAAAGTTTAAAACATGTGCCAAATGATGTGTTATCTCATTAAAATGCATATACGTTTAGATGAGGATAAAAATTAAGTGTAAAATAAGACTCAAAGAATTTGTGAATTTAATTTACTTCTCAGTTGACAAAAACTTAAGGAGCGATGAACAATAAAAGTGGGTAATATTTAGAAGCAGATTCTTCTTCTTCTTCTTCTTCTTCTTCTTCTTCTTATATAAGCCTGTTCCGTCACCCATCTCATCCTCGGATGACCCAAGTCTTTTTTACCAATGGCTTTTTGGCAATCAATCTTTCTTCAGCCTTTGCAAATGATCACACTATTGTCTTATATAAGTCGAAATTATTATCTCTTTCACTTCTAGTTCTGGACTCATAATGTTTTTTCCTCTATTATCTTACAATGTACAGTTTAAAGTGTTTTGAAGAAATGCATTTAAGCACTGTGAATCTTGGCGTATTGTTTTCTCGTCATGACCCACAGCTCACTCATATATCAATTTTGGCCCTGAAATTGTCTTATAAAATTAATTCTTATGTGTTTTATTTCTAAGATTTCTGTGAATCGTTTTACTCGAGATTCCCTTGCTCTCAGCATGTCGTGATATATATGTATACATATATATTAAACAGGGTTGAGGAAATAGAGCAAACATACTGTAATAAAATAAATATTAGTGTAAGTGTGTTGATGATATAAGAGATTGTGATTGTGAAGTTCGACTCCGATGTAAACAAGCCCCGCTGTTTGGGCTAGTCAATTTGTAATAAAATAAGTAAATTGTAATATAATATGTTTAATTGGTGTGTAATTGGTGTGGCTCTCGACGTCTTACTGGCCTGAAACACTTCCTTAAGTTTCCCAGCTGGTCCAGTCCCAATGGTAGCAAGACTGGTCGAGTAGTGTAAAGTTGATGAAGGAATATATATGTTCGGCTTCGCCGAAAGTTTCAAAACAAAATTTATTGTTTTGAAGGAAATTTAAAAAAAAATTATGTTTATAAAAAAAAATAATTAAAAAAATTATTTTAATTTTATTAATTAATTAATTAGGATCAATTAATTAATATAGGGCTGTGAAGTTTTAAACAGTGTAATGCTCTTCTGAAAATTTTTATTAAAGTTTTAGTATATTTTAAATAAGCTATCACCACTCATAAGACTGTCTGTAAACCAATCGATACTTGTTTACCTTTTTATTTTTTAGGTTATCTTCACTTAGGGGTGGTAAAGTTCTTGTAGATTATCAATTAGAATTATATTATTGGTAATTAGTATTATTGAAGAAATAAAGAACTATTAAGTATTGAAAAGTATTAATATTTTATTAAGTAATAGCAATATTGACTCTTATCGATTAGTATCGATTCTCAGGATATCGAAAAAAGTTACAAGTATATGATATAAAAATTATATAGGGTTCTTTAAACAGCCAGTTATTACCAAAGTCAGAGAAATCGGGCTTATATTTAAAAAGTATAACGTTACAATCAAATTAATAGTTATTAATAAACACAGACATTGAATAATAAATTGTAAATATAATAATTGTTTTCACCAAACAGCTGTGATGAACCAAGAAGAGGCACTGGGTTTGTCAAAGCAAATGGCCGCCGTCAAGTTGATCAAAATGTGACTCGTCCCTGCTGCGTTCCAAATAATGTATTTTGACGCAATATTTCTGTTCTCGTGTCCGCAAATCTCTTGTTATATGTTGTGTAGTGACTGGTGTAGTGATTCTGGGTTGTATTTAGTGTATCTGTATAATTATTAGTTCAAACACTTTCTCCGATTCCGTCACTAATTTGGTTTAATGTATTATACAGTTTTCTAGTGTTTTATGGTGTTTTTCGGAGTAGATTTATATTGTTCTGTGTTATGGAGTGTTACTTGATCGTTTCTGTTATAATATGATAGTTTCAGAAGTATTTTACAAGTCACTCGCGATTTCACAATAACTCACTATACACTCGCTTTGTATGACGATTATAGGTTAGGTTATTCACGTTATCAAAGGTATGTCATGTTAACCGTTCAACTACCAATAATTAACTAACTGTTTCCTTCAGTTTCAATTAAACTCTTAGCCCATATAATATTATCCTTAACATTGTTCAAAAATATTTTCACATCCTGTGTACATTTTACTATTTCACTATATGAATGCCTAAACTTTGGTTATTTGTCAATTTTATTCACTAGATTTGATTTAAATTAATCTTTCAGTTCATTCTGGTTATTTTCAGATTAAATAATGCCATTTTATAGTGTTTTCTGTCCAAAAAATAGTAATTTTACTTTCAGTTTGGGTATACTCTGAAGAGTCCAAAACATCAAAATTTACTTCCTGTCATTATATAAATTCTGCCATTTTATCAGTTATATTTAATATTAATAATCCTATATTGTATTAAAAGGTTCCTATTCCCTTATTTTCTGGTAATTAATTGAATTAGTTGTATTCTGAAACATTATTCTGAAATATATGACTCCCATGTGTAAATTTCTGAGTTTAGTCATTTTATTTTTATTTATAATTCTGAATATAATTTATTAAAATCTCTCTAAATGGTATGTGCAATTATATGGCATGATCTCAAGTTTATTTTGTCTAAACCCCTTTTGTTTATTTGCTTTTAAATGAGTAATTTCTCTGTTTTGATGAAGTTTGGTTTCCATTCTTTTGGCCTATGATTTTTTTTAACAATTTTTCTTACAAAATAATTTACAAACAATATATGATGTGTGATACCCGCTCTGACTTTTTACAAATAGTATTATAAATTATACATGTTTTCAAATTACACAAAAACAATTAGTATTGGTTACAATACAAACAATAGTTAACACAAAATAAAGAACATTTTTTTTAAATAAATGGTTGTCTTCAAATCAGACATTTTGCAACAAAATTCCCATTTCCAACATGGAAATATGGTTTACAACAAAGGTTTTGTACTAACTAACATCTTAATTACTCTCTACTATTTACAAGTGGTAATTATTTTTATAGTTCTGATGTTAGTTGTTTCAGACCCAAACAAATGGCCTTATATCTAAAACATTTTTAAACATTCTTGTACTATATACATTAAAACCTTATATTTATATTCTTATTTCTAACTATTATTATAAGTAGGATTCTACAGTTTTTATACAGTCTTTTATACCTTGTCTTTGGGGAATTGTACCCTGTCATTAACAAATAAATAGTATGAACCGTTCACAAAGCACTATGAAATCTGTTTTTCTTTTTTCATGTAAAACAAAAATGTTATTTTAAACAGATTCATGTCTTATGAACAACATATTGTCACCGTACATATTTTAAGTCATTGAAAAATGCATATTTCATTGCATCCAATGTTTGTGATTGCCAAGAATGAAACACAAGGTTCATTTTTTATAATACCCAAAACTATCACTGGTTCACTTTGCACTTATATATTATGTTAATGCTAAATGGTCGTATAGTCTTATTAACATAATAAATTGGTTAGCGTTTTTTCAATGGAGATTTGTTCCATGGGTACTATATTATTGTTTCATCTTAGTTCACAGGAAACTTTTACTTTGTTCACTTCTCTCTCTTAAATTTATATACATGTGGTTTTTATTTCGTTATACTTTTGTTTTTAGATATATATTTTGGGGATATAGGGATTTGGGTGTCTTTTATAAGAGCATGACGTCTTCTTCAGGATGCTGCCCTCTTCTTCTTTCTTCAGTCTTCTTTTCTCCTGCCTTCTGGGACTGGTATCTTCTCCATCTGTTCTTGATGCCATCAGGTTTCTTGGGATCTTCTCCATCTTCTTCTTTAATTCAGAAATACACAACCTGTATTGGTTGATCTTGGCTTATTTTAGGGTTTCTCTTTTATTTATTCTCCCTCGTTGTGGGTTTGGTCATATTGTGTACTGCTTTGTTATTTACTATTTTACCTTCCTGGGTTATACCTTGAAAACCTTTGGTTATGAGACTGGTTTTGGATGACTCATCACTAGTAACTCCTTTTATTTTAACTTGTATTTTCTTTATAATAATGATTTCTTTCCACAGTTGCTATGAATTAATCTATTTATATTAAACTTAATGCTTTCTTCCAAATTTAAATATTATAACTTCATTATTCTAATGATCAATTGCCATTCAATATTATGCTTATATCTGTCACGCTACAGATTGCTCTCCTCCAGAAGTAATTATTTCAGACATGTTTATGGATGAAATAATTTCTTATGATAATTTCATCATTTCTTATAATTCATTTTCTTCTCCATTTTTATATCGACTTTTTTATATTAGAGTTTTATTAATTTTATATATATAATTATTTGTTTTACTACTGATCCTTTTCGGATAGTTAGTATCTTCTGAGATATATTATAATTGTAATACATTTTCTTTCTATATCAACTTCGTGTTGTATCCTTGGGATATTAATTCCCTAACATTCCCTATCACGTGGGCTGGGGCAGATCAGAGGGGCACTGTACGCTACTTCTCTGCTGGCCATACACCACTTCTATAAATTGAGTACAGGGGCATATCCATCCCTGCTCAAAAAACATAATGCTGCTGGAATTATCTTCAGTCAGTCATCGAATAAATAAATAAAAAGTAGTCTCATTTTCGACTAATAAAAATATCTTTGGATTCTCCACTTCGTAGTCTCTCAGATTATCTCACATTTTCTATCTTAATAAATCTTCATAATCATTATTATACTCATTACATATATATTTTTCCAAAACTCTTAACTTGTCTGATATATTTAATTTAATTATGGTTGAAAACCTTTCTTTTAATAATTCTGGTTACTGTTTACAGTGTAACTCTCTTTCTTCTTCATCTGAATTCTCTTTATACTTTCTTCTGGTTATTCATAGTATTAGCATGGTCTTTATAAATAGTCTTTCGTATTCATTATTTGAATGGTCTTAATATATTATATTTAATTTTTTAACATTGTATCTTTACATTAGATATACAGGTTGTTATATTGATCATTTTATTTAAACATTTTGGTTCTTTCCTTTCTCTTAGAAAGTTATTAATCCGTCTTCGCATTCATTAGCATTAATTCATTTATATTATATTTCATGTGGTATTTATTCTTTTTGCATTTCATATAGGTCTTATTATTATCATTGGTTCAAAATCATCTTCTCCATCTGTTTGGTATGAGTTGTTCTTCTTTGCTCTTAATTAACTGTTTTCATTATCGTTTCATAGGTAATTAGTCTCTTTGCTTCCAAATTTTTTCCTTCTCTGGCATATTACACTCTTTCTTGTTATTCTTCTCTACTCCTTCAAATTCTATTGTGAATGTTAGCATTTATTCTGGATTAACGTTAATTCTCTTTTCTGAATTAATTACTTTATTTTCTTCTCAATTCAATCATAATTGACACATAATTATTTCTTGGAACTTGGTTAGTTTTAATATAAAATTCAAACTATTCTTTTTATTTAATTGAAAAATATTTCTCATAAATCCTTGTAATATGTTGATCTTATCTTGTTTCAAAGTTCTGACGTTCTATCAACATTCAAATTCTGTTTAATTCATTTATTCCCAGAATTGTTTCATTCAGAATTGTTTATAGTAATGTGATCTTACTATTATTTCTGAATGTTTTGGTATTTCTCCAAATTCAAATTCTTCTTAATTATTTACCATAAAGTTTTCTCATAAACTTAGTTATAGTAAGTTAGTCTTACTTTATTCTTAAATTTTTTGTATATTAACTTCAAAATTCCTTTCTTCTTAATTCTTCCAAAATGTTTTTCTCATAATTCAGTGGTAGTAAGCTGTGCTTGCTTAATTTTAAATTTTTTAAATTAAGTTCAAAATTCTCTCTCTTTCTCTTTCTTCCATAAAGTTTTGTTCTAAATTATCAGGTTGTAGTAAGAAGTACTTACTCAATTTTAAATTTTTATAATTATATTTCAATTCAAAAGTCTTTCTTTTCCTTTCTTCCATAAAGTTTGTTCCAAAATTATTAGGTTGTAAGATGTACTTACATTATTTTAAAATTTTTTACAAATTAATTAAATTCAAAATTCTAAAACTCACAACTCATTCTTCATAATATTTCTTCATAGAAGCTTGATTGTACACTCCTTTGATTTTTCCTGAAATGATTTCCCTCAACTCATATGTATTGTTATGCTTATCATTTACCACAACATATGGGCCAGTATATAGTAATAGTAGTTTTTTGGTTATGCCTTCTAAAGTGCTAGGCAGCTCTCTATTTTTTAGGAGGACTTTTTCACCCTCTTTATATGTTACAATTCGCCCTATTGCCTTCTGGTATTTGGTTTGCCGTTTTTCCTGATCTTCTGCTACCTTATTGTAAAACTTCAACTGGTTGAATTTCCTATTGTTGTTCGTTGGAAATTCAATGATTTGTTCAATGTCTCGGGGAGTCGGCTTCTCATACATGGCTGAGTACGGTGGAATTCCTATAGCTGGATGGTGGGCGTAATTTAGGAATGTTTCTGTCGCTGCTAGGTACTCTTGCCACTTTTTCTGTTGGTTGTGACAGTACGTGCGCAATATCCTACCCACTTCTCTTAGTACTCTCTCAGCCGGATTGCTACTTGGGTGGTAGACTGATGTCTTATATGTTTTGACCCCAAGTGCTAATAAAGTGTCTCGCCATCTCCTCCCCTTAAACTGTGTACCATGGTCGGTAATAATAGAAAATGGTCTACCGATCTCTGGGATATACAAATCAATAATCACCGCCAAAACCTTTGCTGTTGTTGCCCGATTAACCGGATATAGCTTTATATACTTGGTGTAGTGATCCATTATGATTACCAAGTATTTATATCTGTGCCGACCACCGCTACGGGGAAATGGCCCGCATATATCCAAAAACACTTTTTCCAGTTTTGCGTTGGAAGTTATCGGTATCATGATACCCTCTGTCTTTTCATTGTTTACTTTTGCACATTGGCAGATCTTACAGGACTTGAGGTATGTTCTCACCTTGCGGTTGATATTCTTGATCTTACAATTTTCCTCTAGAGCTTGTATCACTTTTAACGCTCCCATGTGACCATACCTGACATGGTAATCGATGATGACCTCCTTTTCTATTTGGTGCGGGATTATCACCTTCCATGTCTCATCGTCCAATGCGGTTTTTATGAATAAAATTCCCTTGTTAAGGTGGTAATATTTAGAAATGGTTTCATCATTGGCTTCCAAACGACTCACAATGTTTTTCAGCTTAGGATCAGACTGCTGATGGATTCTGATGTTTATTAACAAAGCTTGTAAATCGGCTCTGGTCGTGAATATGTTATAAATTTTTACTAAGCTCTCCTTCTCTCCCTCGAAAGTCTGATCTTCCAGATTTATACGTGACAACACATCCGCTACCACGTTCTTCTTCCCTGGAATGTATTCCCATTTCAGGTCATATTCTTGTAGGGCGAGTACCCACCTAGCCAATCGGCCGTGACTCAATTTGCACCTACGAAGGAACGAGATGGATTTATGATCAGTTCGTACCGTGACTTGATATCCGAGAATGTACGTCCGGAACTTGCTGCATGCGAACACCACGCTCAACAATTCCTTTTCTGTCACACTGTAGTTCTTTTCGCACTGGTTCAGTGTGCGACTAGCGAAGCTTATTACCAGATGTTGTCCCTCCTCATCTTCCTGGTATAAGGTCGTTCCTAAGCTTAGATCGCTAGCGTCACAGTTTAGAAAGAACGGTTTCTTAAAATCTGGGTGACGAAGTATCACACTCTCCAGAAACTTCTCTTTTATCAATCGGAAAGTAATATCTTGATCTTCACCCCAAATCCATTTGTTTTTGGCAGATAACTGTGGTTGAAACTTGGCGGTCAACTCGGAATATCGGCTCTGAAACTTCCTGTAATAGTTACAGAGTCCGAGGAAAGATTGCAATTGTTTCCTGTTTCTTGGTTGCGGGAACCTCTGAATTGCCTCCACTTTCTCTGCTGATGGGGTAATACCTCTGTCGTCTAGGTTGAAGCCTAAGAATTGTACCTCGCGCGCTATGAATTTGGATTTCTCCAACTTCAGTGTTATGTTGTTCTGCGCTAGTTTGTTTAGTACAAATTCCACTCTGTAACAGTGCTCTTCCCAGGTTCCGGATGTAATTAGTAAATCGTCAACATAGACGGTGGTAAATTGGAGCGCTTCTGGTCCCAAAATCTGGTCCATGCATGCCACAAATATGGCGACAGAATTGACAAGTCCGAAGGGCAGTCTCTTGAACTGGTAATTGCGCCCTTCGAAAATGAACGCTACATACTGGCGGCTTTGTGGATGCAGCTCTACCTGCCAATAACCACAGACCGTATCCCAGGTGCTAATAAAGTTAGTACCATGAAAACGCTTTAAGATTTCTTCTATTTCACCGGGAGAAGTTCTGTCATTCACAATTGTCTTGTTCAACTCACGCGCATCTAAACAGAGCCGGACTTGTCCGTCTTTCTTCGGAACAGCAATAATTGGACTAGTGTAAGGTGATTGACTAATCTCAATTATGTCGTTTTCAATCATCTTGTTTATCTCTGTTCTCACGGCTTCTTTGAGCGACTGCGCTATTGGATATGACCTCCGGTTAAACTCTACGTTTTCTTTAAAACGAAGTTGGCACTGGTAGTTTTTTACCTTCCCTGGTTCATCAGAAAACACCGCCTTGTATTTCTCATATATTGCGATTAGACGATCAGCCAGATGTGTTGGTATTTTCTCGTTATCGTTTCCGCACTGGAAATTCCGTATTTCTTGGATCTTAACTGACCATAAATCCTCTCCTCCATTATTGTATATTATGGGTTTAGAAAGAGGGCTGTTTCTTATAATATTAATTTTTCGAAGTTGTTGATGTATTGGGCTGGGAAGTATAGTTGTGCTTCCTACCAGATCTGCGGTCCATGTTACTCCGTCTGGGAAAAGTGATACTTTATTTAAATTAAGATCGATTACTGCCGAATATCTACGAAGAATATCGCAACCGACTAAGATGTCAAATGGTAATCCGGTGGCGATTAAAAATTCCATGTCTAAAGCTATATCACGGCTAACGACACTTAAGGAAACTTGCTTCCTGATGGTTTTATTTTGGCGACCAGTTGCACCTACCAATACAATGTTGTTGACTGGTAACATTGGCAAAGTTTTACCACATGTACTCTGTATTCTCTCCAACTCATTGGAGTTTATTATTGAAATATTAGCTCCTGTGTCTATCATTATTCTAGCGGGAACTCCTTCCACCTCCGCTGTTATATAAATTATCTCATTATTACTGTTGCTGAGACTCTTCTCGTTCTCTTCCAAAAGTTCAGTTCGTATGTCTTTCAAATAATGGTTACTGATAATAGTGATGTTTTTATCATTGTTTGCTTGTTGCAAATCATCCTTTTCTAACCCAGGAAGTATAAGCAGTAACGGGTCATCGTTGTTGATTACTGCCTCCTCTCGTTTAAAGCATTTTGGTCATTGTTTAAGTTATTGTTGACCGAGGCATCGTTCGGGAAACTCTGGTTTGTTTCCTGACGTTCTGTACCCTGGTTGATGTTTAACGCCCTGTTCGGTTGTCTGCCAAGATCTTCCAGGCTGGTACTTCGTCTTTCCTGTTCGTATCTTGGGCCGTCTCGTTCCGCACTCCGCCATCTTCGGTCAGCGCCGTGGAAGCTGCTCCTCCTCGGTTGATAATATCTCCTGGGTCCGCGATCTTCTGCTCTTATAAAATTTACCCTAGGGCGCGACACTCGGTTATTACTATTGCTATTATTATTATTATTAATATTATCATTATAGTAATTTCGGTTAGGTGGGTAAGGCCTGTTACCATTATTGTTGGGATATGGATTTCTCTGACTGTATGGAACATTATTATTTTGTTGATAAAAGTGGTTTCGATTATTTGGGTAGGGGTTGTTATTTCTCACGCCGTTAAAATTTCCGTTAAACTGGTTATTACGCGGCTGGTTGTTAGGGCCGTCGTAATTACTGGGCTGGTTCCGGTTATTTGTATGGTTATTGCCGTTATTGGGGTAAGTAGTCGGCCTTGCTTCTGGTCTCTCATTTCTCTTCCTGCTCTGCCGATAATACTCTTCATTCTCGTATCCCTCCAATAACTGAGTCATTCCCTGGATCGTCTTGATCTGACTACCTCTCCGGGCCCTGATAATGTCCTCATCATAGTGATAAGATATCTTATTCACTAAACATTCTTCTGGGATTGCTGGCTCAAGGTGCTTTGCCATACACACCTTCCCCAAGAAATATGCCGTCATACTGCTACCTAATTGTGACCTGTATCTTCCGTTACAAATATTGTCACGTATCAAGTTCTGGGTGGTCTCAGACCAGTATTTTGTCTTAAACATTTTCCGGAACTGTTGGTAGTCGGAAATTTCACTCCGGTTGGCCATCCACCAATTATCTGTAATGTCTCGGAAGGACTCGTCGAATATCTCCCTGCTATGGCTCCATTGGGTAATTTTATGCTTGGTCAAATATTCTTCTACCCTTGCCAGGAACTCCATCGGCTTGCGTTTGTATTGCCGGAAGTTGAGCCACTCTCGGCTTTCGTTGACAGGCAATCCGGTGAAATGAGTCGGTCTGTTTCTAATCGCTTCCATCTCCTCTCGGCTTTGTCGCACCTGACCGGTGATACTGGCCACGGTCTCTTGTATATCGTTACATCGTTCTGTGACTTGGTCGCGTACTTTTCCGAATTCTTCTTGATTTTCCTTTCTCTGTTCTTCTACCTTCCTACGACTATGTTCTTCAATATTTGTGAACTTGTGTTCACCACTTCTTTAAACTCATTCACCTCCTTTTCGGTCTGGTTGCACTTTCCATCAATCTCTCGAATCTGTCGATTGACCATTATATTTTCTTCTTCCATCTTCTTATTCATCACTTTTTTGTTAACGTTGATTTCTTTATTCAGTTCTTCTCGCAACAATTCCATCCTTTCGTCCAGTTTGTCCAAATTCTCCTGATTGACTTCTCTTAATTCTTCTCTCAGAATTTGATTGTCCTCTCTCAATTCTTCCAATTTCTCCCCCATCTTTTCTTCCAACTTCCTGTTGTCTTCCTTCAATTCTTCTTTCAACTGTCGGTTGTTCTTCTCTATCTTCTTCCTGGTTTCATCGATTTTCTGATTAGTATTTTCAATTTTATTAATCAATTCTTCTTTGGTCGACTTGAATTCTTCCTTGAACAATTGGTTGTCTTCCTTCAATTCTTCCATGTTCTTGTTCATCCCAGTCAACTCTTCTTTTGTGGATTGATTATCCTTCTTCAATTCTTCCATCTTCTCTTCCATCTTCTTGCTGTTTTCTTCCATCTTCTTGCTGTTTTCTTCTATCTTCTCTTCCAGCTTCTTATTTGTTGTTTCGATCTTATTTCCTAAATCTTCTTTCAAGGACTGGTTATCACTCCCCATTTTCTTACTCAAGTCTTCCTTCCATTCTTCCATCTTCTTATTTGTTGTTTGGTTGTCCTTCTTCCTGTTCTCCTCCATTTGTTCCATCATTGCTCTGATCATCTCTTGTATACCCCCATCCTCCGTTCGTGTCGGCTTTTCCAATGGTTCCTTCCGGACATTGACTTCCCCTGTCTGAGTAGGCATTTCGGGTTGTTCAGTTTGTTTGGACAACACCGATTGTAATACCTCTTCCACCTCTACTGGCGTTGCCTCTTTGTTGTCCATATCGTTTTCTATTTCTTTTTCGGCCTCCGCCGCCCGTTTCTTAGATGTCGCACGTCGTTGCATTTTCCCTTGAAATTCTCTGGCTTTGTAGCTGTTGCCTAGCTCCAACTAGTGATTGTGCAGAATGTATTGGCCTTCCAATCGCTAATTAAAGCCCCTAAAGTTGTGCGCCAATTTGTAATAAAATAAATATTAGTGTAAGTGTGTTGATGATATAAGAGATTGTGATTGTGAAGTTCGACTCCGATGTAAACAAGCCCCGCTGTTTGGGCTAGTCAATTTGTAATAAAATAAGTAAATTGTAATATAATATGTTTAATTGGTGTGTAATTGGTGTGGCTCTCGACGTCTTACTGGCCTGAAACACTTCCTTAAGTTTCCCAGCTGGTCCAGTCCCAATGGTAGCAAGACTGGTCGAGTAGTGTAAAGTTGATGAAGGAATATATATGTTCGGCTTCGCCGAAAGTTTCAAAACAAAATTTATTGTTTTGAAGGAAATTTAAAAAAAAATTATGTTTATAAAAAAAAATAATTAAAAAATTATTTTAATTTTATTAATTAATTAATTAGGATCAATTAATTAATATAGGGCTGTGAAGTTTTAAACAGTGTAATGCTCTTCTGAAAATTTTTATTAAAGTTTTAGTATATTTTAAATAAGCTATCACCACTCATAAGACTGTCTGTAAACCAATCGATACTTGTTTACCTTTTTATTTTTTAGGTTATCTTCACTTAGGGGTGGTAAAGTTCTTGTAGATTATCAATTAGAATTATATTATTGGTAATTAGTATTATTGAAGAAATAAAGAACTATTAAGTATTGAAAAGTATTAATATTTTATTAAGTAATAGCAATATTGACTCTTATCGATTAGTATCGATTCTCAGGATATCGAAAAAAGTTACAAGTATATGATATAAAAATTATATAGGGTTCTTTAAACAGCCAGTTATTACCAAAGTCAGAGAAATCGGGCTTATATTTAAAAAGTATAACGTTACAATCAAATTAATAGTTATTAATAAACACAGACATTGAATAATAAATTGTAAATATAATAATTGTTTTCACCAAACAGCTGTGATGAACCAAGAAGAGGCACTGGGTTTGTCAAAGCAAATGGCCGCCGTCAAGTTGATCAAAATGTGACTCGTCCCTGCTGCGATCCAAATAATGTATTTTGACGCAATATTTCTGTTCTCGTGTCCGCAAATCTCTTGTTATATGTTGTGTAGTGACTGGTGTAGTGATTCTGGGTTGTATTTAGTGTATCTGTATAATTATTAGTTCAAACACTTTCTCCGATTCCGTCACTAATTTGGTTTAATGTATTATACAGTTTTCTAGTGTTTTATGGTGTTTTTCGGAGTAGATTTATATTGTTCTGTGTTATGGAGTGTTACTTGATCGTTTCTGTTATAATATGATAGTTTCAGAAGTATTTTACAAGTCACTCGCGATTTCACAATAACTCACTATACACTCGCTTTGTATGACGATTATAGGTTAGGTTATTCACGTTATCAAAGGTATGTCATGTTAACCGTTCAACTACCAATAATTAACTAACTGTTTCCTTCAGTTTCAATTAAACTCTTAGCCCATATAATATTATCCTTAACATTGTTCAAAAATATTTTCACATCCTGTGTACATTTTACTATTTCACTATATGAATGCCTAAACTTTGGTTATTTGTCAATTTTATTCACTAGATTTGATTTAAATTAATCTTTCAGTTCATTCTGGTTATTTTCAGATTAAATAATGCCATTTTATAGTGTTTTCTGTCCAAAAAATAGTAATTTTACTTTCAGTTTGGGTATACTCTGAAGAGTCCAAAACATCAAAATTTACTTCCTGTCATTATATAAATTCTGCCATTTTATCAGTTATATTTAATATTAATAATCCTATATTGTATTAAAAGGTTCCTATTCCCTTATTTTCTGGTAATTAATTGAATTAGTTGTATTCTGAAGCATTATTCTGAAATATATGACTCCCATGTGTAAATTTCTGAGTTTAGTCATTTTATTTTTATTTATAATTCTGAATATAATTTATTAAAATCTCTCTAAATGGTATGTGCAATTATATGGCATGATCTCAAGTTTATTTTGTCTAAACCCCTTTTGTTTATTTGCTTTTAAATGAGTAATTTCTCTGTTTTGATGAAGTTTGGTTTCCATTCTTTTGGCCTATGATTTTTTTTAACAATTTTTCTTACAAAATAATTTACAAACAATATATGATGTGTGATACCCTCTCTGACTTTTTACAAATAGTATTATAAATTAAACATGTTTTCAAATTACACAAAAACAATTAGTATTGGTTACAATACAAACAATAGTTAACACAAAATAAAGAACATTTTTTTTAAATAAATGGTTGTCTTCAAATCAGACATTTTGCAACAAAATTCCCATTTCCAACATGGAAATATGGTTTACAACAAAGGTTTTGTACTAACTAACATCTTAATTACTCTCTACTATTTACAAGTGGTAATTATTTTTATAGTTCTGATGTTAGTTGTTTCAGACCCAAACAAATGGCCTTATATCTAAAACATTTTTAAACATTCTTGTACTATATACATTAAAACCTTATATTTATATTCTTATTTCTAACTATTATTATAAGTAGGATTCTACAGTTTTTATACAGTCTTTTATACCTTGTCTTTGGGGAATTGTACCCTGTCATTAACAAATAAATAGTATGAACCGTTCACAAAGCACTATGAAATCTGTTTTTCTTTTTTCATGTAAAACAAAAATGTTATTTTAAACAGATTCATGTCTTATGAACAACATATTGTCACCGTACATATTTTAAGTCATTGAAAAATGCATATTTCATTGCATCCAATGTTTGTGATTGCCAAGAATGAAACACAAGTTTCATTTTTTATAATACCCAAAACTATCACTGGTTCACTTTGCACTTATATATTATGTTAATGCTAAATGGTCGTATAGTCTTATTAACATAATAAATTGGTTAGCGTTTTTTCAATGGAGATTTGTTCCATGGGTACTATATTATTGTTTCATCTTAGTTCACAGGAAACTTTTACTTTGTTCACTTCTCTCTCTTAAATTTATATACATGTGGTTTTTATTTCGTTATACTTTTGTTTTTAGATATATATTTTGGGGATATAGGGATTTGGGTGTCTTTTATAAGAGCATGACGTCTTCTTCAGGATGCTGCCCTCTTCTTCTTTCTTCAGTCTTCTTTTCTCCTGCCTTCTGGGACTGGTATCTTCTCCATCTGTTCTTGATGCCATCAGGTTTCTTGGGATCTTCTCCATCTTCTTCTTTAATTCAGAAATACACAACCTGTATTGGTTGATCTTGGCTTATTTTAGGGTTTCTCTTTTATTTATTCTCCCTCGTTGTGGGTTTGGTCATATTGTGTACTGCTTTGTTATTTACTATTTTACCTTCCTGGGTTATACCTTGAAAACCTTTGGTTATGAGACTGGTTTTGGATGACTCATCACTAGTAACTCCTTTTATTTTAACTTGTATTTTCTTTATAATAATGATTTCTTTCCACAGTTGCTATGAATTAATCTATTTATATTAAACTTAATGCTTTCTTCCAAATTTAAATATTATAACTTCATTATTCTAATGATCAATTGCCATTCAATATTATGCTTATATCTGTCACGCTACAATACCTAACTCCCAATAGATATACTTATGTAAAGTATCTTAACTGAATTTATTAAATCTTGTGGATTACGCTTCTGTCCAAAATATTCCACAAATTTTGGCGGTTTACTTTATAAAATCCCTTTTCCAGATCAACAAAAGCGATATGCATTTCCTGGTTATATTCCCGACTTTTTCTATTTTAGAAGCAAACTCATCTGGTTTAAAATCTGATAGTAAAGCAAACTTTAATAGCCTTAAATCTAACAGCTGAGGATTAAGTCACATAGTGAACTAATTATACATTAAATCATAGAATGCAAAAAAGAACTTATATGTTTATACGATTTTTTTGGTTGAATAGAATGAATGAATAGAATCACTGAACTGAATTGACGTTTTCTAAGGCAGCTTTATTATTCCACTTCAGTATTCATTTTTGTATTTTTCAAATGTATAGTTTCATGCTATATAGTTTGATGTTTGAGTACAAAGGACATTAGAAGTTTACTTTTTTTAAATTCCTACAAACACTAAACGTAATTATGTTTGAATTATATCTTTTTATGGTAGTTCTGCATGTAATTAATTAACATTAAACAACCCACATTAATTTATGAACACACGCTTACGCAACACGTCCGTGCGTTTGCACGACGACAAACACAACACGCACATATAGGAAAATAAACGGATGTCAAGGTTATTTATATTTTTTATTTCTCTATTTTTAGTTTTGTGTATGTATGTGTGTATGGGCGCGCTCGAAAACCTCTCTTATCATTGCCGTTGTGCTTTCGCACACATGCAATTTACGGAACACATTAGCATCTAATGAAATAAAAACATGCATACCACAGAATTTTCCACTCACACAGACGAAGTCGAGTTGTACAATCGTAAAGTAAAAAAAAGAAAACTGACTGGTTTATGCTTTCTTGTCACGCATGGCGTTACAGTTTTATTGTGTATCGGGCTCGAGTCTATCGCCCGACGGCCGGCCTCTAAGCTCGCAGCCCTCCACCCCTTCTCAACCTCCAACCAAGCTTAAAGTTTATGGGCTCTTAGTTGGTAAGAAGAGAGATTGTATCCATTAAATATTCTTTAAGAATATAATAATATACGGTCGGTTCCAACAACGATCTTCGTGCCGTAAACCATACCTTACTGAAATACTTCTAATCGTACGTTTACTTTGGCTATTCGTTTTTATGTTTTCTTCCTACTCTGTTGATAATGGTTCAAGCAAACGTCAAACGGACATTACTTTGAGAGTAAGTAAATGTGCTTGTATCAGCAGACCGGAGTTATTTTAAGTTGTGCTGTAGAAAGAATGACCTAAACAGTGATGAAATTAATACCGAGAATGAAAACACGTATATAATAATTTGCTGATGAAGGGCCATATGTAACTGAATTAACCAAAGAATGAGACAAGACTGGTTACTGCATGACACAAAAATTGACGCATGTCGGCAACAAGGTAGAATAAAACACCCAAAGTGACAATGGTGTCACAATGCCTTCCGCAGACGATACGTTCTCCTTGTGAAGACAAAGGGTGACCTGCAGTGAAGACGGTTTACTGTATTTAAAATATCCAAGACATGCAAAATAAAAATGTTGACAATAAAGTAAAAGCAAAACGTTAAAAGTACGCGATGTTGTACGTGCAAAAATAATTATACAAAAACAAACAGTAGCCTATATACCAGATTAATAAACTGCGTAAGTTACTTGACTATAATTTATCACGCATTATAAACGGCGACGTTGATATGAAAGTAAATTGATTACATTACACATGAGGCTTTACAAAACAAACACTTAACAATATACAAGAAATTACTTTGCACAGGAGTTTGCAAATGAAAACTGGCTGTGGTCATATTAATCCTTTTATAATGGCGCAAACTTTGGGCACTGTCAGATCATACCGTCTGAAAAGAATAAAAGCACAAAAACGAACTTCTCAATATGAGTGGCATGATTTCAATATGCGGTACGAAGCAGAGAAGATTTAAACATATGTTACTTAAACAAATGAGTGATGAAATATGGAAACAAATATACCGTATGTGACATAGGAATAATGCAAGAAAAAAAACTACCTATTGAATATTATACGTATCAACGTCTTGCCCTCTGAAGCCATTACCATTCAAAGTAATAACTACTGTGGTCAACCCGTCAGTATTATTGACAGTATTTCTTTCTACTTAAGAGGATTTGTACAGTCTCGGCGTCGTGTGCTTACAGGTTTCCTCACACACCATCCATCCGAATCACAGCTTACCACTGATTCTACCATTGTCTTATTATTGCGTTTTTTAACGACTATGGAAGTGTTAGTCCACCATACGGTATTTAGCCTTCCTATAGCTTTACGGCTTTGCTCCTCTCTCGTCTTTTTTTTTGTATTTCCATGTTTCGTATACTTTCCTTTGTAATCACAATCACTAACCACCAAGATAATGAATTCGTTATTGGCAATTTTTTTAAGTTTAACAATTTAAATAAAAACGAAAACTACTTATATTTAACATAAAACTTTGATTACTGGGTTTAAAAGCTTTATAAATATATTGTTGCTTTAATTCGTTAGCACATATTCTCAATAGAGCAGAATTAATGTGAGGTGAGTTCCACATACGTAGATATACATTTCACTGTTAGGGTTTTTAAAACGGCAATGATCATGAAATGTTTTTTTTTTATGGTACCTCCTTTTGTATATTTCGTACATATTGTAACAACGAAACTCTGTTCAGTTTAAAGTACCGCGTTGTTGTCGTCAATTTGTAACGATAAAGTATCAAATTTCGTTAAAGTTCAAGTTGCGTCGTAATTACGTAACGAATTTCTTGCGTCGTATTTGACCTCGCCAATACCTGTTTACCTGTTTTAATTCTTAATTGTGATTTTCCCGTTTCTAGGCGCCAAATTGTTTGTCCAGAACAATTAAAAAGTAGTATAAGTCCTTCGTTTAGCGTAACCGTATTTCTCGTTGGTTGTAGTCGAAGAAATTCAAATCTGTTTTCCCGCGAAGTCTTACCAACCTGTATTTATTGTAGAAAGAATTTTTACGGTGCTAGGTTAATAAAGTAAACACATAAAGATTAATAAGTGAAATAATGAACAGGTATTAAAATAAGTATTGGTTTATTAATGGTCAGAATTGCTGTTAATAATTACGATAACATTAACTTATAAAAATATATTACTTTTTTGCTTGTTATGCTCCGGCTATAAAGAATTTACCACTCAAGCGGTTGGCTATATTTGACTTGGGTCGTTCAACTGAAAGCCTATTAACGTTTTCACTGCTTTATTCAGTCAAAAAGTTTTTTTCATTACGGCAAAAACGTTTACAAAATGATTTTTGGAAGTACAATCCTTGACATCAAGTTAATTAAATATTATAATCTTTCTTTACAACAGTTTACTTATGGTTTAAAACAATAGTGAGTTCACTTTACAACATAGGTTAAGTTCGAAATTGTGCATAAATCGTTTCTTATTTTTCAAAGTGTTAATAGTGAATTTGAACAATCTTTTAATACTAATTATTGAATATTTTAATAATTATTCAGTGTTTATTAAGTTTGAACCAAGTTTTGATATTGTGCATAAATTCGTTAAGTGTTGTGAAAAGTTTTGTGAGTGTAGTTAAGTAATTCAGTATTATACTTTACACGTTCATTGATGTTTGATGGATTATTTTCATCAGTTCTGGTGTTCGAGTCGTCCTTCTCTTATATGGGTTTTATTTCTACTAATTCTGATTTATTTTGGATTAATTTTGCTGTAAGGTTCTGTCAATCTTGTCTCTTCATTGTTATTAAGTATTTTCTTTCATCTGTTTGGTTTATTTTTACTAATTTTTATGGATCGACAATTTTATCATCTGCCCTCTTCTGATGCTAAAAATGGACTCTTAATTCGTTTTTAACAGTTTTTCTGTAATAATGTTTGGTTGTAATAGTAACCAGACTACTCTCTTTTGGCTGAAAGCATTTTGTACTCATTTTTATAAAGCCTGAGTTTTTGTTCAAAATGAATAAATATTTCTAACTAAGATATGTTCCTTGTCTTATTACCAATCTGATTATTATTATTATTATTGAATAGCTTTTCTGATGTAGTTTATTTAGACATCAAACATGATTATGTTTTGCTATCTCTGGCCTATTTTAACATTTGGCTATCATTGTTATTTTTACTTAATTTTGTTATTATGTTGTTTTATGCAATTATTTTGTATTTGTATTGTTCCTTGGTTTGTTATTTTATGCTTACTTATCTTTTTCTCTCACTGTTTACTGTTATTTGTGGATATTTTACCATTTTGGTTCACATAGTTTGAGGCATGACCTATCCTTGACCTATCCTTGACCTATGCTTGCCCTATCCTTATTACAATGTTTTAATTTAATTTTACTCTTATTACTAGTCTTTTTTATCGTTTTGTTTTAGGTAGTTTACATTAATTATTGATTTACATTCCTTAGTATATGGCTATTACAGCTTCTCTGACATTTTACTGCTTTTTATAACTAATTTTATAATTTTAACATGATTTGTTCCTTATGCTTTTATCATCATTAATATAACTTATTCTTAATACTATTTCAACAATTATAACATTTGAACAATTCTACTATCACTATCATCTTCTCTGCATCTCCTTATAACATCATTACAATAACTTTAAACATTTAACATATAACTGTAGCACTTAAACATTCATTTCTCTTTTTTGATCTACCCTTCCTTTATACCATATTATTGGTGTAAAGTTTGGCTTAGTTCTTTTAATTATTAATTCTAACTAAAAACAATATTATTTTGACTAACATTACTTGGTTTTTTCTATTGACTAACAATCTAATTTAATGATATTAGTTCATTTTCACCACTAAGCTATCTAATTATTCACTTCTTTGAGTGTTTTTATATATATATTTTGTGTGGTTTATAATTTTAATTATCCACATTCCTTATGCACTCTCACTTCTAGATGAGTTCTTGCTTATAATTAACTATGTTTGTCTGTCTTTGGGTTACGCTGGCACTTTGTAAAGTTTTCACAGTACAATTTAGTGTTTACAGTGGTTATTCTATATTATTTAATTTCTTTACCTTAATTCACTTTGGTGTAATCACCCTTATTATAATGTTAACTGGTAAATCACTTCCTACTCCTATCATGCATTCTTGGTTCATTCTAGTTTGATTAGTATTATATTATTTATTATATTTCACTTTTGTTCTTTGTATCATGGTTTGTGTGTTTTATTGTTTGTTCATTTCTTTATCATTCTATATTTACTTAATTGCTAATACAATATTTTCTTTGGGCTTGTACTTTCCATGATTAATGGTACATTTAATAATATTTACTTGGAATTCATGTGTTCATTTCATTTCTTTTGTCATTGGGCCAATCACTTGGGTTGGGTCATTGTCATTTGTCTCGTATACGTTATACTCATTTTATTTTCCTTTATTTAAAATTGATAATTCTTCTTTATTTTCAAGCTTTGTTTCGTATATCTCTTCTCTGGTATTGGGGTGCTTTTGGTATCGTAACAATATTTATACGGCATTTTTCTGTGTATCTATCTGCTTGGGGTAGGCTATTTCTTACTATAACTTTTGAACGCATCAATCGATTTTCGGTGAAACTTCGATTTTCGGTGATTTTAGTGTTTGCTTTGAACATATTTTACCTTTAACGGTACCACGGGTCAATAACGGGAATCAAAATTTGATGAAAATTGAAAACGTCTATGTGGGGTATAGCGTTGTGGACAATTATAATCAAAAGACAAACTCGGTAACTCTAATAAGTTTATATCTTTTACACGCCTTGCAAATTTTGGACCGTCTTCAAAACGCATGAAAGCTATAATTTCAAAACTTGACTTATTATTATCAATTACGTATACTTGTGAAAAGTATTACATATAGGCCTATAGATATTTATAAAAATATAGATAAAATGAAAGGCTAAAACTAAATTATTTGTCGTTTAGGCATTATGGTTATAGATTTAACTAAAAGACTAATACACTAATTAGGAAAGTTTAGTGTTTATTGTGTGAGTTGTAAATTACACAATAATATAAACAAGAGACTAAACTAAAACAAGATATTATATAAACAATTATAAAATCAGTACTCATTTGTAGCTATGAAATAGAGTACTCATTTTTTTATGTTATAGATTAACATGATTTTTAACGGAAAACGTTACAGTAATTGATAAACGACGAAGTCAAAAGTGGCACAATTAGCAATGAATTGAAAGTGAACCCATAAAAAAATTAGATAATGAGCAGGGAAGTCAACTAGCGAAGAAGAAGAAGAAGAGGCGATGATTATATTCAATTGTGTCAATTATAGTTCTAAGTATTGGTTAAATTTAGTTGCTTAAAGAGATTTAGATTTCTCGAGCGGTGTTTGTCTACTTAGTTATTTACGAAAAATATAAAAGCCACAAGTTACTTTTCATCTCTCTCTCTCTCTCTCTCTCTCTCTCTCTCTCTCTCTCTCTCTCTCTCTCTCTCTCTCTCTCTCTCTCTCTCTCTCTCTCTCTCCCTCCCTCTCTCTCTCTCTCTTTCTTTCTTTCTTACGCACACATACACACACGCGTTTTAACTAGATAAACTATATAAAATTAAAGTTTAAACTATATAAACTTGTAAAAACACGCGCCCACAAAATTAGATTTTATTTGATTTTTACGCAAAGTAATTAAACTTAAAGGTATTTTCTGCTATGTGTATGTGTGGCAAAATTCAATTCTTAGTCACAGAACGTAATAGCTTTCTGGATGTTGTTTACCTGTTGAGATCCAATGAACAGATACAGAGATTGTTCCGAAATCTGAACAATAATTGATGTAATTCGATCTTCGCCCATAAACACATCCCTATATGTTTGTTGTGTACATTGGGTGAGGAAGAAGTAGGGGTCGGCCAATACGCGGGATCTGGCGAACAAACAGACGTAAAGACGAAAATAATTCAATTACTTATTTTTAATTTGAAAACTGATCACCTCAGCGGCATAGGCAATACCACTTGCAGCGGTGCGGTGGTGGCAACTCTGCCTTCAAGGTAATTGAATTCGTACAGACACACACAGAAAAACACTTTTCTTTTCTTTCCTTCCTGTTGTTTGTAGACCCCAGGGAAAATATAGAAGTAAAGCTTTTTACAGATTCTTATTTTAAGTCACAACGTGTTTTCCTATTTGAAAGAAAAGCAGAAAAAAATAAAAGTTGAAAGACAAGATTTTTCCGCGATATAAAGTTAGCCTTGGTGGTATTATTCGCTTACTTGCTTTCTCTCTCACTCTCGCCTCTGTTTCTGTTTCTCTCTCATCTTTCTCCGTTTCTGAATTTCTATCCATCTGTCTCTCTTGCATTCTCTCTCTCTCTCTCTCTCTCTCTCTCACCGCTTTGCTCTCGTATTTTTTCCTGTTTAGGGTTTTCCTTCTTATGATGTTATGTAGGTAGGTACAAGTTTTTAACTACACCCCCGTTTCTGCGCAGAACTCCCACAACTTCTCACACCCCTTTCTCATTCTTTTAGTTTTCTCATAGAAGTGAAATACACCCCAGTATTCCCTGAAGGTATGCATAGGCACAGACATTCCCTGCTTTGTATAAACTTTAATTCGATTTCAAGAAAAACGTTTTTCACTAAGCATTCTCTTCAATTATTTAATAATAATAATTATTACTACTAGCTCAACGTCTTTTTATAAACAGAGGCGTTCAAAGTACAGACTCTAACTAAATAAGTGAAGTTATTTTCTTTGTGTAATTTGGTGCGGACGTGCGCGTCTGTGAATAAATAAACTGCTGTCTGAGGTGGATTTTGGTTGAAGAGTTAGGACTAGTCATGTCCTGGCTTTGTGGAAATTTTCTTTTTGCTTTAAGGTTGTTCAAAACTAAAAAGGTTTCTGGTTTCCACTATTCTGGTCAAGAGGGACCAAGAATTATTAGTAGCTTTTTAGAAAAATATCTGAAGAATGTTGTGGAGAGATGGGTACATTATAATAGTGTTTAAGAAAACCCGACATTCGAAAAAGGTTTTGCTCTTTTTTGTTTTCAAAAATAATCTTTTTCTTTAGAGTAATTCATAATTTAAGGTATTATTTCGTTATTAAAAATAAAAAATTCATATAAATTGATTCTGTCTTATGGATTGTGTCCTTCCACTTCCAGTGCTTGATGTAAACGTAGGAAAAATATATAAGACAGTAATACTGAGCTTAAATATGTAAAAATAGTACACCTTGATATATTGCTATATATATTAAGTTGTTAGAAGTCTTTATCCTTCTAATCTGTTACAAACTTGTATTCGATGGCACCAATAAATCCTTCATTATTGCCGTACGAAAATACATTATACAAAAATATTTATGTAATATAAAATATTTAACATTGGTAGCACATGGTATTGTGTCGTGTGGTGTATCTACTGATTACTTAAGTAAATGCAAAATAATGTGAAAAATTGACCCAAGGACAGCGATTATTTTGATAACTGTTATGGCGCGGTTAGACAAGGATGAATTTAGAAATTCTCTAAAGCAAGAACTGATTAGCTGATTATGAATGAGAAACGATAAAGTCAAGGCGGCTATAAAAGGAGAAACTGGAAGACAAATATTATAATTCATGAATACTCGTATACTAAGTACAGACTACTAATACTTTAGACTTCATTTTTGTGACTTTAAAACAATTGATACTTTCAGGATGAGAGAAACGTTTTCTCAAAAACCGTTTCTGATAATTTAGTCAAGATATGTTACAAAAATTAATAAGCGCTTATTATATTTTTTTTATCAATATATTAAGTGCTATAAATATATACCATATAAATATATAAATATAAAATATATTTATAAATATATTTGTAAACTATGCTATTTTTTTATAATTGAAATCTAATAATTTTAAGCGCATCTGAAGAATAGACATTAAAAGCGTTTGAACATGATACTAAAAAGTTATATTCTAATTTATTTACAAAGATATTTTAAAATCGGTTGGTCATCTGCTTTAATGAGTTCTTAACACAATGGTAAACATTTGACCGCAATACATACGAGGATTGTTCAATAGAAAGACGTTTGATCTGTGCAGCCGTGACTTCGACGCCATGGCAACGGAATTCAATTGTTTATATTGTCTGTTTAAGTACTAGTGACGTGTCTGTCAAAAATATTTGCAATTTGCTCTTTTCTAAGCGTTGTGATTGGGTTGAAAAATGACATCTATGATGGAAAATCCGTCCAAAGATAACCGGCGTGCCGTTATTCAGTTTTTGGACGCTGAGGGGCATCAGCCAATAGAAATTTATACGAGAATGAAAGCTGTATATTGTGACTATAGTTGTTCTCATACGGCAGTGGTTAAATGGTGCAATAAATTTCGACAAGGAAGAGAATTCACTAAAGATCTGGGCCGTCCCGGACCTGCACGTGTTGCAGCATCAGATGAAAACGTGAGACAGCTGGAAACTGCTTTACGTCCAAATAGGCGCATCAAAGTTAGAGAACTTTCTCAAATGTTGAGCATCAGCGTGGGAAGTGTTCATTCCATCATTCATAGTCTTGGCTATCACAAAGTTGCTGCTGAGTGGGATCCACGACTGATGAGCAGAAATATTTGCGTTCGGCTTATCATTACAGCATTTGATCCGCTATCAACAAGGTAATGCCTTTCTACACCAACTTGTTGCCGGTGATCAGTCTTGGTATTACCACTACGCACCACAATCCAAACGTCAGAGTGTCCAGTGGAAGCATGCACAATCTCCGAACGCGAAAAAATGTCGGTCCCTACCTTCGGCAGGAAAAGTAATGGTGACCGTATTTTTTTGATTAACAGGGTGTGCTGCTCTTAGATTTTAAATAACCTGGTGTCAACATCAACGCTGAGCGATATGCAGACAGCTTAAAAGGTTTACGGGTCAGCATAAAGAATAAACGTCCCGGGAAGCTCACAAATGGTGTCATTCTTCTGGATGATAATGCTCGAACCAATGGAGACCAGACGATTCAAGATCTGCTTTATCGTATGAAGTGGGAAGTCTTACAACATCCACCTTACAGTTCCGACTTGTTCCCGTCCGATTATCATGTTTTTGGCCATTAAAGAAATCACTAAAAGGACGGCGGTTCAAATCGTACGCTGAGGTAGAGTTTGCTGTTAGCGAATGATTCCGCAAACAGCCGCAAGAATTTTACCAGCAAGGAATCTACAGATTAGGACAACAGTGGGACTCATGCCTTAATGTTAGTGGAGACTTCTTTTAAAATAGTTGAATAAAAAATGCTTCACAGCCTCTAAACGTGTTTCTATTAAACAACCCTCGTAAAAAGCATACATGACTGTACATGTTCTTTACATTAACAACGGAAAGCATAGGTAGTTTGGATCCTTTAAAGAAGTTGTAAAAAACACAAAAAAAAGTAAACAGGCCTACCCGACGTCTAGAGCAGTTAATTTAGGCATATTATTTATATGGCCACGACATTTGAGGGTTACTCACGATTTTAAGATTTATGTAAATAATGTTAGGGTAAAAATATTCTTGGATCAAGTTACTGTAGAAATACAGGCTTGAAAGAATACAGACTCTTCAGACGGAGAACGATCAACAGAAGAACTGACGACTCCAAAATTTGGTAATCGACAGGTTGTAAGATTGAGGCCGTAAGAAAAAAAAAATATTGTATAACTCAAAACAGATTTATAGTCCTCAAAGAAACAAAAACTGGATATAAGCAGTAGCTGATTAGAGTCGATTATAAAATATTTATAAGTGAGGAATAGTTTTGAAATTCATTTTTTATGACAACAAAGTTTTCTGATGTTAATAAAAAACGTTTCGGTGATTCTAGGATGTGACATTTTCAGTGATAACCAATAGAAATTTACTGGAACAAAAACTGAAGATTATGTATTAAGTTACACATTCGCAGACCTCACAGAAAATTATTTCTCTCCTTCGTCCATTCCATGACACGTCTCGGTAAGGTCATTCACCCTGACAATTCGAGACGAAACAGTAAACAGTAAACCAACACATATAATTGTGTGCCTTGTCACTTGAGAGCTGACACTTGCAAAGTACAACAAACTAAGGAGTAGGACGCGTAAATAATTCATTTGGTTTTCCACTGTGACACGCGGCACTTCACCTGACAGACGTACAAACTGTAAATAATTACAGGCCAAGTTTAGCTGCTTCTTCCTTTCAAACTATTAACAACATGTATGTCAATATTTATACATTTCGGTTAATTATGTACAGCAAATACAGCGGCGCAGCCAGGATTTTGTTATGGGAAGTTTTAGTTTTTTTGTTAATACAACTGTAGAAATTAAACGAAAAAGAATTCGTCACGTGCTACTTATTTATTTTTTTTTTTTGTAATAAAGAAGGTAAGTGTGAAAAATAAGAGACATTAATAGATTTATAAAATCTAACTAAGTCATTAAACAGAAAACATGTCTTCTTACAATGCAATATAAATAGAATTAACGGTACTAGAATGGAATAACACATTGCTTTCTGTAGATGCTGATAGTGTTAGACGTTTTGTGCGAAGTTGTTAAAACTTCCCTTAGTGAATATAAATGTCTATAATTATACATATAGTCGTATCTATATACAGAAAATGGAATTAAATAGGATTATTTGTTTTGCAACAAAAATGAATCAAGAGTTTCAAAAAGTGTGTATTACATGCCCTCAGAATCAAACATTTCAAAATCGCGCGATTGGGTGCCCAAGTACATAGTTGGTCCCACATTTTGTTCAAGTTAGTATACAAATCGGTTCATCAGTGTATTTAGAGGCTAAGGAGGCTTTTCAACGATCTTACTTAGATGTTATGTATTTTAAAGATACATGGAAAACTTAAACGTTTTTAGTTTTAAATTCCTGATTTATTTTCAAACTGGTTATAAAGGACTAAATTAAACAAAAAAAAAAACATGTTTGATCGACAAACTATGTTTAGCAATAGACTTCAGGGAAACATTTTCTCAGGCTACACATCTGTACAGGAAAATATATTATGGACTACCCGTACGTAGTAATCTTAGAAGTCATGAAAGTTATACAACAAAACGATATTCCATCCGTTAATCACTAGTGAGTCAAAACACGAGTTCTGTCCTCTAAACGAAGACGTGGTTATCAAAGTATTTTAAATGTCTTGCAACAAATATGGATACAAATATGATTAGACTAGTTCTTTATCCGCTATAATTACGGACGCAATGAAACTCGTTTTTAAGGTCTCATGTGACATAAACGTTTTGGAACCGCTAACCACATGGTTGTTCTCAAGGCGGAATGATTATTAATCACTAGATTTTCAGTTGAAACCTTCTTGTTATATAGTTTACAACAATTACATAGTTGTATACTCCAATTTGTATAGGTTATAATATGCGCTTGTATAAAAGCATTTTGTTTTCTAGCTTTAATCTAGATTTTTGTCTCAGCAGTCAGAAAACGCTCTCGTAGCTTTAGGTTAGGTTGCTAAAGATTTTGCACTGTAGTGCCACGTTAATATTTTGGGGTTGTTATAAACCTGAGTATTGTACTTCAGTTTGAACTGGAATTTCTATAGTGTCGATGCTAAATTCTGAACTGACGACGCGTTTTGATTTTGATAACATTTTCAAGTTATTACTGAACAGAGGGCGACACCAAAAGTGACCTACATAATGCATTTTTAAAACCGAAATTTTAAGTGTTTAAGCGTAGCATATTTGCTGATAAGTATTGGAGCAAACTGACTTTTAAATAAGGTTCATTAAAAAATAATCGCTACAGAAGGTTTTAATGTCATCTGTTAATAAACACGCGTAAAACAGTTAGTAATGCAACGTGACAACAGCACGCCCCAGCGGAGAAAATTACGTTTGTTAAATTCGCGCAACAGGAAAACACTGTTAACGCGATCCCATTGTGACGTCGAGAGGACGGCGATGGAGGACCTCTATTAAACTGCGGTGCATATGTTACTGCTGGTAGAAAAACATGTAAACCTGTGTGTGTGTGTGTGTGTGTGTGTGTGTGTGTGTGTGTGTGTGTGTGTGTGTGTGTGTGTGTGTGTGTGTGCTCGCGCTTACGCTGTCAGAAGCAGTGTATTGTGAAAAATCACCCCCTGCGGCGGCGGTGGTGAATACAGGGGTACCAACCCCCTTCATCAACTTAGTTATAGTTGTGCTTCCTTTGTAGTAAGTTATGCGTCGCCGACATGGGGGTCATTTCGCGCTACCATATTGACATTGACATATCATAATGTTACATTAATAATTCATGCAGCAGACGACCGTCGCGGCAAATGTACATTTTATTCAAAGAATTCATGTAATGAGCACGTTAAGTACACGCTTGTCTGTCAGCGCTTTTATTAAATTCTACTGGTACAATAAAAACAAACGAACCAACAAACGCCGTACACATAAATGTTAGACGCAATCGTAAAAAGTAACATTGTCGTAATTTATGTTTAAGACTACAACAAACATTTTAATTTAGAGATACTAAAGTTTACAGTATACTTTCAGGAAACTAGAAGATTTAAAAATACGAAAAAGAAGGCTATGTATAGTTTTGTAAGAGGGTACATGGAAGACATCAAAGTAAATTTTACATTATACAATAGTAAAAATGAACATGTAAACTATGTTTGTTGCTTAAAAAGTGTAATTACTAAAAACAGAAGATGGTCAGAAAAAGGAAGAGTAGGCTAGTTCTAGTGTAACAAGCATAAATAGGTAGAAATATATTGTAATAATTAAATAAGTACACCAATAAAGAAAGGTTTTACAAAATCTTCGATGTGCCGTAATTGTTTTAAGGAAATAAGGGTCAGACATTGGAAGTCATTCGAAGATCTATATCGAAACAGCAAACATTTGGATATGTAGAAAAATGTCAAATGTTAGATAGAAAGGAAAATTTTAAACTCTTCAAGAGATGTGCCGAAGGAAAGGAAGTTATTACACGAAAATAAATTTAGGCTATTGGTTAAATTTATAAGCATGTAGTAGACACAATTTTAGTAAGAAAAGGTTGAAAACTAGATTGGGAAATAATCAGGATAGAAGTGGAATGTAGGGACTGCCTCCAAATAAATCAAGGACCAGAAGTCGTAAGAAAATGGTTACAGAAAAATGGCGTAGTCTTTAGATCATAACCTACAGTTTTGAAAACAAAGAAGATAAAGTTTATGTTATTCTATGCTGTATACATTTTAGATCAAAGCTTTTACTGAAAATTAGGTGCTGGAAAAAGTAATTTAAGTGTAACATTATATACAGATCTTAACTACTTTTTCATCTTCAATCTTATTCCCACTTTCTACGATCCCTCGCGCCCATTCTTTTGTTTTACTTTTTAGCAGTCTTAACCATTGGAATCTTTTTAATGGTTCTAAATTTCGGCAACACTTTGGTACGACATAATTTTGAAAGAATCAGAAATTAGATTTTAACACGACACGATTAATTTTTTAAAAACTGAAAGCAAATAAATAAATAATGTATTAAGCGTTATACCGTCTTTATCGTGTAAATGAAAGCAATGTTTGTGGTTTCTCTTTTCCGAAAATATATCATATATTCAAATATATTGTTACTCTTATCGAACTATGCAGAAACTTGGACTGTAACAACTAAATGGGAAGAAAATCTGGAAAAAGATAAAAAACCTTGAGACTGTCTACTGGTTATTGAGACAAAGATATTGCATGTTGAAGAACTTAGACTTGGATTGCAATTTATTATATCATAGATCAGATCCTCCAATGTAGTAGAAGATGGTACAGAAAATATTAAATATTTCGTCTCTCATCAAAGCTGTTTAATTTCTCTTATCGATTCACATCTCTGAGGCGGCGTGTGTCGAAGACAGATCATTTTCTAGCGACTAAATCGATTCGTTTGGTGTTGTTTACGTTTTCTACAAACAAATGTTCGCTTCATAAAAAAGTAAGTGTAAGCCGCTCATTATTCTGCGGACGGGTTTGACCGCTCTGTTCGGGTTTGAATTGCTGTCGCTGGGGAAGTGGGACACAATCAAACAAATGTTACTGAAACATAGTTCTAAACCATTGATAACAGATTGGTAGGAAGGATGCAAGGAGGAATTAAGAACTCATAGAAACGACTTTGAGATGCTTTTTAAAAAACAACCATCAACAAGGTGATCTGATGTTTTTAGAAAATGGGCGTAATCAATCCTTACGTTGACGTCGTAATAAAACTGTACGTAAGCGTTGTCCAGCTTTCTCGTATTTCATCATTAAGTTATTACAAGAATCTCTTACACGTGCAGTGTCGTTGGTTTGTGAGTTAGCTGGCTCTAAGGAGTGGCGTAAGTACCGGGGGGGGGGTAACAGGTGGATCAAATCCCCTCTAGAGATATTAAAAATTTAAGTGAAATACCACAATCACTTAAAGTAGGCCTGAGCCAGTTGCGTATGTCAAAGTCAGGCGTATAAATAATTCTATGGAAATAATTTTGAATATCTCGTTTGTCCAGAGGAAAACTTTCAAACTAGTCTCATACCCCCCCAGAAGCAGCTCGTAGTCAATGCCGCTAAGAATAGTGTCGGAATGTTACCTCGGCACGTTGAGACTAACAAATAGCTCCACTGTTCAAACTTAGTATAGTGCAATCAGCCAAACGGATTTTATTGAAAATGAAATTTATTACATTTATTAGATCTAAAACATTTATTACAATGTTTGGCATTTATTAAGTCTAAAACATTTATTACAGTTTTCCTAAATGTGTATATTACAGGTTTTTATTCGTAAAGCCTGGCTCACAAACGTCAGTGAGTGGAAACGTAACTTTCCACTTTTATTAAATTCGAATATTACATAACCGTACTTACGTATAACTAATTGTACTCAGGTACGGCAAGAAGTGGTCACTCACCTGCAACAACAAAAAATAGTCTTAATACAATTGTCAGGATAAACAGCAATCAAGAGACATTGACAATAACCTTACTCGTAAAATTTCTTCGATTTCTTTACTAACACCAAAACTGATTTTGGGTTTCTGCTTGGTTCATTTTTTAAAACGAAACGTTCCGTTTGTCCTATCGCCAGCTATCTTATCTCACGACAGTCTAAAATACAAGTTGTTTAACAAACAAAACAAAAATTGTATGATTTCTAGATTTCATATATCTAGATTATCTACAGGATTATTATCTAGCTTTCTAATTATCTACGCGATAATTATGACCTTTTTAATTACTATTTAGAAAAGATAGCATCTATGTGTTTGTTCACAAAACTTTCGTAGATAAAGTTTTCACTTTGGTGTCAGACTTGTTCTGCTGGCTCTATTGCAAGCACTACGGTTGATTCAGATTCAGTGTGATTTACAAGCACGTGTATGACGAACTAGCAATTTACGAAAATTCTGTTGATGTGCTAGTTGTAAAGGTTGACCCGTTATATGTTCTTAACTAATAAACTTCAAATACTCTTCTTACCATTTTGTTTTCGAATAACTTAAAACCCCATACGTTATTACAAATAAGGCCTATGCATGGACGTATTGGGAGAACAAAAAATATATAAAGTGGCTTTTTTCCAAAAAGAACATTTACGCGTGCTCAAGTGTGTGTGTGTGTGTGTGTGTGTGTGTGTGTGTGTGTGTGTGTGTGTGTGTGTGTGATACTTCAAGAAATTAACGTTTCTTGAATTTTTTGCGTTATATTTTGCACTGGATAATATTTATGATTAACTGCAGTTTCCTAGTCCGCTCATAGAGACGTATCGAGTGAGAGAGAGAGAGAGAGGGAGAGAGAGAGAGAGAGAGAGAGAGAGAGAGAGAGAGAGAGAGAGAGAGAGAGAGAGAGACTCTAATACCTGGAACTTTCGGTAACGAGATTGTAACCTCCTCAGTTGGCTCGGTTATAAGTGGCCGTACTAGTAAGTCTTCAAATAGTATACTATAAGCTACAGGAATAACGAACTGGTGGACACACACCAAGGAATGCTGCAACCTGATGTGGATTACTTGCATACTACAAAACACACAAAATAAGCCCATACAATGATATTGCAGCTGTATTAATCACCAACATGTAATCGTCCAGTCATGTAATACAACGTACCTGAAGTTGATAAAACATTAAGCAAGCATAACTAAGCAAAATTAAAAATAATACAGAACTATAAACACAGTAGACACGACATAATTTTGTCAAGTTGACTTTAAGGCCTCACTGAGTCAGACCAAACTAGAATATATGGGACTGATTATATTCCAGTTATACTAGTAAATCTATTAGACAATGATAAATTTAAATAAAGCACACATTAAGGCAAACGCAACATGCATGCGTACGAATCTGGATGAATGACACACACACACACGGCAGGTACGTGGCCGAATAATCTTTGCAGTCGTAGGACTTCTTGTTCAATAAAACTATCTACGACAGATTTCAACTGGATGCTCTCCATTTTTCTCGGTTCTGTACATTTGTCTTCATGTTACTGTAGCTGCTACCAAACTTTATTCTTCCTCTGTCTTCCTTTCCTGCCACTTTTCACTCTATGAACCATAGCTCCAGTGAGTTTCTATGCAACATACGTCCCAAGCAAGACGTTTTTCTTTCTTATGACTTACAATAGTTTTATTTCCTTCCTTATTCTCGTCAGTACTTCGTCGTTTCTCACTCTGTCAGTTTATTTCACCTTAATCGGTCTTCGCCACAACCACGTATCGAAGCTTTCTAGGTACCTTTCTTCTTTTTTTTCGATTGTCCATGCAAGAGTAGACAGAGGACAAAGGTAAAATTATATTCCACACTCTGTACCGTAAGTTTGGTTGGATGTTGACGAACACTGATAATACAATGTGATTATTAGACAGCATACGCCTAATTTTTCACATCGCCGTCGTCGTCCTGTAATTTATTAAGTACCATATTTCCAACTACTTTCTTCTTCTCTTCTTCTTTCCTTCTCCTTCCTCCTCCTCCTCCTCCTCCTTCTTCTTCTTCTTCTTCTTCTTCTTCTTCTTCTTCTTCTTCTTCTTCTTCTTCTTCTTCTTCTTCTTCTTCTTCTTCTTCTTCTTCTTCTTCTTCTTCTTCCCCTACTGAGCTCACCACGCTAGTCCATTATATCCATGAAATTTCTTTCGCGTGGTGTAATTAACTAGGACTTTTCTAATGTTTTGCGACCACGTAGTTTAAAATGCGTTGTCTTTTCTTCCTCGTACCTTCAATTATTCAGTCCACGACACTTTCTTCTTTAATAAAGTTTATCGTATCCTGTAGGTACATTTAAAGCTACTAAGTACTTAACACGAGGCTTATAATGTTACAAAACAATAGAATTCAATAAACAACAATTCCATACGTGTGTACAACAAACGTCTCGTTTTCCTTTAACAAAGCGCAAGGTAAAATTATAATTTATATTAAGTGCAAGTTGTTTCCACCTCATTAAAAGCCACAGTTCTACTGTATAATAAACGCGGGCGAGCGTGTGCTCGTATACGTAGAAAAGTCACACACAATTAGTTACAAATGCATTTGTTAATTAATTCCCAACATTATACATGGTTTTTGTTAGAGCATAATTCGCACACACACACTATTCGTTGTTACGCGGTAAAACATTTAACTTCACTCTGACCTACATATATTTATAAGGTATCATTTTCACTACTAAAGTAGAGAGAGAGAGAGAGAGAGAGAGAGAGAGAGAGAGAGAGAGAGAGAGAGAGAGAGAGAGAGAGAGATAGTGTGATGGAGTGAGAGGAAATACGGTAAAAACGGTTGGCGTGTTAGCGGCAACAATTGCAGATACAATGAACAGCGCTGTAATGATGCAGTGATGCAGTACAACTGGGGTTTGTTACGTTTTGTTTTGTTTTTACAACTGTATCGTGTTTTTGTGTTCGAACAGTATAGTTTATGTCGTGATGACGGCCGTTATTATTATGTTGGCGATGTCGACAGTTGAAGGCGACTGCAATATTTTGCTGAGGACAGAGGTGCGGATCTTAAGACATTTTAAATGTCAATGTCGCTGATATACGAGGGCATACAAGAGAAGCGGTCAGCAAAAAAAAGCGATCAGAAAATATTTAACGAGATTTGTGGTCGGTGGATTGGCTTTAGGTTCTGAGCGGGGTCAGCCGAAACTGAGCGTGCAATAAAAGCAGTCATCTATGCATTTCCACGAACCCCTCAACTTCTTGTTCTTTTTATTCTTCTTCTGTACTTGATGGGTTAGGCAAGTCTGACTTCCGGAAACCATTTCAATGGGTTAGACAAAAAGAATACACGATACGATGGATGTGGCAACACGAGCTTATCTTTCACTACACGTCCTATCCAAATGCCTGTAATAAGTAAGTTTGTAATGATTGATTTTTTCCTGTGAACAGAAAAGATTTAAATCTTTGCGGCTATCTTAAATTCTTGTTCAGTCGTTTAAAGGGTGATCATCTCAGTCCGCGTAAATATGTAATCTACGCAAAGTAATCGTGCCTCGCTGTTTCTTACAACTGTTTTAAGACATTCTGTATTTAAAACACGCTGAAGAAGGTGAATAGCACACCGAAACGTACGAGGACATTAAGAAACGTAAGTGTTCACAAGGAAAGTTACAATTTATCACTAATTTTAAGCACAGTGTACATTAGTAAGGTAGGGTGTGTAAGGTAGGAGTTAAACAAAGTATGTAGACATTTTTTAATACGAGAATAAAACGACATGTCGGGAAAACTTGACTCTGGATACAGAACGAATGAGAAAGTTGGACAAAACCGATCCGGACCGGAAGACTAGATAGTTATTGAATTCATCTCTCTATTTACGTACAACTTTCATATTTCTCTTACAGCTGACTACGTCTGTCGAGTACTTAATGTTTCGCTGACCCGACTTAGGGACCAAGGTATTCATTATCATCATCACCTCCACAACACGGCGTAGGCAAGGTGCTGCCTGTTCCGCTTCCAACCATCTCTTCCTTGGGCTACCCACACACCTTTGTCCTATAGGTTTGTATTTCCAGATTTGTTTGGCAAATCTGGAATCTGACATTCTTTCTAAGTGTTTTGCACCGTTGTTTGTATTTTTTAAAATTTTCATTCAAGTTAAAACTTGTAAATCTTTTCTTATGGACTCATTCTTTATACGGTCAAGTTTAGGACACGTTTTACGTCCTCTTAAGAACCCCATTTCCGAGGCCTGAATTTTACTGTGTTGTTTCTTAGTTGCTCATAATTTACACCCATACGACAATACAGGGATTGCATAAGTTTGTAGAACTTTAATTTTGTATCTCGACGTACCTTGTTTCTAAAAATACGGTTGACTGCCCCATAGATCGTCTGGAACTTACCTAACTTAACATTAATATCATAATTCGTATCATAGCCAGTATCATTCCCCAAATAATTAAAATAGCTTAACTGTTCTGAAATTCTATCATTAATCATGAATTTTGTTCTTATTGGTTCCTTACCTCGAACTGCCAGCACCATTACCAAGGTATTCTTGTAAAATATTTTACTACCGTTTTTCCCGCTCTCCGCTATCCTTGTGACATCGATGGTATCTACTACGATCGAAATAATTGTTCTTTTCTTTTTGTTTCTTTATTCTATCAGGTACACTGTTGGTAAAGCAAAGGTACATACTTTTTTTAATGGTTGTTACCATTATGACGTCTGTAACTCTAAATAACAGAAGGGAGAGGAGTTCAGGTAATGGTACATGTGTGAGACATTTTTATACTATCATCGCACGTTTCTACGGTTCATTCAGTACACTCTGTTGATTAGCAAGTTCTGAAATACTAGTGTAGGCCTATTTATTTCTTATTTCTACATGCAACATATACTACCTAGACCTAAATTTTGCTCCACTAAATGTTTCTTTCGGCCAAACCCATATAAACATTTTTTACATGATATAGTTGTGGCGAATTAGTTCAATAAAATTTCAGTAGTTTTTATATTATTACCTACCATCAGAAATTACAACTAATTAACGACGAAATGAGAACAAATGAGATCACAGATTCTCTGTTTAGCTTGTTTACGTATTTTCATTATGTTAGTTACAGTACTGGGAACTAGTTAACAGCACCAGTAACTGAAATAATTTAAGTACAGTAACATAAAGTAATAGGCTTCATATTGACGTTGTTTTTAAATACAGGACCACTTAGCACGGAATGACCCACGCGCAACAGCGGAAGGTGAACCCAAACATTCTTTAAACATTCTTGAATTTTCCCCCGTTACAAAAAAAATTCACATGCCGATGGAGAAATTAAGTTTTCGTATAAGTAAATTGTATAATGGATATAAACGGCTAGACATGCACTACAATAGGTCAGATTTCTCATTACCACGATAATACCACAATGAATGAGGATAATTAACGAATAAGGTATTTGAGGGGGAATACGGTAATAATTTTTATGTACAAAACATTTATTTTTAAGCAATGTTATCTTTGCGTAATAACGACGCGTTAACACATCCGATTCGTTATATTGCTGACAGATTCTCTCAAAGGAGAGATGGATATAGAACCTCCCATTCCATGCGTTGGAAGCGGAAATAAATAATATCATCACTTAGCACATGCGCCCTGCTATCCTTCCGAATGCTGAGATTCACGTCTCAAATTAACTGCATCTAGCATATCCGCCGTTTTCGCTTACAGAATCATTCGCCTTAGATCGAACACATACCAAATTAATTACCATGAAGTAGAAATATCGATCTTATGAAAAACAAAATTAAATGACTGCCGTGACTGCGTAGGTCCCATTAAATGTCCTCCTCTTCCACAAATTTAAATGAAGCTAGAACCAACGCTTCGAACGATCTCAACGGTACCTTAAGCAGTATGACTGCCGAGTGTTGTAATGTTTGTGGTGACAACTTATCGTCATCATCGTATTGCGTTCTTCCGTAAGATTTAGCCTTTTTACCTAATTCATCAGAGTTTGCATTCTTTCCGTGTGCTATCAAGATTTGAACGACAAAACGCTAATTAAATATTTCAGTAACACTAAACACCATTGAGTAAAGTGTAATTACTTTTTATGTGATAAACGCTAAACTGAAATTGTCTATTCTTTGTTCGTGGGGGCGAAAAATTGTGCAAATAAATTTTTGTTCTCGACGAAGGCGCGAGATCGATGGATCTATCTAAGCGCAAATTAAGTGCAGTTCTAGTGTTGCTGTAATAAAAGTTGTGCTAAATTAAATGCACACTGTTTCGTTTAATACCGCCGCCACTTGCAAACATTTCATTTAAACACGGTATCCAACATGTATTTAACACAGGATTTAATAAAAAAAGAAGTGGGTTTTATTTACTTTTCTTCACTCGTAAAATTAAATTCCATTAAAGTAATTATTTTAGAAATTTTCTTTTAAAACAGTAAGTAGGGCCAGTGAAGCTGCAGTTTACTACCAGGCTGCGCAGTAAAATCCCAGCGACTTGACATAAAATTAACCCGTTATCGAGCGTTTTAATTGATCACACAATGAGTACAAAAGGTTAACGGAAATAAATACAAACAGAATTAACGTTTTCATAGGTCGTTTCTCAAACTCTAATTTTGAAATTTCTTGGCATTTTCACCTTATAACTTTAATGCTCCTGCGGCGAACATTAGTTTTCTACAGTGTCCCTCGTTAAAAAAAAATCTTATAACCTTGTGTGCCCAATTTGTTTTGTAAATGTAACATAGCTGTAGGATAACGTAATGGACGAGGCTTTAAAATGCTGGTAACAAACTGTAGGGGCATGGTTACAGAAGATGGGGATCTAATGGCTCTACCTACGTACTGCAAGTATATGAATTCCTGATTGTCACAAATAAATTCAATAGCAAAACTGAGGCCTCGCGGATAGCATTTTAACAATAGTGAAAGTATAAACTATAATTAATGGAATATGGGGTGACGATATAAATACTCTCCACAAGTGACGACACCGGGTGGCGCAGGCTGGCACAGTAATCTGTTTTGCAACTCACAATCGTAACGGCTATGCTGCTATTGTGGGATCGAGTCAAGACCACAATGCGCTCTACCTCCCCGCGCCTGTTTCTGGGGAGAGGGGTAATAATACACCCGCCTTATCTGGCATGTCTGGGCTACGCACACACACTACGCACGAACACACACACACACACACACACACACACACACACACACACACACACACATTCCGTCTCCACCGTGGAGCACGCCACCTCACATGGTTATTCCATTGCTGATTTCTCTCTGGTGCTGAAAAACGTGAGTGGTACCACGGCATTGGGGTGCCCCCAGTTAGGCCACAGAACTAATGTTTGAAGGAAAAAGGAGACGTAAAGGAAGAATTTAATATAAGCAGCATAAGTCGCTGAATCAAATAGTAGAAAAAAAGTAAAGAGTCCAGAATGCCCCAAAACAGATTACCAAACTGGACTGTACAATATAATCGCCTGGGAAGAAAAATATGGTGATCGCTACGAAAAGATGGACTGGATAATATATTTGAAAACTTTTATTAGTTGTTACAATAGTGCATTAAGTGTATACAAGAAAAAGACGAACAAGGTTAAGGAAAAGTAGGAGGAGAAGAAGGAGGAAGGGACGAAGAAGGAGATGAAGAAGAAGAAGAAGAAGAAGAAGAAGAAGAAGAAGAAGAAGAAGAAGAAGACGAAGAAGAAGAAGGAGGAGAAAAAGAACTGAATACTTTATTACTGTGTACATCATAATTTAGCATTCACTAAACCAAGATCATGAGGTTGATTACAGACTCTGCTATATAACTAGGTAGAAACATCAGGAAGAATATTCTAAATGACCCTTACGACCAACACCAGTAAGGTAACACATATGACTAAATCAAATTCGTTTACTTTCCGATCTAATCTTTTTTGTACAGGTCTCTCACTGACTCTTCCGTTTAACTTTGTACCGTTCAATTTGTACCTTTTAAGTTACAAATCTTAAGTGTGTAATTTCGCTTCTCTTCTATGTTGCTTCCAATAACTAACGAAAAATCATACGCTGGTAATACAATTTAAATCTGTAGAATACCAAGCACTAAGGCGATGATTCCAGAAAACCAGATTAAGTTGTAGATTAGTTGCAAAAAACTGGACCTTGGTAAGGGAAATATTGAAAAATATGTTACTCGGCACTACATTTGTGTAAAGTTCTCAAAACATGCAACGAACAATAAACATAATAACAAATATTATTAAGTGTGCTACTAAACATTGTACCTTGTTGAAAGACTAATTACGAAAAAAATATTTTGAAGGTACTCAGCATTAACAGATTGCGGACAGTAGACATCAGATGTAGAATGAGTGCCTAGCAAAACGTAGAAGACAAATTGTTACAGTGAGTCCATTATATCACAGGCGGTTTCTTAACTTTTATTTTAAAGTACCCACTAAAGGAAACGAGGATGTCAAAGAAGAGCTTGATTGGTTGATAGTGAAAATGACCTTAGAATGAATCAGTAATTGAGAAGGGTCGTGACAGTATTGAATTTGGAAATCCTGAAGCTAAAATAGACATAACTTAGCTTTAGTCATGGCAACAGTCGTGAAATTCCCAGTACATGCTGAAACTCTTTACACTACTTATATTTTTTAATCGATTTCTTTATTTTGTTTGAAGTCATCGTTTTGTTTAAACAGTTTGGCTTTCGTAGTAAGAATTATGAGCAATACTTAAAATGCACAAAGTCTACGACATTAGGATGCAACATAGGACAACAACCTTAAGCAGCTCAACTCACCAGACAACACGTAGGGTTGAATATAACTCTTAGCTGTTAGGGCTGCAAACTAAGAGTGTTCGCGGACGCAATGAAATGAGAATGGTCAATAGAGACAACATGAAAACATGGAAAAGAAGGGGCCCAGTAAAATAATGTGAAATCAGTACCATTTTAATACTCTAATATCTTTGTACACGATACCGCAAACAAAGCCTCTGACAAAAGTGAGGAGGAAAAGGAACGGCGAATATTATAAAACTTTTTAAATCAAAAGCTTTTCAACTCTCCCCGTACATACGCATATAGACTGCCCGCTTACGTGTTTGTGTCTATGTATACGAATAAATATATGAATAAATATACATAAATATAGCAACACAGAAACAAACATGAATAAACTAAAAAAAAAGGAAAAGATCTCATTTGAGATGTGGCCGAAAAATTTACAGTTTTTACTGTTGATCAAATAAATACGTTTCAACAGCGAAAACTTCAGCCCTCAGGGTCAATGCAGAAAAATTGATATTCACGAAATGAACCGATTACCATACACGTGCGAGTGCGTATGTATGTGTGCGTGTGCGCGCGCGCTCGTGTTACTAGCAGGAGGGAGCGGACCGTTATAGGCGCGTGGGTTGAGCGATACAAGTGAAGGCATCGTACGCTTCAATCCTATCAGTACACATGGGACCCACAAACAGGCGTCAGTAAGTTGCTAACGCACACTCGCAATCGGCAACTGATTGGAGAAGCACTACTATTCACTCTGTCGATACGAATAATTGCGTTCAGAATTTTATTGCCTTTCCTTGCCTTGCCTAATATACGATAGTTTTAGCAGAAAACTTTCCGTCAATACTTACAGTTAAGATGAATAAAATTTCTTGTTCAATCACCGACTCGTATGTACTAATACGAACATAGTTAATATAATGAACATGGCGTAGGACAGGCAGGAAAGAGTGGCAGCTTGAGTCATACGGCATACAAGGGAGACTATGCTACAACCACCTTTTATTATTTCAGCTGTTGCGCCCTTGGTGGTCATTTTTTACAGACTAAGTCGTCTTTTAGGGGATACAAAATATTATATATTTTATATAATATTGCTAGCTACTTCATAATAGATGATGCTAAGCTAGACTAGATTTTACTCAGATGCGTAGCTAGAGGTTCAAGGGCCCCTGAAAAAGTTTCAAGGTGCTCCCCTTCGAGTTCTGTTAATTGTTGTCCTCACATGTTTTATAATGTTCGAATATGAATCTACTGGCCTGTTGTTACTAGCCAAAAACCGGGTCAGGAATAGAGCAGCAAGCTAGCGCCGAAATCTGAAATATGACGATAGCCGAGCCCTATCGTTTACCTCTGGAGTAATCTATATGTGAGGAAGTTTAAAAATACATAACAAATGAAAACAACGTTTATGTGGAAACAGAAATTCATGGTATTATTTATTTCTAGTCAAATTTTGTAAATGTAGTTGTTTCATTCTTTATTTCAAAAGTCCTTCCGTCTGCCTTTGGTATCGGCAAAGTTATCTATAACTACCTTGAAGCCCAGCTTCCTAACTTCTCTAGTCGAACCTAAACTAGTAAGAACGTTAAAACTTATTGGAAATGACACTAGTTGAAAGTTCTCCAAATTTTAGTCTTTGGATACGTACGTTTTTGCTTAGTTAGCCAAGTAAAATTTACACAAAAGTCTTTTAATTACATCCACGTTCGATTTTTTTTGTCTCTCTATTGGAAAATAACTTGGTAACCAGTCAGACTCACAATAAACATTTAACCTTTAAATTTTCTGTTACTATTCGTAAGCTGCCATAATTCTTCGCCTACCAAGTTAACTTTTTCTTTACGTCTATCAACCACCAACCACTTCATTAATTGCTTCGTTTTTATTGGATAACATTTCCATTAGTCCCTTAGCACCGACGATTCACGAACACATGTTTAGTGCGTTTCTCTATGTTATATTCTTTGGAATGTTTATATCAGAATTCTAAATGAGGTAAATTTATTTTATTCTGCAAGTATTAATTCCCTACTAGTGAACAGGTAAAATAATTTAAAACCGGTGTTGCAATTATAAGTAAGGTAAGTGGTTTCAAAGTGTGATTAGTTTTATATATACGTTTACATTTAAGTGATTATGTTTACTTAGTTAAATTAAGTAACTTTGAGTTACTTATAAAGTGTTGTAACTGTGAAACGACCAAGTTCGTGAGTGTCTCTTGCAATCATCAACAAAATGTTTGTGCATCTTATCTTAAGTAACTTCTTAATTAATTTCCTGCCTATGGCAACACGTTTTCCGTCAGTGAGCGAAGACGGCAGAAGTCATCGGCAGTGACCTGCTTCTTTAAGCCGCTCTGCTGTCGAACATAGGGATGTACGCATACTTATTATATTTGCGGCCGAGGAATATTCGTTTGCATTTGCCTTATTTCGTTTAAATAATATAACGTGTTTTTCCACGCGAATATCATAACATGAGATGCCGATTTGAAATTCTGACCCTCAATTACCCTCCTCACCCCGTAGAAAGATCGAAAGTTCTGAAATGACGTGTTACCTCGTGATACAGCGTATTTCATGGGTCGCTTACAAGAGAAGTGTATAAATATTAAAATCCTCTCATAAGCCTATAGTCTGGATATTACGATTCCGTACTAATGATAATAACTATGTTACAACGATTGAAGCTTTTTATAAATATTGTAAGCCTGTGAAAAGTGGACAACGTGAAATAGTGCAAAATATTTATTTTTTGTAGAGGCCTACAGTTTGAATACTGCAGTGGGAGATTTCATGAAAACAAGGCAATGAGTACTGGACAAATAAGCGGATTTAGTGTTTTGAGAATCAAGGAATTTACGAGCTATGGGTAAAATAAATTGTCATCAAAAAAAAAAAAAAATTTGCCTTTATAGGACAAGTATACTCATTTACAAAACGTGCTACTAAGAATAATACACAAAACCATGTACGTCCAATACAACTGATGAGTGGTTGTGAATCTCTTTGTGTGGCACGTATCTCTGACCGCCGATAGAAAGCAATGGAAGTAGTCCCTTAGCCAAGTATTATGTTATGTGTTAATGTTACTACATATGTATGTGCAAATTAAAATACGCTGCTCGATTTTCTCGTACCCTACAAAATTTAATTTTTGCCCGTTATCCTTAATCTTCTTGCCACTGGCGATCTACACTCCATCTGTCTACGACAAATTTTTAATGGGATTTTTTCGTTTGTAATTGACTGGCAATTTTTGGCACAAATTACTTTGGCGACCACTTGTCTTCGATATCATTTTAATATGCCCATACCAATACGTTATATCCAAACCAAATCCTGTTCTCGATCTAGTATAATATCTTTATTGAAAGGCCACAGCAACTTATGTAGTAACCCATCTGCGTTGCTTTCAGTCCGAGTTCTTGTTTATAATCTTCCGCTCTTCGATTCCGTTTACTGCAGCATTTTCAGCACGACACATCCATGCTTCTCGAGAGTGTCTAACAGCGCCGTGTAAGGGCTATCCTTAATAATAGCGGCAACTTCCATGATGCAGTTTGCAAGTTGTTCTGGAGTGCAGATACGCCTAGGTAAACCATCGACTTCATCAGATCCCAAGGAAACACCAACGGAATAAGATTGGATGATCGTGGTGGCCATATGACTGGCCGTTTCGACCAATTGTATATATTACTAAAATAAGGACTAACACTACAAATCTTCTTGTTGAAAATTTTATTGAGGGGATTTTATGTCATCGATTCTTTGGCTTTGTTCATACAACGGATTATCCATCTTTAGTATTCGACTTCTCCAGAGGAGAATCAAATGTAATTGTTACCTGTTTTTACATGATAATGACGCGTTTCATTAATCTCTCTATTACTAAATGACATTATCTGTCTAAACTACCTTAACCAGTTGTGAAGCACTTTTGGATCTCTATTTTATCAGATCTTAGTAAACGATTGCCTATTATTCTCGTAATGTGTAATTTTGTTCGTGATTTAAGAAGCATAGAAATAAGTTACCTGAATGTTGAAAGTTTATCTAGTACTTGAAGTCTAATTCATGGCAAAAGATAAGTATTTGTTGCAGGCGACTAAGTGAATAACTGTTCAGGTCGTTCTTGCGTAAGCGTCTTGGATGAACGATAGTTTCTCCAACGTAAACAACGGATTCTGGTGAACACAGTGCAAATGATTTACACAACAGCTCACGGCTCATATGAAGTATGAAGGATTACAACAAGTGGCCCTTGTGACCTGGTCCTGACTATTCAGGGAGACGAGATTGAACAGGGTCTACGGTTTCCTAACAGCAGTGGGTACTTGCCCATAACAAGGGGGTAACGACACAATAGGCCTTTAGTCTCTTCACTGGGGTGGTTTTCGTCCTAACTCTCCTGTTCCTTAAACACTCAAATCTGTTCTAATCGTCACTTTAAATAACGTGTCATCGACCTTTAGTTTTACTTTTTAGAGTGCTGTCATCCACAGGCATACTAATGTCTTGGCATGAAATAACTAAACAGCCCTTAACTTATTTAAAGCAAAGACGCTTTGAAACTTCTTGTTTTAGACTTGGAGTACCGGTTTGATTTAATCAGACTTGGGAAACTCACCTCCGGAGCAGAAATCACAAGTCTGATACGATCGCTTTTTGTTCAAAAATTTGCAAAATGATTTAAAAAAATATAGTTAATTCAACGGCAGGTGCATGGTCACGAGTGTAAAAATATTTACTATTAAATCAAAATAAATTCTGTTCTTTATTTTGTTATTTATCACCTAAATGTTGCAACACGTTATGTAACGTTTACATCAATTATAACGTTACATCCAATACAAGCTAACTAATACGAAAGTAGTGTTATTTGACTCATTTATTACATAATTCCAAACTTTTGAAGGGCTCAAACAAAACATAATGACTAGGCGTCATGACTAGTTGTGAAAAATCTTCTTCACAGGCTGTTTCAGCTGCTATAATTCTAAACATTACACTGATATTCAGGGTTTTCACGTTTTCCAGTATTATGTTTTCAAATGAAGAAGATTGTGTTAATAAAAGATGTTTTTGTTTAATTTTCTGCATGTAATTGTGCATTCAATAGAATGCGAACTGACAAGACAACTGACAAGTCTAAGGAACTGTCATGGTTGATTCCAATAATTATCTGTACATTACGAGCACTTTGGATTTTATTTCATAAGTGTGATCCACTTAAACACTTGTCCACTATGTTGTTTATAAAACATGAGGTATTCCAATTAATATTTGTGTCTTTGGAAAAATTGTTTTGAATACAATGTCATTTGCTTTCATAGTGTCACCAGAAAGCTTACACTAATGCACACTTAAACATATTTTAGAATTATACATTGAAATCAACTTATGCCCCTTTCCTGAAGTTTTAACAATCTCTAATATAACAATCTTGAATACAAAAATTTATTTAAAACAATAACACAAAATTATTAGACTGTAAATTAAAAAAAAAACTGTATGACTCTTTCTCTTTTCTTATGAATGTCCATACCTTAAACTCCGTGCTCTCACTTTATTCAGGCGGAATTTGTTTCCTTTCAGTAGCGCCTCTGATGCAATGTGGTCTAAGAGTTTTCATTTTATTTAAAAGTGGAATAGTCGCTGAAGCAGTTTTAATCAATGACAGTAGTATCTAAGTCCATATCAGAATCAATCCATACAGTAGTACAGTGTGATTACAGGTAATAATACAGGAAAAAGGTCAAGAGTTGCCGCTCGTATAGATAACGTGATACTCGTGACCAACGGTTTACCCTTTTGTTATGAAAAACTGATTTAAATTCAATATGAGATTTAAACTTTTATCTGTATAGAATGGAGTTTGTATTGCGCTCACATACCTATGACAATCTGACCCACACTAGTGATGGAATTGAATTGAAGCGTATTTCAACTCCGACTGCGTTCAGAGCAATGGTCTCCGCCCGACACCACCCTCGCCACCCACCCAACCCCCGCGGCTTTCATATACACACCGTGTTTACTTCCCCAAAGGATTAAAACTGGCCCTGTTTCCTATATACACTCACCCCCTCGCCGTGCGCGCATACGAAAGGGTAGATAATTACAAAACAATTCGTGTTGTCGGATTAACTTTTATAAGTACGCTTAAGCCAACATAAAATTAATTTAATCAACTCGTCTGACGAAAGAAATTCTTCTACGCAGGATGCTATTTGATTGTACTACTCAACATATCCTGTAGTTTTGCTTTACGTTTTTTATTAAACTGTCTAAGAGGATAAAATAATTAAATAATATTAACACACATTTAACTAGGATCTATCGTAGCTTTATTATAATTTACCTTGATGTATTATCTTCTGGTTCCTATTGAAGAAGTCTGCTTCTTCATCATCATCATCATCATCATCATCTTCAAGGATTAAACCAAGGATGGTTTGTTCCGGTCTCAAATAGGCAAAGGTTAGAGCTGGTCACTCCAGCGCTTTCTCGGACGTCCCACACTTCTCCGTCCCCTCGGGTTATAGTTCCATAGTTGTTTGGGGATGCGGCAGTCATCCATTCGGCAAAGATGTTCCCACCAATTCAGCCGATAATGGGGGATCCTGTCGAGTATACTCATAATATTCAGTTCCTGCCTTATATCTGTGTTTCTTTTATGATCACGGAGAGTATACCCTGTCACGTGCCTGAGAAATCTCATTTCAGCCGCTTGGATGCGACTGGCCTGGCCTTTCGTTAAAGTCCAATTCTTCGACCCATAAAGAAGTGTGGGAAAAGTCATCACCTTGTAGAATTTTAGGCGTGTTTCTTTACTTGCTGACTTAGGGGTTCGCATAATGGTCCCGCACATAAGGTTGAACGTATGCAACGTATTCACAAATCCGTTGCTTGCATTATAAGACACACTGTAACCCAGGTATTTGAAATTTCTGACTTGTTCAAGTCTGCTTCTTCAAATCTGAAATTCGTAACTGGTTTTGGGAAGAAATTTAGACATTTGGTTTAAACTTGTGTTCTTTAAACCTGGTCAGTACCAAAATAACCTAGCTCATCTTTTTATTATTTGTCCTTTAAAGTAGCATAATTTTCATTTAAATTTTGCCTTTGGGAGACCCATACGGTATCTTCTTAAAACATTCATGTTTACGTACCTACGTATACTATTGAATGTCTCCAAACGCTAAATCCTGACGAAGCGCACCAAGCAATCAAAACAGTAAACTACTGGTAATATGGGACAGCTGGTACGTAATGAAACATTAAGTTTAAAAGTAATACACTTGTATAATTTGACGCTGAAGTTTTATCCAAGAAGAAAAATATATTGTTATCCACTACGTCGAGTGGTTAATGATAAGTACTTTCGGGAAGTTCACTCGTTTTCATATTGTTTGAAGCTGTGAAAGGACCTTGTAGATAGCAATATTTTAATTCTTGGGTACAGCGTTAGGTATGTTTCATTTATCACATTTCTTGTTTATGGTAGGTGTAGAGAACATGTAATAAAACTTATTAATGCGATTTCAAAATTGTGATGTGTGTGTGTGTGTGTGTGTGTGTGTGTGTGTGTGTGTGTGTGTGTGTGTGTGTGTGTGTGTGTGTGTGTGTGTGTGTGTGTGTGTGTGTGTGTGTGTGTGAAAATAATCGACAGCTAAAACATAATGAACACAAAATCTAAAGTATTTTTGTATGCTCCACAGGGTAGTCGTAATGTAAGAAGTTCCAGAAAACGGTTTTCTGACTTGTAATTCAACTTAAAATATTTGTAAATTCACAAAATGTATAACGTTTCTGAAACCGAAACAGTTGTGTACAACTACAAAAGCAGACATTTGAGTTCTTTAAATTCAAGAAATAGAAATTCTTGTATCAAATAGTCGCGTTAATGTGCCTGAAAAAAAAACGTGAGGGCGGCCTGACAACTTCAGAATATAGCTGTCTATTAATTGAAGTTCCAAGTATATGTTTATCTTATAATTTTTATCGTCGTTGGTTGGCTCACTGATTAGGCTCTTTAGCTTATTCCGTGTTCATATTGTTACGTTGGTCACACGGATCGTCGTGTTGTACTGTGGAAACAGATTAACTGACACCAGATATTATAACTTTAATTAAAAACAACAACAGTTAAAAATAATGCAAATGTCACTATTATACAATAATGCAACTTAGTGTGTCCTACACACAACATACACAGTAAATACCAAGTTATTACAGTTTTGCACTAAGTAACCAATAACAATCCGCAGGTTCGCCAGTCGCAGTAACAGTCACTCCGAAACGCACTGCAATGTAATACAAAAAACAACTGAATTGCTTAGCCGGCCGCTGGAGCTTATATGTATAACCACTGCGATTGGAGAATAATCTGTCAATTTCTGGATACGCGCCTGGAACTCGTTAGAAACTGTGTCAATGTTAGACCTTGATAACGCTGAGCAGAATGATGTCCGAACGTCTGAATCAGCTTCGTGCGTTGCCGTGTGTTAAGAATAGCGTAGACACTTTTGTTATTTTTCAGCTCAGCGAAGCAATATTGATGATTTTTCCCGTGGAGGATCTGCCATCCGCGATATATTACAACGCAATTTTTGCCAAACTCCGGTCCACAAGAGTACACCTGACTTTTCAATAATAACATAGCTAATTCAACTTTCAGAACAAAACTACCGGAAAATTTGTTTAAATTGATAATATAATTAAGGAAGTTGTGTTAGTGGTTATAATCACAAACAGAATAATCACTGTTGCACACCACTATAAAAAATTTTCCGATTAGCGCTTTCAAGCTTCACAGCTCGTCGGAATAATTTTTTATAGTGGTGTGCAACAGTGATTATTCTGTAAGTTGATAATAGGTTAAGATACACATCTTTCCCATTTTTAATAATTTATAACGCCACAATTAGGCCTATAAAATTTACGTACACAGTTTAACTACTTTTCTGAATTTACTACCGTCTAAAAATGTAAGCTACGTATTTTAATATATAATAGTGAATAGATGTTTCTGAAACTGATATTCTCGTAACTTTTAGAATTTACTGATATTAACAATCAGAAAGGGTAATAAATGGAACAGGATTAGATGTTTTTGCTGCAGGAGTATCACTATATTGTTCACTTCTGACGTAGCTTTTTAGTAATTAAACCAGAGGTTTCTAACTTAAATGCGCCTGAGGGCTACAGTCAAACTCAGAAACCAACCGGCAGGGCGCATCATAAGCGACATAATAAGAATTTTAGACAAGTGAAGTAAAAAAAATAAAAAAGCAATATTATACAGAAAGTAAGTAAAATGACGTAATTTGCGCATTTAACTGTACAATCTTTATTATTTCTGTATAATAATGAAAATATAAAGAAGATATTAAAACACCGTATATTTACTTAAAATCTTCAATGTGTAAACTGAGATCGATCTGATGCAGCCACTAAAGCAGGAATGTCTGAAAACAGTTAAACGTAACTTTGAGTAACAGACTATGAATCAAGGACGAAACATAGGACAAGTGTCTATCTAGCCAATAGACGGAAGGAAATATGACGAGGGTCTTGTAATATGACGAAAATAAAAGATTAGTGTAAATACACATCCCATAAAGCAAATAAAGTGAAATCTACAGTATGTTCATAAGTGAATTAGTGAAACGGTTTTTGATAGATTTCACCTGCCAGACAATTCTCATCTACAATAAAATACTACTTTATTACTTATTGAAGTAAATAGAGTAATTATTTACTGATCAGGTCGCGGGCCGCCATTTGATTGTGTCTCTAAAATTTAATTGAAGCAAATCGTAACCTAAACTTAAGTTACGAAACTTAACTCCAGTGGTATCTCGCCCCTCTCCTATGTAATTCATAAACAACAGGAGTATTTTCATTTTGCAATAGTGACTATACAAACTCAATCGGTTTGATCCTCTTACATCTGCAGGGACTGGATATTTGCACGGGGGTGCAGTCATTGCTCGTAATTTTGCCAGAAATTTACAATCCGTTCTTAGATTGTGGGCATCTTCAGGCCTTTTTACAGACTTCTCTTGACATTCTGGATGTAGCATGAAGCTTCGACAGTTTCTCGAAATACCTATATAAAATATTTAGAATTTCTAAAGTCGCCTTGTTAACATATCCCTTAACTTGTGAATACCAGTTATAATTCGCTTACCCTTATACCCGTATACCCTTATGAGTCCTACCAGTTTGAATATTATTTTGTTGATTAACAATTTGTTTTCTAACGACAGTAGGCATCGTTCAATAGTGACTTAAAATTATGTTTTAACAGAAGGACGTTATTAAAAGTGAAAATATAGTGGTACTGTAAAAGCGCATAAATCGTAGGCTAATAACTAGGAAGAATACGGTATAAAAAACAAGACTTTAATAATCATTATTTTAGCATTGTATTTGTTAGCTAATATAGAGTAGAACGAGGCTGACGTACGTTGCGACTAAGCTGTGTAGTATGGGAAAGCAAAGGGCGATGTTTTGTCTGGAACAAAGTTCACGTAACTGTTACGTACGTACATAAATTCGGCCGTTACGTGCGAAACCATTTGTCCCTTGAGAAACGGTAAGCGAGGTTATAGCGCACTCCAAACTAGGTTAACTCGCCGGGATTTACTTAAAAAGTATCGTTTACAGAACGGCGGCGTCCAAAGGTGGTAAGTCGTTTATTACCTGTAGAATAACGCTGCAGAAATCTGTGTGAGCTATATAATTTAAGTGCACACTTAGTCGAAAGTACAATACGAATGTGTGAGTTACATATTCATAAGTGTTGGAGCGTGTGCCGTGTATACAAATGCTTGTGGTATATAGGTACAACACATATTCAGGTATTTCAAGTCGTCTTCAAGTGTCACATATCGTCATTCGAGCCTTTGAAATCTCTTAAAAGTTAGAGAACGTATTCTATTCAGATAAAGTAAAACATTCCCGCCCAATTCGTGAAAAACGGATCTAACTTGAAAGTTTATCGGAGTGGATTGACGGAGCCTTAGCGACTAGACGTCCGTATTTAGTTTCTAAATCGCTTTCAGCGTTTCCAAACGACGAAATCGAATTGCTAAGCTAATTATGAGGTAATTGGATTTTTATAAGCCCAGAATTAGGATTTACTTCGTGGAAAGCATTGTTCAGTAGCAGTAATGTGAAGTTAACGTTTACGAAAAACCTGACGCTGCGTGTTCACCGTTGGAGGGAGATGCTTTGCTCCCTGTGTCAACTATCTAATCTGACATTTAACCTCAGTGTGAGAAAACTGTCTAGGAAAGAATACAGATCAGAACTGTTTTACATGATTACAGAACGGAACAAACTGTTCCGTGCTTTTGCTACAGTCGGTCACGTGCTTTTGCAGAAGAACCCAACTGTTGCCACGAGACGTCGAGGGAAACGCGGTCCTCCACAATAGCCGTATCCGGGTGACTCCAGCGGTTGCCGTCATGCGCTTACTTATTATTAATATGCGATCCTTATTTATTAATATGTGAGAAAATGTTTTGCAGTATTATGTTGATTTTTACCAGATAGCTTCTCATAAAACATGCTCATATTAAATATAAAATATCGGTAAGGAGAACCAAACATGACTTCCATGTTCTAAGATTTATATTTAAAATCATTTTCGAAATAAAATATTTCCATAGAAAATACTTCTTTCTATTTTTCTCTTCAGCCTTAAACACAGTACTGTGGTCAATAACGTATACCACCTCACGTTAGTGCACTCGATTTTCACTGATGATGGCAATCGATGGCACTGCTGAAACGTGTGGTTTTGCAGAAAACATTGGACAACGGTCAAACAGCCCGGGAAGGAATTTTAACAACAAACTACTTCTTTGTTAGCGATAACGTAGTATACATATAAAAAATTATGCCCTCCCCCTTCAAATACCCTTTTCATTTATAGATATTTTATCTACCTTTCTACAGTGGATTATTATGACCTTCTTTTCAGGATACTTTATTTATCAAAATTAAGTAGTTTACTCTTGTTAAAATATACAAAGTTGCAAGTAAACTACCCTTACCCTTACCCTTAACCGATCTTCACCAAAATCAATAGGCTCTACAATCCTCTACAACTTAGGCACATATGCAAAAACATATTTGATTCTGTTTTAATTTGCGGCAGTTATCGTTCGCCATAGAAACACACAGACAGACACACAAACAGACAGTTTTCGGAAAACTAATTTTCTTCATGTTTTGAGGGTAGTACAGTGAGAATCAGCCCTTATCTTGAACACGATTTTTTCGCCATTACCATACTTCCATTTCCATATGAAACATGGAAGTAAAAATGTTATCAAAAGTGATAAAATGTTAGTAATCGCAGATGTACCTATTGTATACATCACTAGTTCGATTCATTGGTCCTATTGTTTCTTTACTGATCTCGTAAAATTGAAGGTTTTGCGTAAACACGTGGGTCTTTTAGTATACAAATTGCGTCATCATGAGATATTTGTCTTTATACTTTCGCATTTTAAAATTCAATTCCGCGTAGCTTTTACTTTTTAATCATCTTACTTACACGCTGTATTTATCAACATAGTGAACATTGTGAAAGTAAATGTATATACAGAGAAGGTTCAATTTCAATAGCTGAGAAAAAATTAAATATTAAAATTGGAAGAGTTTAATACGCGCGCATGCGTGACTGTTTAAAGAAACGGAGAGTGAACGAGCGAGAGAAAGGAAAGTTAGAAAGAACGTGATAGACACGGGGAGAAAGATTTATCTGAAAGATAGGGGAAGTGAAGGAGGGAAAGGATGAGGGAGAGAGATTAACAAAGCACAAATTAAGTAATACACACAATGCGCCCATATTACTATGAATGTAAATTCACTATTTATTTTACGAGATTTTGATCCATACCAGTGGCGACATAATTCAGAGCGACGCTTCGAATGTGGGGTTTAAGTGGGGTTTTTTCCGGACCAGAGCGAGCCCCATCCGACACAATTGCAATTTACATTTGTTTGCAAATGGGCATCTGGCAAGTATTTGCCAACTACCACAATCTGCAATATGCCACTACACTACTTTGATGTCATCCCTCTTTTGCGCGCATTACGTCTAAGCCGACTAGATACAATAACCAGCGGCGAGGGGTTTTCTTTATTAAGGGGATTTTTCCCTAACAAATACGGCGGGTCTGTGCACGGTTCAAACGATGAAAATGTGAAGAATATTAAGCCGCCTAGATCCCAGATACACACACACAGCCTACTCTCTGTTTGCCACAACTACAAATATGACATTAGTAAATTCATAAAATTACGTTGTAGATTTTGTATTGCCTTTTTTCTTACAAACCTTTTCTTGGGCGTAAAGACTCAACCATAACAGACAAGAAAAATGTTTTATCAGCAGGAGCGTTTTAATAGTTAATATACCGACAAATATTGGAATGTTCTGATTAGTTTTTTCGTTGACAGGTTATTAAACATGCGTGTACGTTCTATCCCACTGTCTTTATCTAAGTAAGGTCGAGAAATCATGAATGTCTGAACCTCAAGTCTTGGAAACACACTGTGCAGTATTTAATTGATCGAAAAAATTCTACTCATTTTGCCCACTAACATGTCTTGGACTGTGTTCTATATGATTCATTTCTCATACTAACCCTTTATCTGCATTCTAGGATTAGATATCACTTGGTTGGATCTCAGCTTTCGTCCTTCTCTTTAAATATTTATGTTTACATTTTAAAATTTGCTTACCTATTCTTTTCGATTTCTTTCTACCTGTACGTCCAATCTATTTCAACCACTTTTTGTGTCTATCTATTCCATTTTGTATTACCGGTAAATAGTTTCCGATTCTAACGTTTTTTTGTATCCTTGATCGTAAATTTTCTTGGTTTTCGTTAACAACACTGAAGATGCCTCATTGTAGTATGGGCGAAACGTTTGTTTTTAAGGGAAATAAACCGAAGTGTGTTGAACCGAAAACCAGTGTTGTTATTTCTTCTGTTCTCTTTTTAGTATCGCAACATTTTCAACTTTGCAGCTTGTAGGCTATGTGACAAGTATATTTAGACAGCGCTCTTGTTTACCATCTATGTAAAATAGAATGATATGGCCATAATAACATCCATAAATAAAATTTATTTTGCCTTTTCCTTTTGAGGTTTCTTTCTAAATTTATTTTTGCATATCGCCTTAAATCTCATTAAATATTATTTTCTTTCAACACTCTGGTTAAATCAATACACAATATCACATCCCACTGACAGTGAGATATTTGCTTGTGTATTTTGTTGCTTACGCTGAGGTTGCTTTTGATTTTATTGTGAAATCAAAATATGCAAATTACCATTTGTGCTTGTAAATCTTGCTTTTACTACGGAATGAATGCACAACCATTTCCCGTCCAAGGAAATTTTGTAATTCCAAATATATGGAGTTAATAAGTACATAGCTTAACGATTATGTTCAGAAAAGTGAAGGACAACATCAGAGTGTGATCAGAGTATTTTTACGCTATTTGTTTCATCACATTTCCTAGCCAGTCACATTTTACTAATCAAATTTTTACCGATTCCGACAAGCTTATTCTTTCGAGAGCTAGGTTAGTGAATTCCTACGAAGAAGTTTTGTTTCCCTGTGACTTACAACGTTTAGGGTAATATGTATGTAACAGAAGACAGGTTAACACTCTGCACCTGCTAAAGGGAAGCGCTGAAATTTAATGAAAGTCATATTTTGAATTATGCATATCTTTCTTGCGTTTTAGCTATTTTCTCATCGTTATGTTTTTGTAAATACCTCGGTAATTATACTATGCCAAATTAATTAGTCTATGTTTTGTATGTTTCTTATGATTACGAAAAATTCTATAAGAAGCACCAGGCACAAGGTTTAGTAATAAATGACTGGAGAAAAATATCTAATAGCTACCTAATGGAGGACGAAAAGTGAAAAGCGATTTGTAGGCCTAATTATTCATTTATTGAGTTCTGTTTTACACACCGTTTCAGCGTATCAGTTATTACATAATGAAACTTTCATCTGGGATTTACAGACTAAACTGCTCATCCTCTAACAAATTCTATACAGTTCAAACACGACGAAGTTGTAAACAGCTTTTCAAATAACACATTAAGGCACTTTACTTCACAGTAGAATAAATTTTTCAAACCATCTCAATGAAACAGATCACTGACATGCAGAAACATAAAAAACATGAAAATCCAACGTAAACTCAAAAGAACCTAAACTAGACATAGTTGAACATTAGAAATATATACACACACATAGACTACATACACACACATAGCAACGTACGGAAACAACATCCTAAACGCAGTTAAATCGCGCATACTTTTTAAGACAGGAAAGATCAAATAACCAATTCAAACAACGACGACAAACCGAGCAGCACTCTAACAAACAGTTTTTGGCACTCTCCTTTGGCAGCCTCTTAAGACGTTTGATAAACATGCAAAATCTGGATCAGAATCGGATAAAATTTACAAACAGAATTATCACTGTTGCACACCACTATAGAAAATTATTCCTATAAATTTAGTTACGATTTTATCTAATCTCGTTGTGTTTCAAAGTCGCAAAACTAGTGTTAATTGTTATTCATTGGTTTGGACTAAATACCTAATTATTTAATAACACTGGAAGTGCGCAAAGAGTGCGCACGCGCGCGCGCGAACAAGCGTTCAGCCACATGCATACAAAGAACCACGACTGGAGCAGGGGTGTTGCGGTCTGCCGCATTGGAATCTGCAACGATTGGGCGTGGAAGAGTAGAACGTGGAACCGCCATTCAGTGGCCCATGTAACAACGGAAAACGTTTAAAGAGGACGCTACATTTAGACAGCCTTGTTATACACAGAATTATAGTCGTATGCTTCCAATAAATTACAATTAATGTAAATTTTTAACAACTAGTTCGATAATTTTGTACTGTGATCGTGCGGGAGAGGAAAACGGGTTGCACGTTATAATAACTAAAAACAAAGTAAGTTCCATTCTCGACTTCCGGTTGTCCAATTCACAGTTTTGTAACAAAAAGAGAGAAATTTGAAACACTAACTTTGGTTTGTGTGACGACTGAATACAGATGTATATCTTCATTTTTTTCAAAGCTTAGACGCACATTATAATTGGTTACTTTTGTTACAGGTTTTCTGAAACATATCGTAAAGCTAAAATCATAGGTAGACAAGGCCGTTCTAAATTTTACCTTTTACCGCTCAAATGTTCGTGCTAAACAATGTCCCGCAGTTGTATTATTGTCCAGAATAGAACCAACCGGCCTTATCGCGTCTTCTTCATTTTTAGGGAATACACCAAACAGGCAACGAATGAGTTAGGTGTTTAAAGGCAATACAGTTACGCTATACATAGGATATTATGTTCTTTGCTATAGACGTGACTGTGGCCGAAAGGCCAAACTAAATGGGTCGATCACGTTCTCAGAAAGTTGTCATTTCATCTTCCAAAACTACCTTTCAATATAACTTAAATTCAAGAGAAAAGCATGTACATCAAAGCTGTGAGGACAGACAATGCGAAGCGAGATATCAAGATTATCTAACTGGAAGCGCTTGTGGCAGAGGCAGGGACTGTTAGCGAGTCTATTTCAGTGACTATGATGATGATGATGATTATTATTATTATTAAGCCTATAAGCTTCGTAGTTACTACAATACTACAAAACACTAATGCACTAATTCGACAAGAACACAAACACGTACCCCAAAAAACACACACAAGCGCGAGCACGTGTGTGTGTGTGTGTGTGTGTGTGTGTGTGTGTGTGTGTGTGTGTGTGGGTGTGTGTGTGTGTTTATAAAACAAAAGGAATTCAAGAAAATCAAGTATACATGTGTAAAGGAGAAATTGGGTCATGAATTACCCAATTAGATTCTAAAAAGAGTCCAAACATCCGTTTTTTTATATTGTAGGTCCAATTGCAGAAAAGAAGATGCGTGTGATACTGATTTGAACTCGAATTACAGTGGAAAAGCGAAGAACGTATTAATGGTTGTGAAGCATAGCGGCACACTAAACTATAGGAATGTACACTGTAGGATGCATTTATACATTATAACGCACGAATAAAGCAAAATATTTATAAATGTTGGTATCTTTCTGCCTGTCGATACTAATGTTATATAACAACTCTTGCGAGTTTCCTCTGCACCGTTTCCAAAGTCTTCGGCTAAGCCAAATTTTTTCTGCTTTATACCAGACTGTTTCCCGCACACTGGCTACCCAGACAGATCTATTCTACCCGTCTAGCTTGCATTTTAGGCCTACGTGCATTTATCGGTAGCTTCTGGAGGAATAACAAGACTAGACATTTGTTTCTAGCTACCTGTTATCTACCATTGTTGACTGCATCCAGTTGTACACTGGATGAATGGATTCCAGTTACTCGTCAACAACTAGAAGGATACTTCCTCTGACGCCTGAAGGTAATTAGACTTCTTATATCATAGTGATTTTCGGCATAAAACAGTTTACGTTCTCCATACAGGATAAATTGTGTCAAATATAGGCCTATTGTTCAACACTACACATACGGAGTTATAGTGTACCTTGTGACGTATCACGTAGCTATTAATTGTGTGTGTGCGCGCGCTCGTGCATGGATTCTGTATTTCTGAGGCGTTGCTAGATATCGGTTCATGATGGTAGATGATACTAAAGAAGGGCACTTCTCATTGTCTTGTAGAGTCCTGTCAAGAGAGCGATCGGACAAAGACCAAATACTTATTTCTTGTTTGCAACAATACTTTTGTTTTCAAACCGCAGAATCTAACACAACACCTACTACACCTCTGTTACGTTTGATATTTTTTGCAAAAACATATTAGAAGAATTTTTCGTTTACAATTACGATTAAGGGATTGACATTTTAATGATGACTTGGAATACGGATTGCCAAAGAAAATTTTTTTCACGGCTGTCTAGAAGGAAAAGAAAGATCCAAAAAGATTAGAGTAGAAAACACATCAAAATAGGGATAGTAGATAAGGCAAAATAGCGATTGAGCAAACTGAGACTCATGGAGGCTGAAGGCAGCCAACTTTTTAATTAAAAAACTGAAAATGACAAAAAACGACTTTATACGTATAAAGAGACATGAACACAATTTTTGACTGACCCAAAGTAAGCGGAAGATTTTTTAATTATCCAGTGCTAGAGTTTCAGGGTACATTTTTGTCTACTTGTTAGAAAATATAAGTCTACGGTTACTTAAAGCGTATCATGCTGTTCGCGATAATATTTCAACTTCTCCAAACAATGTATAACTAAACAAAACAAACTTTTATCTTCATTTATATGAAAAAAAAACTTGCGTTCAGGCTCTACCAGCTTGTATATTACAAAACGAAAATTAACTTATATGTTATTTGAATTACTTTCTCTTAATTTTTTCGTATAACTGTGTATTTTTTCATGTATATAACTTTACTTATAAACGACCGTAGGCTTTAAACATTTTAATGAACTATGTGCGGCCTTCACTCACTCTCAAAAACGTGTTCGCAGCCTACGGATGGGAAATATCCACCACTGATGCTCGAAGGGTTAAACAACCTTTTAGTTTTCCATACAAAAAACTCTTCACTTGTTATAGATGACAAAGGGACAGAGTTCATTGGCGCACAGTATATACGAGCGGCAAAAACCAATATTGGTGTGCTCACGTGCCCCACCACTGCATTCTATTGAAGGTATACGTATTTTGTTAAATGAATAGAAAAGCACTGGAAGCGTGCGTGCGGTTCGTACATATTTACTGGAAATCCTATGTGAGTGACATCTGTCACATATTTAGTGGTTCGTCGGCGAAATGTGTATAAATAGTAACAATAATAACGACACACCCACACCCTCTGTGACCACCACCACCCCTATACAGCAACAACAACGACAACAGCAATAACAATAATAATCAATTCAATAATTTATATCACGCCTGTACCCCTCGAACGAACCTTGCCCCATGCGGTTAACAGCCGTAATAAAGGCAGTGAAACATTGATGGCAGTGATAAGGCAGTTGCTCTAGTTATATATAGGCTATATGTTTTACACAGTACAAAGAGAAACATCGTTTGAAGAATCATTACAAAAATATTCAAGTACTTAAATAAGTGAATACATAAACATTCAGTACACCAGTGGATACTGTTAGTTTACAGTAAACGTAATACCAAACTTACGTAACAGTACATCGATAAATAAATTTCGATGAAAGTCGTGGATGTTTGGAGGCCCATGCTCGGGGTAACAAGGGCGAAGACTATAACGGTCAGAAATGAGCGAATGGAGTAACCCCGCATGTGGGGATAGTTACAGGTATTGTTCATAAACGATACAATTCAGAAATATCGCCTGGAATGGTCGCAACATATGAACAGAATGGAGGATGGACGGCTACCTAAAGTAGCACACGGGTATAGACACTTTGGAACAAGGAATGTATGAAGACCAAGAGCATGGTGCAAGATATACTGTGAAGACGGTACAGGCAGTATGCCTGCTCCGTGAATCGAAGAAAAAGAAGAAGAAAACATCTTCCATTTTTTTATAATATGATGACTCTTAAGAATTCGAAGATTTGATTTCTTTAACTTATTTCTATCTTACACTAAACAATATAATGTGTAAGCCCTTGAAAGCATTAATGATGGTCACTAATTTTAGGTAAATTTCAGTTAACGTGTAAGGAATATAGCACTACCTTCATTGTATCTTGTACATAAGTGGTGTAAATTTAATTCACTAGTATCTTGTATTCGTATACGTCTTCACGAATCTAACAACAACATAAGATGTCTCTGACATAGGAACATTACGAAACCAAGAATCTGATTCAGAGTATGCTAAGAACATTATTTTTTTATATTATATTATTCCGTTCTTATAAAAAAACACTTACAAACTGTTAATAAGTTTGGCTTAATACAACTTATTAAATAATTTTATTCTTCGATTTAATCTCAGTTCAACTTATTATAATCAGGTGTAAATCAAAAAGTACTTAAATATAAGAAGTTTAGGCTAAATTTGGTAATTATGCTTAGCTTATAGGATATAAGATTACATTTTTAACTACAAATAATAAAATTATGTTGTAACTTACTGTTTAATGTTTTATAAGCTTTTTTATTACGTCTATAAAGATTTCAGGTGAGTAAAGTATTGATAAAAAAAAACAAGTTATACTATACAGATCACTAAATATTCCAGTATGTATCGGATCACTAGGGTAAAGCGTATTGAGCAAGGAAGGTGATGGGAACTTCGACGACGGAATTAGTTAAGTGACGAAATAAGTAACTAAATACCTACACTGCCAATGAAAAATTAAAAAATCGTAAATAAAAATGGAAAGGACGTGCAAAAGGGATGGACAACAGAAGACTGCCTGAACAAGATCTTAAATACAGAACAAACAGAAGAATGATTTGGGACGAATAAAGAATAAGTTGATCACGTACTGAATAATGGTGATTATAACTTATTTATTACTGAAGGTATAACCAGGATAGAATACTACAATTCGACGGCTTAAGATAAAAAATCGTTCTAACAAATGAAAGATCGAAACACTTGAGTGGAATTCTCCTTGAATTCTGCTTTCCATCGGATTATATACTAGGCGTTTGGACTCCAGCTTTAATGAAGGAAGGCTCTGTAACATGCATTAGATAACAGTAAATTTTAGCGGCACTCTACACTACACCTAAGTAGATGTATCAAAGACTAGTTTACATGAAACGTAACAGGGTATATAGAAACAAAGGATAAGTTAAATTTTTCAGATCTTGTTTAGTGAATATTATTATAAATAATGTGTATTACATAAGTAATTTGCTTGAATCGAGCCAGGCAACTGCACAAGTGGCGTTTATGAGATCGCTGACCCGAGTAAATTGCTGGTAGTTCTTGCACTATGTCTTAAACTGATATAAACAGAATGCAAGATTCGGAGTTACACTTGAGGATCTATGTATAGCCAGAAGAACTTCACCGATGTCCGAAGTAGCCATGTGTAGGAAGGACCCTTCCGTCAGTAACGTTGCTAAGGCGGCGTGTACGAATCGTCAGGGCTACAGATTTACTACAGTAGCCGTGATAAATGTGTAAATGTGGAGTAACCAGCAGTTTTGTCAGGGGCGCCAGCTTTAAAAATCGCATAGCAATAGTTTAGTTGGTCTATAGTTTACGGGCTTTAAATCTGACAGATTTCAGTCATGTTAAAAGTGTAAAGAACTGTGTGAACATATAATTCGTACACAGTTATACGAGTAGTAAGCGATAGAGCGGAAGCCGTGGGATACACGAAGTTTTTCCACTAATTTTGCACAAGACTCGCCGCGCACTTTCGTATGTGTAAAATGCATTAATGCATGCACGCAGGTATAAGCGAGTGGTGTCTATCACAAAGGAAGCAGTTACTTCTGCCTGTGTGGTTCATGTACACGGTATGAGACGCGCAATTTCACGCGCTTTCGTCGTCAAAGGGAATTACATGAGCGGCTGCGCATTTCACTGACAACTGACCTACTTACATTGTCTGATAAACAACTGTTAATTGCAACTACTGATTTTCTTCCCTTTCGGCGCGACGGCAGATTTCGTTGTTAAAAATAACTACAAAAAGCACAAGTTGTACGAAGCAGCTTGTCGCATGGCCGGAACAAATGAAACATTATCGGATGCACAAAGGTACTGCCTTGGCGAGGCGAGGACGACGTTTATTAAAAGCGTTCAGCGTCAAGGTGCGTTCACCTCACTTTTCAACGATACTGAATTAGCGCAGAATACAGTATTAACAATGCCATCCAAGACAAAATCTCTCTCACTCACTCTCTCTCTCTGTCTGTCTCTCTCTTTGTCTCTTTCAGAGCACGTAATATTCCCCCCCCCCCACACACACACACAGAAATTAAATGAACCTGCTTACAAGGAATTTACTTTTCTTTAATTATTTCACACAGCGCTTTCGAGACGGATTGTGTTATATTCATCGGTGCGACGTGCACTTCTTCACAGTAGAATCGATGAAGAGGAAATAACCGATATTCGAAAGATAAGTACAGATTTAAAACAAATTAAGTTATTGACAAATGGTTTCAACGTAACTAGTAAGCTCTCTGAGTTGCAGAACTCGTTCACAATTTTGAAAAAAGTACGTTTATTATTATTTAAGTTGTTTTTTCACAGCACTAAATTAATATAGATTATTAAACTTTCACTTGTGAAACTTACTTTGTTTCTCCCGTACGCGTTTCGGCGTGATGTGGGCCTTCCGCTGAGGAGTCTGTCTCACACCGCTGACGAAGGCGCACATCACGCCGAAACGCGTACGGGAGAAACAAAGTAAGTTTCAAAAGTGAAAGTTTAATAATCTATATTTATTATTTAAATCTGAATATTAGATATTTTTGTCAAATATCAGCAAAATTGCGAAAACCCCGATTACTGTACCATTTTTTCTTGTTAAAATAAATGTACGTAAATCAGACAATCATACAATAAACACTGGATTGATGTTTAGTTAAATTTATAACCATAATGCTTAAATAACAAATATCTTATGTAATTTGATGTAAATATCTTATTTAATTTTATGTATGGTACTACAAATATCTACACCGGAGTATACCTAATACTTTTCACAAACATAGAGTATATATCTTACGAGAATATAAGTTATAAACGGTTTTGCAAACTATTTTAAGCTACAAACTTGTTGAAGGCGGACAAAAACTTGGAAGAGTGTCGAGAGATATTAATTTTATGAAATTTTAAGAGATACCGAAATTCTATTTTAAAAAAAATTCTCTTAACTTGATACCCCATACAGACTTATATAATGTCATTCAGCTTTTAGCTTTAATTTTTGGTCCGTGGTGCCAATACAGTAAACATATTTCCACAGTTACAAATTTGAGTTATAGTTCCCTTTAGTCTGATACTCGGAGTGGATTATTACATTTTTTTTTAATTTTTTGTTCCATTTTTAGTACCCAGAAGTTCTAAAATTTTGAAATTTCAAAACCTGAACATTATACGTAAATTCTGTTAAATTATCTTTGATTTGATACTCCGTATAGATTTTTGGGATTTTATGAAAACGTGATCCAGTTATTTAGCCCTGACGTCCAAAAATGTTTAAATTTACAAAATTGAACACTAAATTCGGATTTTAGTTAACGTTGTCTTCAATTTGATATCCCAAATGGGTTTTGTGATTTTTCAAAATTTAGCCCCTTCACGTTTTTACCTCCCCCCGCCACCTATTTTTGGAAGGTATCAATCTAAAAAAAATTTGGGTCTTTGAGTAAAAAATGGACCTGTATGCATGCCAAGTTTACCAAAAATTAGTTGACGTATTTATGAGTAAAGCACCCCCAAATAGACAGACAGACAACCAGTCGAGTTTTAAACTGAGAACTCGCCTTCACTCGTTCAATAATTTATATAAATAGCTGCGAACAAGTCTAATAATAATGAGTGAAAACACACAGAGGCAAGCGCTCATGCGATACTCGTGTGTGTGTGTGTGTGTGTGTGTGTGTGTGTGTGTGTGTGCGTGTGTGTGTGTGTTTGAGAGAGAGAGAGAGAGAGAGAGAGAGAGAGTTTGTGCTTATTTATATTCAATTTATTATAATATAAATTTACCATGCAAGCATTTTATTTTAATTTTGTTATGTACATTTCACTGAACGCCCCTGTGCAGCGTCGCCGAAGTTAATAAAACTTTATTTTATAATGCACGTAAATATTGTGTTTGCTTATTTATTTATTCCGTAGTAACGTTTAATTGTCATCAATTTTTTTATATTGTGATTCAGATATGTATAATTCTAAAATATTTTATTTACACGTATTATGTTCTTCATCGTCATCTTCTACAAGGATTAAACAAAAAATGGTTTGTTTCAGTCCCAAGCAGATAGACCAGAGCCGTTCCCCCCAGAGCTTATTCGGACGTCTCATTCTATCCTTCGGCTTATTATTCAATAGTTGTTTGGGTATGCGGCTGTCATATCCATTCCGCTAAAATTTTCTAATCTTGTTAGCCGATATTAGGCAATCCTACTCATTATATCCAGTTCCTGCCGTTTATCTGGATTTCTTCTAAGATCTTGGAGAGTATATCTTGCCACGTGCCTGAGAAATCTCATTTCGGCCGCTTCAAAAACGACTGGATTGGTATTTCGAGGATCATCCAATTTTCAGACCCACAGAGATGTAAGGGGAGGGCCATCACTTTGTAAAACATTAGGTGTGTTTCTGTACTCGTCGATTTTAGAGTTCTCCTGTTCGGCCCTCACATGGGATTGCTCAGATATTCGAAACTACTTACCTGCCTAGAACACTACCACCTACAACGACGGGTAAATCCTCTATTCGCACTGCATCCATCGTAATATATTGTTATAGCTTGAGGTTTTGACCCCTGCAATCTGGGTTCGTCCTCAGAAGCTGTGAGTTGCGGTTGAAAGGCCCTGTTGAAAGACTTAACAACGATGACCTGGATAAAACTCGTTAGTGAATATTAAACAAACATAACTTGTTAGTTCAGACATTGACATAATAGACCAGTAAATATAATAAGAAATTAAACTCTTCATTGCAGGAACAATATAATAAAAATATCAGAAAACGTCTGAGAATGTAACGGTAGTTAATAACGTTTTTAATTTGTCTAACTTTTAGTTAAGGTCCTCTAATTATAGAGTCTTAAACAAAGGGTTAAAGTTTACTATAACAGAGACAAAAATACCAGTATTGAAACGGTCTGATATTGTTGGAAATGTGTTGCTTACTATAAACAAAATAAGCGTATTCTCAATTTCAATTATTTTCTTTTTTCATCTATCGATTCACTGCTGGACGTCTATCCTTTTTAGACTAAAATTGGTTTTAATTACGAATATTTTCACCATCTTGCTTCACTACGTTTTTATTTTGTTTCTAAAATTATATTTCAGGTTTTAAGTCAGTCTTATGGAACGGGAGACCGTTTCGATGTCTCTGTTTTTGTTTGTGTTCGTGTTTTTATACACACTCTATGGTTTACTTGTTCAAAGATCTGTACCGTCAAATCGCCTTACCGATACATGTCACCTCCTCTCTCATAGTACGATAATGCGAAACACGTAGTTACAACACGTAAGTAATTCAGTCTCTGACATTTGTAAATGAAAAAGAATAGGCGACGATTTGCAACCAATAGGAAGTGCCGAAAAAACAATTAATCAATGTTAAGGTGAACTATGACAAAAGGAGAGAAGTGACAATGGAGTGACAATGCACAGAAGCACGGTTCTGATAAGTGTGTGTGTGTGTGTGTGTGTGTGTTTTGTAGATAAACGAATTTCACAGTTTGCCAGACGCTGTGTATACAAGAGTGAAGTAACTACTAGAGAGTACAGCGTATGTTAGAAAGAGCATTAAATCAAGTTGGCAGAGATCATGCAAGTGCTACCTTAATTCCAATTTCCTGTCCATTAGTCGTCTATTGAAGTCACAACTCCCTGTGCCATGCATATTGTAACAATCCAATTACATATAACCCTGTTACAGACTTCAGCTTCAAATTTGATCCCGACAGTACCTCCCCCTCCGCCTCACCTAAATTTAACTTTTAGCTATCTGGCTGGCTTCACTCGCTTGTTAGCAAAGAGGCTTTTTACGTTTGGCTGTTGCATTACCTACTTGAAAATTGAATTGTCACTTTTAACAAATGAAAGCTTTTCGTTTTTTTCTAGATAGATGTGTAAAAGGGAAAAGAAGATAACCAGCAACGCTGGCAGTGCTTTCTTTTAAAAAGCAAACAGACCTTTCTGCTTTGGGTTTAAATTCAAATTAATATAATCAAATATGTACGGTGTAGAGTGTCAATACTCAAGGGGAGGGGGACGAGGTGGCAAAGAAGTTTTAATAACGCTTCCTTTGAGCCTTTGTCTACTTCACTTTCAGTGCATTATTTTGTTCGCCGGCAAGTGTCTTGTATTTGACATGTGAAAAGGTTAAGTTACCCAGGCTGATAATAGTTAATCCTGTTTATTTCTATTGGATTTAAAAATTTTCTTTCGACTTTTGTTGCAGTGAATTTTATCCTGTATGATCAGGTCGTATTTACTCTGTCCATTCTTCGTACAGCTGTTAGCCTGAGCAACCTAAATTGTTCGCCTTTCCATGTCAATTCTGTTAACAGTTCTGATCCTTAATTTTCTATCGACCAATTGCTTAACGAAACATAATCATGGTAAGCAGTTCTTTCAAACAAAAGTACTAGTAGTTCAGTTATTTTAAATAAGTAGATAGCTGTCACGGTCACTGTTAAACTTTAGGTGGTCCCTCGTTTGTCCGCATCTGAAAACCTCGAATATCGTTTTCTCAGATTTTCTCTACCGAATCTTATCTTCTTTATATCGGCTTATAACGTTCTGTCTTCCGTTATCCCATCTCCATCCTTCTCTTTAATTCCATATGTCCTCTTCCAACCAACATCGTCGATTCTCTTCGTCTATGCCATTCGTAAGAACTTTCTGTTTCTTCCTGGCCTCCACTGTAAGATCTGTATCAGTAGTATTTCTTCTGGCATTCTGCGAACAAGTCCGAACTATATTAATCTTTGATTTCACCTACCATTGTGTGTGTGTGTGTGTGTGTGTGTGTGTGACCTCCATAATTTTTCTTATTCTATCAATCGTTACTCTTTCCGTTCTTGATCTGCCTCCCGCCCTCCTCCGAAAGTCCATTAAAACTTTTTCCGCTTTATTTTTAATTGGCCATAATCTTATAATGTACTGTTTAACTTTGGAACAGAAATTTTTTCCGAATCTACAAGCTCAAATATACAACCCAGAAGTCATTCGCTCGATTCGCTAAGACAGCTTGAAATTTTGTAAACATTTTATGAGATAGAAATAACGAATAAAAATTAATATTCGTTGATATGATTATTTGACTTACAAAGGTAAATTAATGTAGGTATATAATATTAAATTAGCATACTTTTCGAATCAAAAATTATCAGGACTTGATTTCTGAATGAGATTTCATTTACGAAAAATCGTATAGTAGAAATTGTCCTGAGATTTCCAGCCAAACGTTGTGCAGGTGCGGAATAGACATAACCACTGGAATGGCTGTTTCATGCGTCGTTCGTGTCAATCATCAGCGCTTCTTTGACTTTTCTGATCTGTTCTGTTGGTGACGGTGACTTGCGTTTCTAGCGTTCTTATTTCTTCAGATTTGGTAGTGTGTCCGGTTTTGTGAAGGAAGCTTTAGAAAAACTTAAAAACTTAAAGTTGTGACTTCAGAGGGGCTGCTACAGTATTCTGGATCAAGTACACGATAGGCCTAATGGAGGACATGCTCGTAGTAGACATTAACTCTTCAACTTCGTTCACAGACTTGGGTGATTTAGTTATCCGAAACGCAATATTCTGAACACTTATAGCAGAATAATGTTAAAGTTTCGGAACAGGTGTAATGAAAACTGACTGCTAACATTAAATTTCAGCTCATATAAAAAATGTAACAGACTGAAACATCAAACATCGTAAAGTATAATGCAGAAGCATAGATATTTACAGAAAATAGGAGCCAAAAGAATCCTTAATAAAAAATCATTTAAAAAACTTAAGAAACCTGAATAAAAACGAATGTAGAAACAACACGGAATACAGGAGAGAATCCCGTATTAAAGGTTTTACAGTACAAACACTTAAAACGACGTCAGAGATAGTCTAATTGTTGTAGGGATAAAGTAAAACGAAGAGACTTCACGAAAATTATTAGGAAAATTGTCGCTATTAGTGATTACGAGAGAGGGGGAGAGAGAGAGAGAGAGAGAGAGAGAGAGAGAGAGAGAGAGAGAGAGAGAGTGGTTTAGAGTTATCGTTCACATACGTGGGAACACACACACACACACACACACACACACACGCACACACACACACACACGCACACACGGCATACATCTAAACAAAAATGTTTACAAAGGACTGGCCACACACACATTTTTTTCGTGGGCATCGTACATGTTACAATAAAATTTAACACCCTGTGCTCCATACGGACACAGAAAGGAACATGCCGCGTCCAAGTTTCAGTAAGAAAGTTTACTTCGGATTACCTTTCGTTTTCTATTTCTATTGCTTCAGCTACAAGGTACTTTGTCACATGTTACTGTAATTTATGTAAATAGCGGCGGCAACACACTGTGACCGGATGACACAAGAGCGCGCGCGTGCACGTGTTTGGACGCGTGAAAGAATGCAGAACACAATGACTAATCGTGTAGGGGTGTCTGCCATTACTTAGCGGCACATAAGCTCACTCCCCTGTTGCCACCCAGACGACCGGTGGCCGACCCCAGGCTCTACGCTTTCTCGTCCGTTTAAGCTATTTTTCTTAATGAGAATCAACTCGTAAAACCCGGTGTCCCGTGACCGAGCCGGTTTTTATTAAGGAATTAATTCATAAACCCTCGTCCCCTGCCTTCGCTTCTCGTACAGACCAGACACCTTCTTGTAGTCGGAAAAACAGCGGCGCTCGTCCGTTGTACGTGACATTTATGCGATCAGACTTTGTTTACCGCTACAAACGTGCCGGTGACGAGAATTTTACAGATTAAACCCGACAACACAACACAGCCCTGAAACTATCCGTCGTCTAATTTGTTTATCACCCGATTAAATGCCCGGTTATTGTTAAACATACAGAGATCACAGCACATTGTTGAATACAACAGGTGACGTTTCACAACTAAATTGAATTTGCATAAACTGATTTCATCGAAACAGGGATCGCTGAATCCGTTCTACACAAAACACGAATGCTAAGTTCGGTATGTAATATTGTACGAATATTAGTTCGATTTTGTTGTGTTGTTCTATTATTGAACTGCGTTATTGGTGTTCAATATGACGTGCATTCTGATTCACGTAAATGAATAAAAATGGCGTTTACCCTGTTCTAAAAAACAGGTCATATTAAGATCAGCTGTTTCGTCTGTATATTATGAACGACGAAAACTATAGATAGAATTTATGGTTATAAGCAGACTGTGAGGGTATATTGTTGTTCTGAATAACTGGGAATTCTACTTCATAACATAATAATAAGAATATATTTCTGGCTACTTTGTAGTCGACATTTAAATTAACTTAGAAAGATTGCTTTATATTTTGTTCCCGGTCAAACATTCATGAAATCTTGAAAATTACACTCAACACTAATGTTCGTCCCTCTCTAAAGAGACCTAAACCTAGACTCTGGGGTTAGGAACAAGGTAGGTCAGAGGAATAAGCAAATTTCATTTGTTAGTTTAATTAGACACTTTAATTGTTTAGGTTTACGAAAAAAAATTTTGAATAAAATAAAGGTAATAATTGAAATCATAATGGTTTCTTATTGATCCGTACACTTATATTGCGACAAACCTATTAAACAGTAACAACACTTAGACTGACAATGCCTTTAAAATCGTAGAAGCATACCAGTGCTATCATAAGGTAGCGAGAAATAGTCGTTGCGGAAACACGATGTTCAGCTAACAAAGGTATTTATCATTGAAATGATATTTATGAGATAAGTAAAAGGTTGTATCCTAAATGGATGAAATAGTAATGAAGATATAAGGATGAACTGGGAATTGGGGATAGCATGAGTGACAGGAATTGATACAATTCACAGAAATAGAAACTATCTAACGACAGAATGAGAGCAATATTGTAAACCGAATAATAAATTAGAGAACCAGAGACAAAAGTGCCATAGGTAAGGTTAAGACGCAACAGGACAAAGACGGAACAATCTACAGTCCTAGTTCTTAATGTACAGATATAAATGATGACACAGGACCCAATTTGTAGAAGTCCTAACAAGATTTCGTACAGCAGGTAAAACGAATTATTGCAGGTACTTTCCTTCAGTCTGATTATCTGGCTATTATTCAGGATAGAGAACACAAGATATAGCTAACATTTCATAAGTTGCATGTCCTCAGTATGACATATAATTTAAACATTTTATGGCCAAACAAAAGGATGTGATCTGACATATGAAGATGTCAAGATCATGGCCATTAAGTTGTACAGATTTCGAAATATCTGCAGCACAATTTCAAGAACGTTAAGGAGGAAGGCCCGTAAGGAGACACAGATGAGACTTTATAAGACTATGGCTGTGCCCATGTTTCAAACATGTACCAAGACAGAAAGACATAATGGCCTTGCAGACGGCGGAAATGGAGTTTTTTCGGGCGATACGAGGTTGTTCAAGACTGGGTAGAGTGCGTAACGATGATAGACGAGCTGCATTAGATACTGTAGAGCTGGTATCATGTTCTACACATGTTTCCAGATAGAATACCGAGGACAACAGTGAAGTATGCTTCACATGGGAATAAATGTGGGTCGACCGAGGATGAGATGGTGAAGTTCCGAAAAGGGAAAATGCCTGTGTAAGACTTATATTATTCTTCACTTGCAATGCTCTGAGAAAAGATTTCAGATTCTGAAAAATGAGAAACTGGAAAAATCCAAATCCTTCTATAGATTTTTAAGATTTAAAGATATCTGTATGCCATGATTAAATAATGTATATTATTATAATTTACAGTTGATACAGTAATTCTGTATTTATATAATTTCATATGCCTATAAGTTATAAATAACTTGATGCAGTGAATAATTTTCCTTGAATAATATTTGAAATCGTATAACCCATCGCACACTTCCAATACCAATGTACGGTAGTGTATTTTATTGTGTGCTCAGGTGTTGGAGAACAGCTTACCTCGTTTTACTTATTTATACTTGAGAATTGCCGCTGATGCAGAAGGCGCTGATTGTCAGCACTGCTACTGAATATAAAATAAATATGCTAGTAAATAAGAAGACGGTTCAGTTAATTTAGTAGGAAGTAACTGAAGTGCAGAATGTACCACAGGCGCCAGCGTATATAGATACAGATAGCATATACCTACTTAATTTGTTGCAGTACACTTGAAAGTTACTTTTCATCATTACATAAATTTTGTATAAATTACAGTGATGTTATGAAACCACTTTCCTGAGCAAGGGATAAAAAAAAACCATACAGAATGTGTTTAGGAAAACGATGGAGACATAAGGGTTGTTTAACGTAAACTACATTGTAAAAACAGTGAAAATTACGCAAAACATAAAATTATCATAAAAACATAAACCGATTATTTTGACATTTTAACGTGTCAATAACGAAAACTAACATTTCAATTTATAAAAAAAATTAAAGAAAATGTGTGAAGCTTTCCAGGAAGCCACTGACATTAATCTAGAACGTAAACAATTGTTAAGTGGAATAGCGTTGATGGCAGACTAACAAATCGTCAGTAAGAACTAATAACAAAGGTGCATTCTACAGGTCTTCGTAAAATCACACGATTTTATTGCAGTTTCACTAAGTGAGAACATCAGAAACCAATGTTTGTATACTAAGGTAGACGATATCTCGAACACTGTTGTCACCGATTGAGAAATAAGGCAGTCAAATTTATTTGAAAAATACTTTCTCCAGGCGAATAGTATGGAATAGTCTGTTTTGTATGATGAAACTGAGTAAATTCTTGAAAAAAAAAAAAAAATTAAGGGATATTGCTATCGTTTTTCAATAGAGATCGCATGTGGAGAACTACATTTTTCGCTTGTAGAATTAATATTGTTCTCCAAGAACATTGTAAATATAATTATTTCACTACCGACTCGGAACACAAAGTTTTGTATGGGTAAAAACGTAAAGTTTTACCTTATAGCCTGAACCGGTTTTCGGTTTTAAAAAGCTTCTTCAGAGGCGAAAGGTTTTTGAAAACGAAAACCGGTTCAGGCTATAAGGTAAAACTTTAAGTTTTTACCCATAAAAACTTTGTGTTCCGAGTCGGTAGTGAAATAATTATATTTAGTTAAGTAACGGACACGTCATGGACAACGAAATCCAAGAACATTGTGTTGTGACGGCTACTTAAGCTAAGTTTAGCTCAGTTTAGTGTGATCCGCGCGACGTGAGACTACTTGCTGCGAACAGCGCTTATTTAATATTGGAAAAATACGAAATGGTGATGATTGAAATATACGTTTTATAAAAATTACAAATAAAACTTTCGAAAATATTGCGGATTGTTGAACCATGGTATCGCCTGATGTTTGGCTACGTCAACACTAATCCTCTTCGGTGTTTTGCTTGTTCAAACGTGATTTTCCGTTTTCTGATGTGGAGGATAGAACCTTGACCCTCAGTCAGGTTAATTACTTTTAGTAGTTTCGTAATTTCAATTTTGTCGTAATCTGTTGTGTAAGAGGCGAAGCCTTCCAGCGTCTCCACCATCGCGAAATCCTAAAGAGTGATGAACGAATTTATCGTTGTTTAAGACCTGATAATGGTGTAGACACCGGTCAAGCACGAAAATATTAGCAGTGCTGCAACAAGTTTCGACAAAATCGAAGGAACCTTCACCGTCACTGGCGAAGGTGACAACCACATATTTAGTCGAAACGTCTAAGAGTTTAACTTTGCAACATATCTCTGCAGCCCGAAAGATTCTTAGACAGTTTGCTGCGGCGGCTGTAAACACTTTAAACCTAGTGATAGATTACTTCACTGCTTGCAGTTTAGATTTTCATCCTACTCTGTAAATATCTGTCAACGTAATTTTATTATAGTTACAGTCATCATGGTTTTCATGGTTTTGTGCTAAGTGATTAAAATATTTGCAGTTGTCAAACATTCTAGTTATGAATAGAACGAGGAAACAATATTCTAAATTAATCAGTGATTATAGCAAGGAAATTATTATTATATAAGTGTTAGAGTCAAGGTTTTTATGACTTGACTCTAAAATTATATTTCTGACAAATGAAGAGTTTCAGCAGATTTAATGCAACGCGATTTAAAAACCCAAGAAAGAATCTATCTACACTAAGTATCCTCAATCTAGACTTCAACCATCGTTGAAAGTCAACACGATTTCTCGAAGTAAGATGTTACTTCTTCCCCAGGTTAAATGAATTAAATGTGACTACCAATTGCAGAAATCGTGATGCAAGGAACTTTAACAAAAACGATTTTACAGTAACGAGTGTCGGGAATGGACCTAGTGTATTGAATAAGTCGGGTGTCATATCACTAGACAGAAGCAAAAGAAATGGAGTTTCATAAAAATGAATAAGAGGTGAATAACCATGAATTACACACATGTAGGATCGTGAATTAGGGAAAGAATTAAAACGATAATAATTATACCTTAATTTTGCTTAGTTCTTAGCAGTCCATCATACAAAGGTTGCAAAAAGTAAATATAAAAAGAAAACGTGATTTATAAATGTTTAATATTATAAATTGAATTTTATGTTCTTAACACAATACAAACAAAAAAGGTCTTCCGCTGAATTAATACATATTTATTGCAATATAAATTTTCTTATGAAATTAAGACAATTATGTACAGTAGACAGAATGCAATACAGCATCATACCTTTCATGTCTGTAAGCTGAATGCATTAAAGAGTCGAGTGTACGTTTTTTAAGTTTCATAATATAAATGAAAAATGCTATGTTTTGTTTTATTTTACATGCATTTCTCTTTTGCATTTATGTATTAATTTTTACTATCTCCCTTCTTTAAGAACAACATATACTTGTTGAAGAAATTAAGCGTTTTCACAGGGAAAAAGGAGTAATTTTATAAGACAATATGAACTGAAAATTTCATTTAATTAATTACAAAGGAGTACTGCGCAGAACAAAGGAATAAAAAGAAGACAACGAATGAGAGAGAGAGAGAGAGAGAGAGAGAGAGAGAGAGAGAGAGAGAGAGAGAGAGAGAGAGAGAGAGAGAGAGAGAGAGACAGACAGACAGACAGACAGACAGAGACTTGTGTTTATTCTGTGAAACAGTAAATTTAATTGTCAATGTTTGTGTAAAGTTGTGCCGACAGAACAGAACTGAACACAAAAAGCAAGAGTTTTTCTTAAATCGTCAACCAAAGGGAAAAACAGAATGAGTAAATAATTGAGTACACAGAGTGCAGTCAAAGAAACGTAGAAAAATAGAGAGAGGGAGACAGAGAGCGAGAGAATGAGAGACTAACTAGAAAGGACTTACAGAGAACGACTGTACAGAAGAATTGGAGAGAGAAGAGAGTGATAGGCAGTCAGACGAACAGAAAGACGAGGTAGACCATGAAACTGTGGAAGAGAGAGAGAGAGAGAGAGAGAGAGAGAGAGAGAGAGAGAGAGAGAGAGAGAGAGAGAGAGAAGCAAAGAGTAAACCGTAGCAAGACATTCGTTACACTAACAATGTTCATACAGACATTCCGTAAAGTTGGTACGGCTGTGTACTATCAGTCTGTACATCGTATAATTACTTAAAGCAAACACTTCGCTGTTTGTAATAGTAAACAGACTCTCGGTCCCTTTTTATAAGAAATTATTTCTATCGATATTTTTGCATTCAGCATGACAACTAATAGTCAGAAAATACATGTAGGTCAGAGCCAGTAATGAGATACTTGTGACTGATTCTGCTTCCCTCTGTGCACATCTGTGTGTGTGTGTGTGTGTGTGTGTGTGTTTTTCATATCTCGTGAGCTGATTACAGATATTTTTACTGTATATGTACGGTTGAACATAAGAATTTCATAATCGGAGGCAGAAAAATATAAAATGCACAGTCGTTCTCCAGCTATGCGACTTCAAAGTGTGCTAGTTCTTGCCATTAATTTATTCTTAAGACGTATGAAAGATTAATCAAAATGTGTAGCTGATATGTGTTGCCGGTTGAAAAGATAAACATTTTATCACAGAAAGGGGACGGGGAGAAATAACAAACAGAAGAGAGAGAGAGAGAGAGAGAGAGAGAGAGAGAGAGAGAGAGAGAGAGAGAGAGAGAGAGAGAGAATGAAACTTGACATGGTCAAAAATAAAACTCGAAATTACAGGAATACGACATTATGATTTGAACAAAATCATTAGGATTAAAGCTATTATTTCAAATCTAGTCGCAGATTTAGAATCTTGTCACAATTCTACCAAACACACACGCACGCTTGCGCGCGCGCACACACTCAACCCGATAGTGAGCTGTGAGATGTCTATACTCCATTCTAGAAAAATCCTTCACATCAGAGTACGAGATTCAGGTGAGACCCATTCTCGCAAATTAATGTCCATCTGTAGTCCCGAGTAGGATTAGCATAAATAAGGCCACTCCTTACGGAGCAACTGTTTAATGGCCAAGGTTGATAGTTCCGCAATGAAGAGAGGTCTAAGGTTGCAGCAGTACTAAGTATAAGAAGTATAAACAGGTGCTCATAGATAAAGGATATTTTATATTTTTCGTTAAAAATAGCACGCATGCACGCGCGTACGCATATAGCACGTGTAGTCACCGAAATACGCTACGAACATGTTATCTTGATTACGTTCTTTGAGGTCAAAGACAGTTACGTACCGCCCTTGAAGATTCGAGACTGTCGTTCTACTCGTTTCTCGACTAGTCTAGCGGGTGCATTAATCTGGGTCGCGCTTTTGACGTAGGCTCCAGATTGTTCCAGCGTCTGTAAATACGAACATTATGCTCGCAGTGCCGCCCGGAAAATGGAAGACTATTCTGGAAGACTATAGCGTCTGGATATATATTGCGACAGTACAAATAAGTGATGTACTGAGCATGGAATATAAAAATTTAAATTTACCTAATAAACTGTAAATAATTAATAATATATTAGAAATAAGCATGTCAGGGATTGCAAGCTTGGCTCAGACAAAAATATGAACAGGTGTTTCGACCTGAATCGACGTGCACACACACACAAATGTAACTGAAAGTGTGTACACCAGTATTTTGCTAGTGTGTGTGAACGCAGGTCTCTGCAGGCGAGTTTGCCACCCCAAGATGAATAATTGCACAATTACTGTTTTTCCGTAATTATTCATAAACTATAATTAAGAATTAAAATCCAAAACCACAATAAAATGTAATAAAATTTACTAAATACTGTGTACGAAAACCACGCGAAAGTGACACACCGGACGAGTGTAATAGTGAAATAACTGTGTACAAATCGAAAGGGTTAAGTTGCAATGTCCAAAATTACAGTGAACATGTGTTGTAAAAATAGTTATAAGATAAGTATAAGAGCATACTTACAGGACTCTGCAATTCGCAGAAATATAAAAAATAGCGAATTTGACAAAGAGTGGGGGAACTGAATCCAGAGACAGTTTCTAACATGTCGATTTCGTACCGCTGCAGGTGTCGACCAAGACATGGGTATAAATAGGACACGCAAGCTACAGTGGTTCTCTTTCTTAAATCATCCTCGGTGCAGCGGGAGCTTATGCCCGTCAGCACGGCGTATTTATTTTTTGTTGTAAACAGTTTAAATTTTCCAGTTACGTACAACTATGTAACTAAGTTGTAAAGACAGTCATTTTAATTAACATAAGAAGAACTACACAAGAAGATCCATTAACGTCAGAAACAGCACGAGGAGAGTTCCAGAGAATGATTCGACACTAGACAAGAGAGTGATACGACGCTGGACAAGAGGAGAGTTCCAGAGAGAGAGAGAGAGTGATACGACGCTGGACAAGAGGAGAAGAGAGACAGTCGACGCTGGACAAGAGGAGAAGAGAGACAGCCGACGCTGGACAAGAGATGAGGACGAATACCGATGGATCAAAGATGATCGAGTATGATTGACGACAATAAGGTGATAAACAACTTATTTATATCTTAATCATACAAAGAACTCAAAGACAATTAAAGACATTTCTATTTTATTTAAAAGTAAGAGCAATGTTTCTTGTAAAGTAGAATTAAAATCATAGATGTTTTAGAAATACGATTAACGTAACAAGAGCTCAAATTAATATGATATAAAATGATTACAAAGCATTTAAATGAAAACAATTAGTATTTGAGAAAACAGTACTGAGAAACAAAAGATAAATTCAATAACTATTAATATTTTGAGTACATTACAATATAGAAAAAGAGATTTAAATATTGATATTTTGAAACACATTAATTGACTGAGTAGTCTGAAAATGAGATTTTTCTTGTATACAATAATTAGTAGAATAGAATATTTAGTCAGTAAGGATGTATATAGCTTAAGCCTTACGGCATAATAACAAATAATAACGAATGTTTTAAATCGAAGTCAGTGCCATGTGCACAATTTTTAATAGTATCAAATAAATTTTAATTACCGTTTCAAGTTACATAGAGTTCTTATTGCAGATACACCTGACACCCAATTTAAATGTTATATTGTTAAATAATTTGTCAATCTTGAACGTGAGACCGGTCACGCCTATTTTATGTATATGTAAAGTTGCATAAATTTGGCGCTCCAAGATCGTGGGGCTCCACAAATTTAAATTAAATTAAATTTGCAATTTATTACGTCGCATATAATGTCGCTTCCAACGTGGGGCATCACAAATATAAATTACATGTAAATTTGTACACATACAATATAATATTATGCAACTTTTGCAATGTTGTAATGTTACAATATATAGCGTCAGCGGCCGATCTAGAATTAATTGCGGATCAAATAATTATTGCGAATTAGTGGAAAGTGATTATTGTGTCAATTAGTGCGGAACTATAATAAGGTGACATTTATTATTGCTTGTGGACAAATTGAACTTCATTTTTTTTAAGAGAGTACATTTGTTGATTTCAAATTGTTATTGTGGCTTATTAAAGCTGGTAATTAGTGCCTTCATTGGTGTCTGTTAGTTTGTTTCCACTAACGTATCTGTGAGAACGTTGTAAGAATATCATGATTAATGTGTCTACATTACACTGTGGTATTTCTTACAGTCAACACCTTCATACTCTTCTGCCACAGCTTCTGTTATATACCTCCTTTCGCTTAATCAAGTTCACACTTTGCTTTTTTGGTTTATTGGTGTTTTTGGATCATTTGGTTTATCACTAATTGCCACATTGTATAAATTCAAATTTTGATTACTATGTGATCCACCGATCTCCGTTTTCTTCACATCGTCGTATGTAAGTCGTTATATATATATATATATATATTATAACAGCACCAAATATTAACTATTTGGGGTTATATGTTGCCTGCATACTGAAAGCATATTTAAATAAATTATAACAGTCAAAACTCTATTTGAATGTAGAGCGTTGAAAATAATGCTTAGTAAAGCGACGCACACGTGGTCATTATGTAATCAGTTCGCTGTACAAGGAAGCGGCCACACCCAAACTGTTAATTATTAATATCTCGGAAACTAAGAAATGAAGGCGAAATCCAATACAGCCAAAATGTTTACCGAAATATTAATAATGACGTGTGCAAATTTTACGCAATATAATTAACAAATGAAAGAGTTAATTAAATATAATTGAATAACTTCTGTAAAAATAGAGTTACATTAATGCGATTTTAGTATGTTATGAAGATAATAATTTCTGACAGATTGTATATTTTAGATTTCACACAACTTGGTTTGCAACCAAGTTATTGCAAAATCAAATAAGCACAGGAAATCCGGACCGACAAATTGGTTCCGCTTGATAGTAGTATTAAAAATAATAACAATTCTCCGTCTGTGGGAACCTAACTTCATTCTCACGGACCAAGGGAATTCAAATTTTATGTAGTAGGGAGAGTGTGTCAGCCAATCAAATCATTTGACCCAAGCCCCGACCAGCGAGGTGTTTTCAGGCTGAAACATCACTCTTCTGCCAGTACTCACGAAGTTAAGACGTAATTCTTCGATCGTCTAGTAACGATAGTGGTGAAGATCAACAAGAAGACTCTACGTGGTCAACACACACGCAATTACGAACACACTAAACACAGATCAACTGTATAGCTCGTAATTGTGGCGTAAAGGCGAGATACTCTTCAGTACATCAACCAAGCTTATTGTGTACTACCAGTTAGTCATAAGCACGCAAGAGATCCACCCGACTTCAAGACCAGACTTCAAGAATACAGCAGAGAGGCCGTCTAAATCATTGGTGAACAGCTGACGAGCAGAGCTACCACTCGAACGAAGCACACACACACACACGCTGACGTGCGACGTGCGAATCGACGAGGGACAGGAAGCAGTTCCACCAGACAGCCGCAGACGTTAAAATATTCACAAACAGCAAGGAAGCAGAGTGTTGCCGAATTTTTGAACTCCACGACCGAATCCAGCAGCTCTAAGCAGATTATTTTCTCTAGCGAAGGACTCGAATCGACGAGGGAAAATCGGAACGACATCCTCTTCAATAACAGGAAAGCAAAATCCACTTATTTATTTTTCAACATTAAATTTTCTATTTTTCATTTAAAAACATTGTAAATTCAAATAATTCAGGTGCCATACAAAAATCAAAGACTCTAGTAATTAAGAATAAATTCATTGTGATAATCTGTATTGCAGTTTAAGTCATTAGTAAGTTATAGTTAAGAAATAGAAGTAGTATAAAAGCGCTATACAAATCTTAACTAACAATCTAATCTTAGTTCATACTGCAGTATAACAGAAGTCAAATCACTAGAAATGAAATAACGTGAACTAGACTGTCACGTCTAATTTATTTTGGAAAATTATTCTAATTAACTTCAGAGTTTTATATTTTGGTTCATGAACATTTAAATTCAATTTAGTAAAAGAAATTTAATCAAATCAAATCAATTAATTAATTAAAATTTAAATTGCAATTAACTCGCCAAAGAACGAGTGTAGTTTCTTTTTAATTATTAACCAATCGAAAAACATTGATTCATTGTTTAGACTGTAAGAAATTGGTAATATAATAACCATTTATTTCTTGTGTGTTGTTGGAGTAATAAACAACGTTTTATTACCCCATATAACAGTGTTTTATTGTTGTACGATAAAGCCTACCAGTCTCACAAAACTCTCCCCCTTTAAAGTAACCTATTTTGTGTGTTGTTGCAATAAATTTGAGATTACTAGCTTGCGAACTTCAAATCGAAAATCCACACGCCCTAGCCGGAAGAATCCGCAAGATCGGACAGCAGGTAGGTACTCATACACAACACGACACAACAATAACGCATATAAGTAGAGTTACATATGTCGCCCTGCACGTGGGGCTCGACAAAATTAAATTCATTAAATTTAAATTTAATTTTCACGGTAAAACTAACTTTGCTGTTTTAACTCATAAAACAGCTGGCGTCCAACTGAACAATCCCCAAAGAGTTTTGTGACTGGTGCTCGTACAGCAGTGAAATTATTGTGTGTATTTGAAACTGTTCTGTGTATTTTAAATTGTTTATATTTGAGATTGTTGTGTATTTAAAATGGATACGGATAAAATACTTAAACAAATACAACAAATGAACGAGAATATGAACGCGAAATTTGAACAAATAACAGCCAATGCTGAAATGAATAACGCACAGTTAAAGTCCCAAATCGAAGCACAAAAAGTTAGTCTAACCGAAAAATTAGACCAAAGTAACGCCGACATAAATACGGAAATTAAACAATGTAATAAAGCAACGACCGCGAAAATAGACGAAAGCGCGAACAATTTAGATGCTAGAGTCACCGAAATCGCGGAAAGCAATGCAAAAATCGGTGAAAAAGTCGTGGAAATCGGTGAGAGTAATAAACAACTAACCGCGAGAGTCGCTGAAATCGGCGAAAAAGTAAATACGGTCGATACTAAAATCAATGAACGGTTTAAGGTTTTTGAGACCACAATGCAAAAATCGTTTATTGAACAAGTAACACGTATGGAGGGCCGATTCAAGAACCATATAAGCCGCTGCGAAAAGCAAACGCAAGACGTCTCAAAAAAGTCGAATCCCTAGAGGTAAAGGTACAGGCCGACGCGACCGAAACGCAACGACGAGTAGATAGATTAGACGCTTCAATTGTAGAGACGCGATCTAACATAGACTCTAATAAAGAGAGTGTCTTACAAACGTTAAACGACGAGATTTTGAAAGTACGACAGGAGGTACGGAGGAGATCTGCTCCTAATATTTTGGTACAAGGTCCTGTTGACGAGAAAAATCGCGTGAATTTAACGGGGGAAAATAACGAGAACCCTATTGAATTTTCGTTAGCGTGTGAGAGTGAAATGGCTAGAGTAGGTTCCCGACTGGAAGATCAAGACAAAATACAGTGGGTAGTTAACGCGATGCGTGATTCGGCGCGTAAGTGGTATAACATTGTACGCGATAGAGTGTCCACATACGCGGAGTTCAAACAAAAATTTGAAAGCCGGTACTGGAACTCGCATACCCAAAGACTTCTGCGCAATGAGCTTGAGTATGGCAGATTTGATAGGAAATTGGGTATTACCGCGGAAAATTATATAATCCAGCAGGTCGAACGCGCCAAGCATTTAACCCCAGCATTTTCGGAGATTGACATAGTCACGAAACTTGCCTATCACTTTAATCATAACATTAGAGTAGCTGTGTTTACGCAGGGTATTCGCACGGTCGATGAACTCCTCATTCTAGTGTCCCAAAGTGAGACGGTTTTCGATTTGGGCGGGTGGCGTTATAATCCCGATTTTCGCCGAAATAACGAAGAGCAGAATACACGGGTACAGTACCATCAGCAACCTGATCAGAGACCGAGTACTAGTTCTACTCCACCCCAGACATCGTCAAAACCCCCAGATAAGACCTTTGAATACAAAGGCAAACAAAATATTGGTAGACCGAAAGGCCAATATAAGGGTAACGATGGGGCCCCGATTAGAACTATGCAAACGGTTGAGATAGCTAGAACTGATACAATAGAGCAAGACAGCGATACTCCAAGTAATAAAGACCCCAATGAGAGGAAAAAGAATCGTAAGTTTCCAAAAAACTTGGAAACGGGCGCCTCCAGGGTGGAAGCGCCATAAATCATGCTAAAATGTATCGCAATAAAATAGGTAAAAATAAGAAAATTGTTAGATTTAAGAAAAGTGATTTTCCTACTGAAATTTGTACGCCAGTTGACAAAGTATTTCAACCGGAAGGTACGGAACCGTGGTTGGCCGTCAACACAATACAACAATGGGCTCCGACAATTGTACGTCCGGTGCAACAGGAAAGTGACGACGACGTTCCCACACAGTCAGCGTGGGAAGACGTAGAAATCATATCCGGGGACGCGTACGAATTCGACGAGTACATAGCGGAATATTGTAGAGCCACCCATAAAAATGCCTATGATCTACTGGATGCACTTTAAAAAATAATAATTGTATTATAATAAGTAAAATTAAAATAAATAACTTGTGTTTTATAATATTATTAATAATAATTGTAGATAGCTTGTGTATTAATAATAATGCATTTATAACACGGTGAATAACGAGCGTAGAACGAAACAAACGCACCGCCAGGAAGTAGTTAAGACACACGCGGTAACAGCTGACCGACGTTTGGAAGTAAGTCAAGCAATTAGCCGCGCGGCAGGCGATAACGGTTGTAAACGAGACAGTGTCAGCAAATTCCTTTGCACGCGTGCCACTGTTTACAAACAAACATTTTAAACGCTGCAGTTAGCTATTAACCGTTGTAAAAACATTAATACAGAATAAATTGCAAATATAATATCATTAGTAAATGTATTTAGAGTTAAGTTGTATGTAAGGGAATAACATTAACACACATGTATGTTTTTCTTTTGAATAAGTAATACAATGTATAAGTAATAAGTATAGTGATTACAGAATACGTGTGTAATGATTAAGAAAAAAAATAACTGTAATTATTACATTCATTTTTTTTTTTTAAACGGGTGTGGGAATATATAACAGCACCAAATATTAACTATTTGGGGTTATATGTTGCCTACATACTGAAAGCATATTTAAATAAATTATAACAGTCAAAACTCTATTTGAATGTAGAGCGTTGAAAATAATGCTTAGTAAAGCGACACACACGTCGTCATTATGTAATCAGTTCGCTGTACAAGGAAGCGGCCACACCCAAACGGTTAATTATTAATATCTCGGAAACTAAGAAATGAAGGCGAAATCCAATATAGCCAAAATGTTTACCGAAATATTAATAATGACGTGTGCAAATTTTACGCAATATAATTAACAAATGAAAGAGTTAATTAAATATAATTGAATAACTTCTGTAAAAATAGAGTTACATTAATGAGATTTTAGTATGTTATGAAGATAATAATTTCTGACAGATTGTATATTTTAGATTTCACACAACTTGGTTTGCAACCAAGTTATTGCAAAATCAAATAAGCACAGGAAATCCGGACCGACAAATTGGTTCCGCTGGATAGTAGTATTAAAAATAATAACAATTCTCCGTCTGTGGGAACCTAACTTCATTCTCACGGACCAAGGGAATTCAAATTTTATGTAGTAGGGAGAGTGTGTCAGCCAATCAAATCATTTGACCCAAGCCCCGACCAGAGAGGTGTTTTCAGGCTGAAACATCACTCTTCTGCCAGTACTCACGAAGTTAAGACGTAATTCTTCGATCGTCTAGTAACGATAGTGGTGAAGATCAACAAGAAGACTCTACGTGGTCAACACACACGCAATTACGAACACACTAAACACAGATCAACTGTATAGCTCGTAATTGTGGCGTAAAGGCGAGATACTCTTCAGTACATCAACCAAGCTTATTGTGTACTACCAGTTAGTCATAAGCACGCAAGAGATCCACCCGACTTCAAGACCAGACTTCAAGAATACAGCAGAGAGGCCGTCTAAATCATTGGTGAACAGCTGACGAGCAGAGCTACCACTCGAACGAAGCACACACACACACACGCTGACGTGCGACGTGCGAATCGACGAGGGACAGGAAGCAGTTCCACCAGACAGCCGCAGACGTTAAAATATTCACAAACAGCAAGGAAGCAGAGTGTCGACGAGGGAAAATCGGAACGACATCCTCTTCAATAACAGGAAAGCAAAATCCACTTATTTATTTTTCAACATTAAATTTTCTATTTTTCATTTAAAAACATTGTAAATTCAAATAATTCAGGTGCCATACAAAAATCAAAGACTCTAGTAATTAAGAATAAATTCATTGTGATAATCTGTATTGCAGTTTAAGTCATTAGTAAGTTATAGTTAAGAAATAGAAGTAGTATAAAAGCGCTATACAAATCTTAACTAACAATCTAATCTTAGTTCATACTGCAGTATAACAGAAGTCAAATCACTAGAAATGAAATAACGTGAACTAGACTGTCACGTCTAATTTATTTTGGAAGATTATTCTAATTAACTTCAGAGTTTTATATTTTGGTTCATGAACATTTAAATTCAATTTAGTAAAAGAAATTTAATCAAATCAAATCAATTAATTAATTAAAATTTAAATTGCAATTAACTCGCCAAAGAACGAGTGTAGTTTCTTTTTAATTATTAACCAATCGAAAAACATTGATTCATTGTTTAGACTGTAAGAAATTGGTAATATAATAACCATTTATTTCTTGTGTGTTGTTGGAGTAATAAACAACGTTTTATTACCCCATATAACAGTGTTTTATTGTTGTACGATAAAGCCTACCAGTCTCACAAAACTCTCCCCCTTTAAAGTAACCTATTTTGTGTGTTGTTGCAATAAATTTGAGATTACTAGCTTGCGAACTTCAAATCGAAAATCCATACGCCCTAGCCGGAAGAATCCGCAAGATCGGACAGCAGGTAGGTACTCATACACAACACGACACAACAATAACGCATATAAGTAGAGTTGCAATATATATATTTTGTTTTGTTACTTTCAAGAGATTTCATCATTGGCCACTGAAGTATTATTTACTCTTTTTTTTTGCAGTCGTCGGGAGATTAGAATGTATAAAATATCTCTGTAACGACTTAGACGTGCATTAACTTTTTACATAACTTCGCATGCGTGACCACACAAAACACACACACACACACACACTCTCTCTCTCTTTCTCTCTATCTCTCTCTCATTGGATTTATATTAGGCCTATATTTGAATTACCTCTCCTTTCCAGATGGATATTGTAGTGCTCTGCTTTGTAACGAATACTCGCGTTTACTAGAGTAAGTCGGTTTTTTTTCTCGATTTTCAATATTCGTTAAAAATAATACCACGAAACAGTACGAGGATACGTGCTACAGAGCTGAACAAATGTAAGATTTATTTTTGGTTTAATTCCCATGGCTTTTTTGTGTTGTCGACGCAGTACGTGCTGCCACTAAACACCGGAATCAGCATGCGTGTACAGTAGCTATGTCCTGACTTTTTTAATCAAAGTATTTCCATTTTTCGCAGTGTCAAAAACAAAATATAGCATAAGAATTCAGTACACAGCTTATTCCTCTGTTCTCCTTACACGATCTCCACTATTTGTAGTTAAACAAACAGACCCAATAGTGTTTCTCTTTGTCATAAAATGTTATTATTTTAGATGTTATCGTCCCTAAAATATATACTATTTAAATATAATAATTTTCGTGATCGAACAGATACAAGAATAATTAAATAAATGCATAGACATAGAGCAGAGATAACTTCATTCGTCACAATAAATACTATAAATTTTCTAGTCTATTTTGAATTGAAGCAGTCATTTATACTGTATCACAGTCTTGTTTCTTTCAAAACAAACGTTAATCTAACCTAACCTAACCTAGCCTAACCTAACGTAAACTAACAATTTGTTCAGCTTTGCATTAAAACAGTGCAACGTTTTTATTAAGTTTCTAAACATTAGTCTTGGCTATGATTATCGACTCGATCACATTAACCTGGAAAAATTTGCCGAAGTCACATAGCTGCAAACAACGGTTCCTTTTCCAGAAATTTTGTAAATCACATGGAACTGTCACTCTTTGTCTGCAATGAGCGTTTCTTTGATTACTATAGCATCTTTACAACAACAATGAATGTTGTTGTCACCTGGGTGATTAATTCTTTAAAAAACTTTCCTTTTGAATTCATGTTTAGTTTATAAACATTTAGACATAATTCTTCTAATGAATAAGTAACGTTTTTTATAGTTACGGTGGGCAGTGTATTGCCTTGAACATAAGGGATTCAAATGAAAGTCTCAACTTTTTCATATTTGCTTATACGTTACTATCACATTCAATACGTAGTTTAGTTTGTTCCATATGTACGTTTCCCAAAATACTCTTAACAGGGAGAGAGATTTTGGTGGTTGAAAAGGTCTTAATTTCCATACCTGCCAATGGTCAAAGACCAAGCTGAAAATATTGTAATCAAAAACCTTTGTAATGGAATTTAAGAATTAACATACGTAACTCAAATAGGCCTATATTGGCTAATTGTTATCTACTATAATTAGGCTTACAGTTTTTCCAATTAATTTTTTCATTACTTTTTTTTGAAACTTGATTCAAGTCCTTGTGTGATGTTTATATTATAGACGTTCTTTATTTCTATCAGTCTGGCGGGAGGACCTATGTAAACATTTTTTTAAATTGGTAAATACAAAATATCAAACTTAATAGGGCATATTTTGTCTAAACACTTATTAAAAATTGTTTTTATTTCGAAAATTATATTTATATTCATATTTCCCACTTTCAGGTGTTCAATGAACGTGTACCCTATCTACAGTTCCTTCCAATTCCTTTTTCCATTCATTTCAATAACACTCGTCTTTCATTGCATGTAATCCGTCTGCTCTTCAAATAAATCTATTTATGTCAGCCCTCTTTCTCTGTAATTATATTATCATACATTGCGGAAGTACAAATCTTCTTACCTAACTCGCATTCGCGTCTGTTCCCTTTTATGAAAATCCTTTGATGTCTTCACGTTAAGTATTCCAACCTCACATGATACCTCGTACGAGGATATATGCTTAAACGCATGTGTGCTTGCTTACACGCGCACACATATTCACATCTACGAGTCTTTCGCATCAGTTGTACACTCTAAATACATACTACGATCTAAGTAATCCTTCTTCGTTATCCAGACTGGTAAGCTTTAGAACTGTTCACGTTGAATACATACGAACATTTATCCCAAGTTGGTGACCTTTTCAGTGACAGAGATGGAACCTAAATTGTAAAACGAGTTTTTAATTTTTCTGTAGTTGTTAGTTAAATATTACAGCAGTTTTCTGTCTGCTGCATAGAGATATAGAATAGAGATGGAAATCTAGGATTAAATTATTTAGTACAGAAAAATGTAACGAATTTATGACAGATTCTATAGTGAAAACTACTGAACTGTCGAGAACCGAGAACTGTCAAGGGCGAACTGCTACCAAAGCGCTGTGTTATTTGCAGGTGCGAAGTGAAGTAATTCTCATGTGACTTTAATTAAATTATTTACTTGGTGCAAAATATAAACACAAACCGCACTTCAATTTTTCGATTCTTCACGCCGATATTGTTGTTGTTCCTTACTACATCACTGTAATCTTAGCGAGTAGTAATAACGAAGAACAAGTCTTAATAACACATACGCCTAACTAACGTCATACTTTCTGAGAAGCGTCAACTGACAAACTTTAAGACAATGATAAAACCAATAACAGGGAGACTCACAGTATCTGTCAGTTTTATAGAATTTGGTTACTATTGGACTACGCTCAAGACAGAAGGTTCGGATTGGATCTCTGAGATTGGCCAACAGTGGAGCAATGAAGAAAGAGCTCATTACTCCAGGTATTGTGATGTAGGGTTCGGAGGGCATTTTTCGTCACATAGGATAAGGAGCTAAAATGAAACACATCGAGTGAAGGTTTTGGTGGTTTTGACAAATGATCAAAACTGCAGACAAAGGGAGACTGTTTTTGAACTAAAATCGTGAACGGATAAAGAAAAGAATTCATTTACAAAAATAACATGTGCGAAAATGTATGCCTAATTAGACACTGTATCGTAAATTGGTGGATGACGTATCTAAACCATAAGGGGCTGCAAGAATTGAGTTTGTAGAAACTTATTTTAAAATTCTAGGTTAAAACCATGGATTTTAAAGGTAAAATATCCAGTGACGATTAAGACAGTTATAAACAACAGCACAAGTGACCCGTTTCAGGTATCTCGGCTGTGCAGTAAGCTATGACTCTGAATACGATATAAGAGAAAAGATAAATAAATTTGTGGTACGATTCATAGAAATCTTAGTAATAAAATACGACACACCCCAAAGATTAAATTTTGTAAGATCATTGCAATACCCACTTTGATTTATACGAGTGAGGCATGGGTCATGACAAAAAAGAAAGCGGCAAGATTCAGAGTGCTGAACCATAATGATCCTTTAAAGCAAACTATATTGAACGTGCGTCCAAAAAATCGAATGTGTTAAGGGAGTTAACGTGGAGGTAAACAAGTTAAATAATATCAAAATAAAATTCTGTCTGTTTTAATTATTCAAGTTTATGTAAAATACATTTTCTCAAGTCATATTAATATTTAAAATAAATATACCAAAGAATTTATAATTTTCAGGATTTATTGTGGAGCATGCATGTTTTCACTGGTATCCAAGTCACTTGTATTAAAGCAGAGCACCGTTGCGAGATAAAAGGCAGCATATACTTCGAAACGCGTCATCAACTATAAGTAAGAAGTCACAAAGCGGATTGAAAAAGTTTAGATTATCTATTTCTTTTGGAGACCTACAGTAATTATTTGGCCTAGACTTGTAGGTTCTACCGCCCTCTTGTTTTTTAAGAAAACAAACGGTACGAATCAATGTCATAAATGGCTTTGTGTCTTTGTGTACACAGACGTAAATGATACTCGTACCATTATCAAAGATTCAGATTGCTTCCGTTCATTACTCCCCTCGTTCGCATGTGATTTGACTTAACGCCTAACAGTACAACTGATAAGTTACGCCATAAAAATTCGTACAGTTTTTACTCAGTAGAGTTTAGTCACATTCGGTATTGGATTTAAACGCATTTAATTGGTTTTTGTGTAGGAATATGTGTGTGCGCGCGCGTGCGCGTGTACGCCTAACTACGTGAGGAGATTCCTGTGTTTGAGTGTACATGTTTGCTTGTAATATGAGTATTTGGATAAGTTTTGGTTTAGTATACTCAACTTTCTTTTTAACTCATACAGAAATGGGTTACTATAAAATCCTTAAAATTTAACAGTAGTGAAATACTGTAGGCCTACAGCACATATTTACACATATTGCTTTCAGAAGATACGATTAAGCAAACGTGAACATAAATTATGAACTTCTATATTCAATTTAAAAACGAAATGCAAGTCTGTATTACGATGTAAAAATTTAATGACGAACAATTTTTCTCATAATCTTCGCCCGCTCTCTTGACACCGAGTTTACATTTTCCCACTTTATGGTAGCAGTGCTTGCAACCAGTGAATTTTTTATTGTGCGTTATTACGTAAGGGTGAGAGGGAAAATGTGTAAGAGAGGAATGTGTTCGTTTCCTGACTACTGTGTGTGTGGCGGAGTGCTGATGCTCGCCCGCTCTGCCGTTCGCGGCACACACACGCACGCACACAAAACTCTTGTGCAAAAATGATTTATCCGAGTCGCGAATACAACAAGTAGATCTAACCATTCGCTTCCCAACAACGTTTGAAAATTTAACCGCGTTTTTTACCGATACTCTTATGAATTCACGGTTGATTTTAAAATATTTACGCGGTTTGCTGAGGACTGTGTGAAAGAATATTGTGGAAAATAATTTTTCCTTTGAATGAGTTTGAACATTCAGAGTGTTATCATGAACGCAAGCATTGACAAATACATTGTTTTCTACTATCTTCTTGCGTAATGTAAAGGATATAGTTAAGTTAAAATAAAGGAAGATACCTTACTTTGCACAGACAACGGTAATTATAATACAGTCTGTATAATTCTACATTCTTCTCTTCTTCCTTGATTTTTCCCCCTTCCCCTTCTTTTCCACTATACATCTTTATATGTATCTAATAGGCCTATATGATTTGACGCTTTCCCGACTGGCATCACATTGATGGAAGCTTAAGTTATACGGGTTGTAAAACGTGGTCCAATTCTTCGTGTTGTTTCATAAGTTTCGACTGCGGCTATGGAATCATCCTCGGTGTAGTTGCTGACAAGATCTCTTGTTCACCTTGTCACAATCCGGAAGTGGCTATTCAACCGACTGGGTGTGGACTCTGAGACCTTGTGACTTCCTCAGCCACAGTCGAAACGTTTACAACAGAAGAAATTGGACCACGTCTTATAGCCCGGATTAGTCAAAATTTATGAATATTGCAGAAGTGGTTTCGACATATTTTGAGAACAAGAACATAAAAGTAAGCTTTATAATTTTCTGTCATTACTAATCAGTATATAGAAGTCTCAGGAAATAAACCTGTAAAAAGTGATGAAATTACTTCCAAATTTTGATGAAATTAGAGAAATTTTTCCGAAAACAAGAAGACTTGTAAAGATATATTAAACATATTTTGACCATGTTGATGATGGTGACTGGAATGAATATGATGTAATGATGGTTCTGACTAAGACAATACGGCGTGGTCAAGACTCAAATCTGGTTTCGTGATGACTGTACTGTCACTAGAATTTAATGATGATGTTGATATCTTGCATTAAAACTACCCAGTCCAAATTTTAATGATGTTTGAAGCTGTAATGACATTTTTATACATTTCTCTTTTTTTATATTTTTCAACAGCTTTGTAATCAATAAAAAATCTTTATGAATAATAGAATTAACCTTGAAAACCAGTTTTGTGATTAACTGCACTTGTAAACCTTTAATTTTAATTTTCCGTAAATTCACTTAAGTGGACTTGGGTAACTTTACCAATAACCTCACGATATACTATAACCATAATCAGATACGTTACGATCGTTTATTTGTGACGATCAAACACTAAAAAGTAAAAACGTCATCCAAAATATTTAATAATTTTGCACATCTAATTTTTGTGCGCCTGTTATGTACTTTTGGATGACGTTTCCAGCGTGTACTGTTTGATAATTAATTGTTGAAGTGAAAAAAAAAATATCATCAATATATAATCACGTCAGGAATAGATATTTGGCAACCTCTGGTAATGACGCCCTTATATATATCACTTATATATAACGTTTTAGATAACCTTATGTTGATAACAGGATTTAGAATTGCTTACAGTTTAAGAGAAATGATATTGTTAAAGAAAAACAAGGAACCGTTGCGAGATAAAAGGCGGCATGAAACACATAGTAATAGGGATCTGCTGACTAGATTCAAACCAAAGTTACTGTACAACGTGGTATGGTAGCGTTAGGATCGAAAGGCCAAATACTGTCGTCTGCCGACTAGGCGACAGGAGAAGAGGCCAATCAGAGAAATTAACAAGCATGAGAACTGATGTTGGAATGGTGCGGGACAACATTTAGTACTGCCTAAAAAGTAACACGAAGTAAAGAGCCAATTAACTCATTCATGCATTATCCTTTTTACTAAAAATATTAACAAAAATCAAAACAAAAATAAAAATAAAAATATTTATAATTGTTTTATAATGGTATTACTTTTCTATAATGATTTTATACTTTTTATTACTAAAACTACTTATATGAACATTATTACTACACTACAACTTTAAAAATCTGTTGCATTAATTATTTGTACAGCACTCTGTAGGCCTATATGATAAGCATGTTGAAATAATAATAATTATTATTATTACATCTGAAAACCAAAAAACCTTTTTACGCTACTCGAAAACAAAGGACGGCATTCTACGGACTTGGTCCAAATGGACCTGAAACAATTAACGACAAGAGCACTCGATAATTTTGATAACAAAATCCAAAACAAAAATTAATTGATTTAAAGAATTGAAGAAAAATTTAGTTTTATAGAAGTGACAGAAGTGAAACTTTAGTCATGAATACTTTTTGAAAAGGATTAAGAAATTCAAAAATTTAAAAATAAATAATACAAATGCTGTCCGGAAAGAGAAAAGGGTGAATGAACATAGAGAAATTATGAAGTTCTGGAAGGACAAAAGGCGAAAAAAGGGAAGACTGTGGAAAGTTATTTCAGGAAGATCATAACTGGGCAAGAGAGAAGAATAATACTAATCATAATATTTGTTATTGTATGATAAGGTTTTTCATACAATGTGCCATATATATGACGTACATGATAAGTTTAATGCAAGTTGATACTCTTGTACACTTTTAAAATAATGTTGATATAAGTAGCTTTATGTTTATCAATCAGAATCTAACAGCATTGTCATTCTTTTCCGTTATACGCAAAACAACGAGGATGCACTCGTATGATACATAACTGAAAAATATTATAGTAACATTTAATGCTCTGTAAAGTTTATAAAGTCATTAGTTATGGTGCATTACATCTTAGTGACATTTAATTGTAATTATTGGATTTCAACTTTGAAAATAGTATCCAGTGACATTCCACAGCTAGAAGCGTATTGGTGTGTTGCCAGCGGCTAGGTTCGATTGAAGCGACTTGTTTGTTTGCTAAACTGAAAAACAAACGCAGAAATCAGAAAACGGTTGCCGTTGACAACGCCGTTAATTAACGAACAGACACAACGAAAAAGTTTATCATATTTTCAACTGAAACTGAACGTTGGAGAAGAATGTTTCGCCGGCAACGGCGAGTGGTAATTGAAATGACGTCGGTTTCCGACACAAACTTTGCGAACAAATCGAATCGAATCCACGGGCACGGAAAAACTTTACATACCTTTGACACAGAGAAATAAAGCTCGCACGTCGCCATGACAACGGGGCGGAGAATTTTAATGAACCGATACAACAAGAACCGAACATATGCAATTACTGTACGGCTGCAGGTGGCTACGACCCGAAAAACTCATTTTATTAAACTCCTCGTCGGCCGTCCTTAAATTAACCTGACCGTTGTCGAAAACCTATCGATAATTGTGACGTGCGTTTCCGCTCCTACTGCGAAACAGCGCAAAAATAACATATTCAAAACGGAAAATAAACAACGTCCGACTTTTTGTCGATTGTTTGTAAAAAACGTTTTTACCGTACGTAAGAGCAGAGATATTTTTTGTAGTAGAAATGAAAGATACGTCCTGTTCTGAAAATGTCTATGACAAAGCAAACGTCATTTTGATTTGTTGACGTCTTACTGATGGTTTAAGATTAATTACAACAAGCAGTTGTTGACAATTTAATGTGTGAAGTCTACAATAGAAGGACAGATACTTTTAACACAAAGATTTAAGACAAAAGTTGACTTAACAACAAAATAAAAGAGGAAGTTGATCACTATAATAATTTGGATAACGATATAATGTAAATATGACAAACATATACAAATAACTCAGTGAATTTTAATACAATTTGAATGTGAATATGTAATAAGTTTGGAATGTGCATTGAACCAATATAGAAAGGAATGTCCAATTACGGCTTTACGTCTGAATGAGGACAACTCTTATACACTCTGTGTTTTGAAGACGATCAGGTACTCATAGGACCTGATTGTGACGCGCAAGCTTATAGAAGAATATTCAAGATGGGTGTTAGAAGTGAATGGGTAATAGCACTGAATAGATGAGTACTGGGAATACCAACATGACTTAGGACTCGACTGGCCAGTATATTAAACGTGTACAGGCTATAAGTATTTAGGATTAAAAATCACACAACAAGAGAATGGACGAAGCAACATCTTCTTCTTCTTCAGCACTACGGCTCAACGTGAGCCCGGGCTTTCAACACCAAACTTGTCTAAAGTCTCCTATCTATTGGCATCTCAGTGTAACCCCTCGCATCCATTCTTCTGAGATCTTCTAGCACATCATCCAACCAACCATCATCCATCAATCCAACTTATCCTATGTCGGTCCCCCTTTTTGCTTTTTAGACTTGTGCTCTCAAATTTTCTTTGGCATACGCTGCTCATCCATCCGCTCTAGGTGACCTAACCGTTGTATTCGTTCAGCCTTTATGAATCTTACAATGTCCTCATGATTCAATAGCTCATCTGTATCTTGGTTATTTCTTATTTTCCAAAACGAAGCAACTCGAAAACGAAAATACAGGGAGAGAAATCTATTTCACTGTTAAATATATAATAAGGATAAATGTATTAGCAAAAATACTATAGCGGTTCTACCATACTATTGTAAATAGTGTAGTAATCTATAGCTAAGAAGCGTGGCCACTTGAACATAAAGCGGATAAAATGTCGAAGGCACCGGAAATGGACTTTGGAGGAGGGCGGCAGGCATTGGAAAGATTGGAGAGAATAACGATTGATAGAATACGAAAAATTATGGAGCTAGCAGACACAGATCTACCGATAAACACACCAATAGACACAGATACTACAGATAAACAGTTAATTTTGGTTTGGACATGTTTGTAGAATGCCAGAAGAAAGACTACCAAAACAGATTTAAATATTCTAAAACATGTAATAAAAATTAATGGATTTTTTGTGGTAGTTAATGGAATACTTTAAAAAATTCAGATTTTCATACAGAAGGTTCGGGTAACATATAAGCTTCGGCGGTTGGAGTCATTTGCCGTTAAACCCGCTAGGCTATTGAGGATGGACAGCTAAGGATGTGATTTTGAACGGAATACGATGTTGTGTTCTTGATGACAATATATGGGAGAAGACCTAGCCAGAAGTGGAAATAGTAGGGTCAGACGAGCGAACGGTAGCTTATGAACTTCCTGAGCGTGGGTACGCCAAGTGAGCAGACGATCTCGGTGTACACCGAGGTACTTCACTTCATTGGTCCATCTCAAGTACGTTCTGCCGATGTGAAGTTTGCTTCCGCAGATCTTTCCGGCGTTTAGAGAATAGGACACCTACACTTGGTCGTGGTTAAAGCTACTTTCCAGGTATCAGTCCAGTCCCCGAGCGAATCGGGCTGGCGCTGTAGTCGTTAGACAGCCCGCTCTGCGTGACTGCAGCCGTGTCGTTAGCCAACAGGGGCCGATACAGAACGTAATTGAGTAACGGGAACCGGTTCGCCAGGATCGGGTGGGTTTCGAACAAGAGAAAGAAGCACGTCGGGCTTGAACCGAGCCAGGAACTCTAGAAGATCGGAATGCTTGGGACAAACATCATTAGCATTCCAGGCCACAAGTGAGAGATGTCGTTTAAGTGCTAGGTTTATAGATAACAGTTACTTCGCAGGCTTCCACTAAGAGCACGGACTTCTCAGTTAGATCAGCAGTTTCCAGGCGATCTCTGATTGACCTGAAGGTGAATGCAACTTTCTTGACGTCGTAGCAGGCCAGAAAGTTGCGGACGAACTTTCCTTCGTCTGAGGTTTCGGAAGGGGCGGTGTGCCTGGAAACCGTGGCCACATAAGAGCGACCTGTCTTTACAGCAGAAAGGAAGTCAGTGGAAGCCGCAGGACCAAGGTGGTGGCGAGAGTGCCTCTGACTAGCGGCGGGAGTTGGAGGGTCCGCGAAACTGGATGGGTTTTGTTCCTCTGGCTCCATTAGCGAGACGTCTGCTAGGGTAGTGGTTGTCTCTGCTTTTTTTTAGAAGTCGCAGGCGCTCGTTTTCTTGCCTTAGGGGCAGGGGCTGGCAGTGGAGTCGGAGAAGGCTTGTGCAGTACCTGAGGTGCCTTTGGCTTTGAGATGCTAATTCTTTGGTTTAGCGACTCTTCCTGAGGGGGTTGAGGAGCTCCTCCTTGTAGATCGGGCATCTGCTATTATTTGCTGCATGGGCAGTGCCACAATTGATGTAGCGGTACGACTTCTTATCCGCCACAGTGTAGGCCTGTCACGTGAGATGTTCACGTAAGCACCGTAGATAGGGCGGAACATTGCGACTGACGTCGGTGTTGTGCCCGAATCTCTGCCACCAGTGGCACTGCGCAAGTTTGCAGAGAGACGGCTGAGTTCCACGTGAACATGGAACCCAAACAGCTGTGTCAAGGAGAAGATCTTGTCTGCTACTTCGCCCTTGTCGAGGTGGAGACGGACTATAGGTAAGGGTAGCCTGGAGGTGGGAGCAGTGTACAGGCGGAAAATTGCCTGCGCCGGGAACTCGAGGTCGTGGAGCTCAAGAAGAATCTCCTGGGGATCGTTATGTGCATCAAGCCCGCGTATGGAACAGACAAGGGCTTGCACGACGAGGGGAGAAGCTGTGGTATTGTATTGTGTGGACAAACATGGACGAGTGTATGGGCAACAGCAGAGACCGGCGGAGCGACCCCCCCCTCCCAAGCAGCCTCAGAATCCACACCGGGTTGGTCGTCAATATTCATTGCCGAGGTCCGAGAGGATGAGGATTCTTTAGAGTAGGTCCTCTTCGGTTTCTTAGCCGGACGCCCACGTGAACCAACAGTCGCGAAGGCCTCCGGCTCGTTAGCCCTAAGGGGGACAATTTCAGGGCGGATCTCGTCCTTCTTCATCGCACGAGGCGATGCAGGCGAGTCGCTCGCGCCCCTAAGCTGCTTACGACGATAAATCCGCAAAATCTCATAACATACAGTGTATAGACACTTTTTTTATACCATTACAAAATATCTTATTGGTAACTCATTTTGCAAAATAGCTTGTTGAATTTCTGTAAAGTTAAAATATTTGTTTAGTAAGCGTTAATTATTAACGCGTTAATACCAGTTATTAAATTAATGTAATTCTAATTGAAATAAATATATTTAACCTATTTTTGGTACTCGGCTATATACATATCGTTTATTTATTACGAATTGTATTATTCTACTAATTAGAGAACAGGTTACGTTAACTTATTTTAATGCAGGTTTCACAAAGCATTTCTCATGGTCCTATCTTGTCTTCTTCCTCAGTGCAACTCTTTAGAACAGTAACGGGGAATCTTTGTATTCGCTATTCGAAAAAGATAGTTCTTGTGAAGTAGTTTTTAAATTAATAATTTACATCAAGAATTGTGTAAAGTGTAGTGACAGTTTATGAAACAATGCCTATTATATTATGCTTAATTATACATTTTACCTATTTAAAAACAATTTAAATATTCCATTTTTCCAACTGCGAACAAAAAATGACATGCTCACAGAACTGAAACAATGCATTTCAAGTTACACATAGAGGTGATTTTTATGTGTACTGTATTATCGTGTAGTATATTTACAATTTCTCTCCATGCTCCGAGTTACAAGTAGTTAATTACAGCTATATTGTATCAAGGTACTTGCCAATTAACATTTCTGTAACAGAGAGTTTCCCGGTAACATTAGATATATATGTTTCTCTCATAGACACACAGAACAGCTGAAAATTTCAACGTTTACACACTCCTACCTACACTACAGTAAACTGTGCTTTAATTAAGCGTATACTGTCAAGAACTATAAACTCTTCACTTAAAACACAAACAAGTACATTGTTTTCAGAAGTACTGTTTTGAATTTTAAAAATACATATTTTGCAGTAGTTTTTCCAAAGACGTAATTAAACACAGTTTACGTGTTATTTTTATTAAAGTCGAACAATCTGTTGTTGAAATTTTCACCCCTTAACTTTTATTGCAGGTTGGATTGTATACAAGTAATAAATCTTAATTATTTTTTACTCCCCATTTCGAAGTAATAAAATAAAAATATAATTTAACCTTAATTATCGGTTAATCAGAAAGTTTACTTACAGTGTTGTTTATACAGGCTACAATTTGCTGATAATGAGGTTTTATCTACAAGCGACAAAGTAGATCTAAAATTCACGGCCAGAATTACGTGAAAATTGGAGGCTCAGAATTAACAAAAAATTAAAGAAAATATGTACGGAAAGGGTCAAACAATGAAAAGATAAGGATGGAATATAATTGATAAAAAAGTACATGTAGTGAATACAAATTCCTTGAAATATTTGTCAGTGAGTAAAGGACAGACGAAAGACGAATAAGGGTACTCACAGAAAGTAAACCCTTTATTGTTTTCAGTTTTTTACATGGAAAACTGTGGAATAAAAAATAGGGAAATATAAATGCTAAATATGCGAAACTTTCAAATGTCAAACATTATTAGCTGCTTGAAAGCGAGTAAAAAACAGATAATATTGCTTTTTTCATATATGAGGAATAAGGTTAAGGAATGTAGAAGATTCTTGAAGGAATAATATCTTGAAAGATTAGGAATGCAGCGTTAGAAGAATCTAGGTATTGAAGGTTCAATGATGCAGGAGACGGAGTGAGTGCAATTTATTTCGCTACGGTCATACAAAGCGCATGGAAGAGAAGACTTTTAAATGGATTGTTCCAGGACAGAAAGGAAAAGGCGTGTATAAAAAGAACTTCGTGAAGGGAATACCGAAGACTATGCTTAGGAGCTTCGGCGTAGGCCTATATAAAAATTTTATTTTAAGGAGGGTTCAAAAATAGATGAAAAATTTTATTGTTACCCATCTCAAAGAAAGATTTCTCTAATCAGAAGAATTAATTATTATTGTTAGTTGTAATATTGAAACCCTGCCTTATTAGAGAAAATACTCAGAAGAAGCAATTGAAAGAGAAGTTTTCGGGTAAAAGTGTTAAAAGTGGAAGGAGTCCAGGGTAGGAGGGAGAAAAACGTAGTTTCAAAGAGGACTGAAGACAGGAATAAGAGGCGTAGTGAAAAGATGAAAGAATGTTGAAGAAAAAGAAAAGAACAAGGAATAAAGAATTGAAATTAGCATGTGGTCCTCGGATGACGATACAAATAGAAAAAAAACCTGCCTTAAAAAGTACAATAAGAGGACACAATGTTTTTTTTTCAGCTGAGTGGGAAATTTTGGGGGGAGGTTAAAATACCAAAACCCTCATCTGTTTACGTCCATGAGCATGAGGAATCTGAAGGATGATGACTGGAACGCCGGAACAGAATAGTGACCATGCCGGGTATCATAGAAAGGTATAAGATAAATTTTAAATACATCCGATCTATGTGTACGACACGCGCGCGTACGTACACACGTGTATAACCAGACTCAGTTATACAGGTTAGAAGCTTTAGTAGTAATAAAATTAACTAAAGATTTCTGAAGTTTGCCAGGTAGTACGCTATGGAAAGTCTCTGAATCAGGAAAACATTTTATAATTGATTAGGGGATTCGAAGCAAATAGTCCTACACAGGGCCTAACTGATAAACCTAAGTAAAGTGCACGTAGTTAGAAGTCTGTAGATATGCCTCTATTGTCAGAACAGTCGCGAGACAAGTTTCTCTAGCAATAAATTATACATCCATCCTTGGCCATATTTTTTTTTTACCCATCGTCTTTTGATGAAGATGTGTGGATTGGGTAATACTTTGGTCGAGTTGTTGTGTGCTGTTTTTAGTGTTGTCAACGGGTTTGACGGATATTTCACGAGTATTTCCAAACGTCTATTTGTTTAAACGCTGTGCCCAATTTTATATTTTATTTATATTTACGCATTATTAATTGGTTTTGCATGTGCTTTATCTATATGTGTAGGTTTTTAACAAATGTCCGTAATAGTGCGTACACGTTTTATAAATGTCATTTAGTAATATTTAAGAATTTATTTCTTTTATGTATGCCATGAACTGCTAAACTGAATTTTGATATTTATTGTTTTTTATATACATATTGTTTTTTTATATCATTTTTGAATGTTAAAGGTAACATTTATAATTGTTTCTCTTTCCTGACTGTTATACAACTGTTATTGCAAACGCTGTTTCAATTTTGTATATAGTTTGATGTGTTACTATAGAGATGTGTTTGATATACAGATGATAATTTGATGTGTTATTAATATTTCTACGTAATTATTTGAATTCTACATTAAACCAAAGTGAATCTGTGAGATCACACATTTCAGACATACACAAAGGTGAGGTCCAATGTTAGCTTCGAGCAGAGCGCTCAGAGATAGCGTCCATTCCTATTGACAGTTACAGCTTGTGTTGATGTTTCGATATGAAGGTATTCACATTACTCAAGGAGTAAAAATCGCACTCAGAAGGACGCATTTATCACAGATTTTGGAAGTAATAAAGAAGGAACAAACGATAAATTGAAGTAAAAGTAGGGGCTGAAATGTCGTACGGAGAAGAAGTTGATGAACGGGCAGAGCAAGGACAGAAGCTGATTACGGCCTTCAAGGCTACATTTGCGACAAAACCATTCCCAAGTACAAAACTGAGAATTTATATAATCCAAAGCGTAGCTGTTTTTAGACGTGAAATTTTAAATCTTTCAGGACGGTAGAAAAGTAAGCTCAAGGTAGTGGAAACCTAATAATCAAGGTATTTTCCAAACTTAATAGAAATGGATTTCTTAGGAAGGGCAGCGGGTTTAGCCAGACATGAAGGAATGAAGAACGAGCGAATTATAAAATTACTACGTAATGCACTTTGCGATTTTGGGACACTATGCTTCTAGATAAAAGATAGACAAGACTACCTTTTATTATATTTATTTCACTTAAATTTCTGTCCGTTTAACGTCTTTTAGTAAAATGGAATGCAAGAAATTGTATTTACTAACTGTGGAAGGGTTGTTTTAAAACAGTCGACGGAAATTCGGATGATGTTTATTTACTGGCTGGATTGTGTGCAGAATGTTTGGCGGTAACAGGAGCGGTGCACTTCAACATCACGCGCTACAAATTATCGATACGCTCCATAAAGGTTAAGTTAATTTAAGGACGGAGGGGGATTTTTTTTTAACAGAGCTATTTTTCGGTCGCTACCTGCAGCAACAGTAGCGGCAATATGGCGCTGGGCGTAGTAATTGCATATGTTCTGTGCCTGTCGTATCGGTTCATTAAAATTCTCTGACGCGTTGTTATGGAGACGAACGGCACGGCACGCGCGCGTCAAAGGTATGCAAAGTTTTGCTACACGCGCCGCGCTGTCGATTCGATTTATTCGCGAAGTTTGTATCGGAAACCGACGTCATTTCAATTACCGCCCGCGCGCCGGCAAAACATTCTTCCAGCTGCAGTTGAAAATATGACGATAAGCTTTTCTGTTTGCTTGTTCGTTAATTAACGAGCCGACAGCAATCGTTTTCCAGGCTCGTTGTTCAGTTCACTAACAAACAGTATCAATCGACCAACTCCGCCGGCGACACAGATGTTCGCTTTCGGCCGTAAAAGAATGTCAGCGGATACAATTTTTAAAGATTAAATCCGATCATTCCAATTAAATTGGACTACGACAATCTAACGTAGTGAGTTAATTAACAAACGGCTGCAGCACATCAAATGAATGGTACTGTAACGTCACTGATTCACGGGCGCGTACCTGTGTGGTGTGTGGGTGGTTGTCGCATCTATGGAATAGCGAAATATAGAGAAGCAGGATGAGAGTATATAAAAACTGATATATGAAACTTTATATTGTTGGCTTACAACACACACACTCACACATCATCGTCCTCGTTACTATAATCATCACAATTTGATACTGATCTGTGTGACATGTTCCAGTCTGTACAATTGTACAACCCTTAGTAATGTGACCCGTAGGCTGTAACATTTGGTTCAGTTATTTCTTTTGTTTTACGTAACAGCACATGAACTCGAAGAAAATAATTATGTACACTATTAGTGGGTATATTACAGCACATAGCGATTATAGAACTTGTGCAGAAATAATTACAAAAAGTGTTAGCATTATTGAAGTTATTCAAGTACACTTCTGACTGGATCGTGCACGATTACAATCATGAGGTTTCACAGAAATTTTGACTTTTATATTTTAGTGCAAATAGTACTTTAAGAATGGAATGAGATGTAAATTTGTGTCTTTGGAATAATATTGTTTTATTGAATCTGTTTTCATTTTCGACACACATCTGTTTTCTGTTTTCTGTGACACACCTTGCGAGGCGACTTTGACATCCTACTGGAGAGTCACAACACACTTTTTGGAGGTTTTGCTGCGATCGCGGTGGAAATTACTTAAAATATATTGTGCCACATGTACGTATACTATATCTGCATTTACTGAATCTGTGTCGGCGTCTGAATCTGTATTCAGAACGTCTGGATGTAGGCCACGACTTTCCGCCAATGATTTGATAGACTCTGCTGTTCAGTGCTAGGATGTCGGATGCTCAGGGCCCCGTGGAAATTAGAGCACACGCTTCCCATCCATGGTTACAACTGACAGCACATTGTTTGGTCATCGTTCGGTACAGGTAATCTTCCGCTCATTAGAGATTCGGGGATGATATAAATTATGGCTTGGATCGTCTCATTTTTCGTTGGAGTTTCTGTTCCCCAGTAGTTGTTATCTTCAGCGATCCTAAAAATTTTATCTCCTGAAATGCCCGAGATGTAATTTAAACCAAAGTCACTAATTAAACAGTGTAGTTAAATGCACTAAAAAAAATTAAATTGTTAACAGTATCCTTGTTCAATTTGTGTGTAAGTTCTTATATAATAATCAGTGCTTTGTAGTCTTTATGTTGAAAGTATAATTTTTTAATTCCATATTCCTTAAGGAATGGAAGTATGGTGATGGCGAAAAAAATCGTGTTCGAGATTATTGCAGATTCTGATTCTACTACACTCAAAACATGAAAAAAAGTCGTTTTCCGAAAAGTGTCTGTGTGTGTGTGTGTCTGTGTGTCTGTGTGTCTGTGTGTGTCTGTAGATGTTTTTTCTATGGCAAACGATAACTGCCGCAAATTCAAACAGAATCAAATAATTTTTTGCATGCAGCACTGATTTGCAGAGTACTCGCGACCTATTGTTTTTGGTGAAGATTGGTTGAGGGAAAGGGGTAGTTTACCTGCAACGGTTTTTTTTTAGCAAGGGTAATTTTGTTTGTTTGGCAAACGATAACAGCCGCAAATTCAAACAGAATCAAATAATTGTTTGCATACGTCCCTGCATTGTAGAGGTCTCAATGACTTTCGATTTTGGTGAAGATCGGTTAAGGGGAAGGGGTAGTTTACCTGCAACCTTTTACGTTTTAACAAGAGTAAAGTACTTGAAAATTTATTTAAACTTTTTGAAACAATGGTAATTGTTAAAAATAAAATAATTTTGTTGCCAGGCAATAAAATTATAATTTTTTCATTTTAATGTAATATAATATTTTTCATTTAATACAGCAATAAAAAAGCAGGTAAGACACAGCCTGGCTGTTTTGGTGAAAATGATTTTAAATATAAATCTTAGAATATGGAAGTCATGTATGGTTCTCCATACCGATATTACAATTGTCGTAGTAAATACTGGTTTTATTAAATGACATAAATCAAAAACGTCTGATATGTTGCACTGTGTGTGTGTGTGTGTGTGTGTGTGTGTGTGTGTGTGTGTGTGTGTGTGTGTCTGCTATATTAGCTCTGGGAGTAGGCCAACAGGGTTTTGAGTTTATATTAGCCAGCAGTTGTATTATATAATCCCTTAGGGTGACTCATACATGCGGATGGGGGAGGGAGAGAGAGGAATGAATGTCAGTGTGGACGGACAGACTCCATTTTGATCGAGTTGATTTATCGTGATCATCCATTGCCAACAAAACATGTGTCATCAGACAAACCAACCCCCTACCAGCCTTGTGTACCACCCTTACAACGGCCGAATTCCAATTAACATTCAGTTCATTTTTAAATTCACAAAATCTAAGATTAATTAAGACGGATGGGAGACGCCACGGAACGGAACTCGATTCAACGCTTTCCATCTTGTTTACCACTTAAGGAAATCCAATCTTCTCACCACCCCCACCCTCAGCCTCCTTCAATTATTTACTTGGACTGTTTTTAGTCACCCTCTCTGCCAACCCACACTTCTTCATCACAGTTTTTACATCACTAAACGGGATTCGATCTGAAATCTTATGTAATTTGCAAGAGAGTTTATTGTTTCGCGGTGCGCTTGTCGGCTTCCTGAACTCAGCCGAACGAACGCCCCAAATTGTTTAGTTTATTTTTCGGAAACAGGCGTAAACGAGTAATTTGATGTGTAATTAAATGTTTTAACAAGAAATAAATTTAATTACCGACGATATTTACAGCGTTAACACAAACAAACGGCCGACAAGAAAACAATGGTGTTCGCCACAGCCCACCCCTGTGTATTCCACCCCTTATTCTTCCAATTTAAATTAATAAACGCCGAACCGATGATGCAAATATTTATTGTTTAGATGATTAAGCGCTCACTCGAACTGACTCGCTCGCTCAACAACTGGGCTGCTCCGACCGTGAATTTACCCATACGGGCGTAGCTACCCATAGATCTAAATCCATAGTTTTAGCAACTACTCCCACCATTAAAAAATAATGGAACTAATTAATGAAAAATTATTTCTACGTGATTCGTTGAGCTATAATTGCTTTAATGCAATTTTTCGTAAAGACTTCCGTTTGTATCTTATACATAAGCTTTAATATGAAATTTCAATATTAAGTTTTTAGTGTTGCAGAAATATCTCTTAGGCCTAAACGTATGAACAATTACTAAACACAGGCATAGTGTACAACTTAAAAACTGGAATACAACTGAACAGAATTTGGATTGTTAATTTCCTACTATTTGCTGAAGATAAAGTTCTATATTATCCAAGAAACGAAGATAAATAACAACGATCACTCATTCGATTAGAATTGGCATCGAAAGAATATTTATTTGAAATGTCAGGGAAAGGAAAAAGTTTTAATTATAAAATACTCGGTGAAGACTAAAATAGCTGTAGATATGAATTCTTTAGCGCAATCGAGCCCTTTATTCTTTTGGGGGGACTGACGACAACGCTGTGAAGTTGATAACGTGACAAAAGGTAAAATTAATAATTCTGGAGCGTTTGTGTACAGAAATCTTTTTCAGTGTGATTAGTAATACACGGTAAAGTTTTGTCAATACACATAAAAGTCAGAAACAATATAAGAAGGGATAAACGTATAAAAGTTTATAGAACAGTTGATATTGTAGCGTCAACGCAAGCCAGTGAAACATGGTTTGATATGTAGGAGTGTCCATAATAAAACTCAAAGCACTCAAATGAGAGTCCTTTGAAATACTGTAACGATTACACTCCAAGTCAGGCGAAAAATTACATGTAAAGGAACAACTTGTAGCGCGATCATTTCAAATTGTGAAGAAGATGGTATACCTGCGACTTACAACGTAGATCGAAGTCGATCGTAGTTTATTGCCTAAAGGCGTTATTGACTACAGGTCTGGAGCATCCGGTAATGAGATGAATATCGATAAAAATTTAGCTATTTACTCCTTGCAATTGCAACGTACAAGTAGAAGAAGAAAAAGAAGTAAAGGTGAAGGTATAGTATACTTAATGGAATAACGTTCTAATTAGAAAATATTGTTTAAAAACGTAAGAAAACCATTAAATTTAAGTTCGTTTATTAATTACGTTCAAATAACTGAATTCTCGGAAATACGCACAGAGATCTCATTGGATCATTTGTTTCTCTCATTAACTCGTTGATACCTTTCCATTCTATGGGTTTAGTGTATAGTAGAAACATTTTATATTAAATGTACTGTAGATCATTTCAGATCAAATGTACTGTAGGTATAAATATTTCTAACCAGAACAAGAAACTAAAATGGACATTCATAATTAAATTTTATAACAATTCCATGACTAAAATTAATTCTCATAGAAATATGAATAATTTAGTCACCACCTCTCCATGGAAATTAAAAATAATGAAACTAACTAATGAAAATTCATTTATAGTTAAAAACTGTGCTTGATTTTCTAACACAAACAATTTTTTAATGTAACTTTCCCGTAACCACTGTTGTTTTTAAGTTACAGATCTGGTTCAATATGAAATTTCAATTTCTCGTAATCACATAAAAATAAGCATAAGGAAACGCAGTATTAAACAAAATATTTCCACATGCTTTGATGACAGTCTCTCATTGGAGAATCGTGATTCCTCATTCATTATTGAGTATCAAGTGACTTTGAATGAAGTAAATACATTACTTGGCATCACCTCAGCGTTCTACAAGGTGACAGCAAAGTAAAAATTGTTCTCCTTTCTTAGTAATAATTCTCTATTTAGCTCTTCGGAAACTGTAGGTCCCTCACGTGTCAGAGGATCTCTAACCACTTTTTCCACGGCTTTATGCATCAAAGTAAACACAGATGTGACAGTATTAGAAATCTACATGTGTCTCTATAGGTTTCAAATCAGAAAACAAATAAAATAATTTTTTGTTATCATAAAGTTTTAATTTTTAATTTGAAAATATAACATTTAGGAAACAGGAATCGTAACCCATTGATTATCCTTGACATATTAGCAATGCTATCGGAAACGGAATTCTACAGAAAATTATTTCCATTAAATGGAGCTTTAGCTGCTTCCCCCACCCAATTTGGAGCAACAGCGGAAAAGATTAAACATGTCTGCTAATTTCGCTGGGGATTTGGTTGTCTTCTTTTGGTATACGAGGAATACCTCAGACGCATCTGCTAAGTTATCTACGATTAATAGGGGCATTCAGCAAAATAAAATAATATAGTATAGAAGTAACACACATTAAATATACGTGTACACCCCCCGATACACACTAATTAAACAAATTCACAGATTACATATTAATTGTAAGAAGTGCGCGCGCGCGTACAAGCACGTTTCTTAATATATTTGAGTATGTTTTGTGTATGCTATGTATGCACGTAAATGTTTGTGGATGAGAATGCGTGCTTGCCGAGACGCGTTAGAAGTAAAGATTGAGTTAAAAGATGTAAAACAAGTCGATTAAAAGTTTCGGAGAACTTCATAAGTAGATAAAAAATTCACCCGGTTAATATCAGTGTAGACAGTGATGAACGGATGCGATGCAGTCAGCCGACTAGAGTAATCAAAATCTAATAGCGATGAGTTAGGGATGCAAATTTGAATGCGGCCATAAAAACAGACAGAGCGAGCGTTGAAACTAATAAGTTATGCAAAACCGGAGAAGGAGAAAGAGAAAGAAAAAAAACCGAGATGTTTCACAGTGCAGTAGTATGCAATATCAGTGCAACACCCCACTCGACGTCTGGGGAGAGCGAGGGGATGTAAGCCGGCTAATATCAACCCCCTCGCACCCCCTTCATTATTCGTCACCTTTGCTCCCCAGTTTGTTCGCATTCGATATTTATGTCATCTTATTAGTATTATTGCCACTTACGTTTGCGCGCGCGTATATGTGTGTGTGTGTGTGATTTGCTTCGTTTTATATTGCGCGTGGGGGAGAGTAATATATAGTACGCGGGAACTGTTAATGCGCACCCAGCGTAAATAAGTATCCGCCAGTCTTGGTACTGTAGTATTTGAGCCACTGTTCGCAAAGCGTTCGCCTGGGGAAACGGATTTACTTTTTATAACATTTAAAACACATAGAAATGGAATATGCAGAGTCGGCATTACGCTGTTAACCCCACATGATAATTAGCGTAAGGAGAATAATATGGTGTCGTAATTTACGTTTTCCTGTAAATTGAGGATTTTATACCGCCGATAACTTTATTTTATTACTTTAAAAATCTTCATTTAAATAGGTAAAGTATTGGTACTGAGATCGAGAAAGTCTTTACTCCATGCCTATTTTCTCACGAGAATAGATTAGATACCGAGCACCCATGCCTTCTTGAAATCATCCATACAGACATTGTATTAATGCATGTCGTGTTTACCTTTAAAAGTGGAGTCATAATGCTCTAAACAAAAAAACTGGACTTCCGAGTCATAACATAATCTACTTATCAAAAACACCAATCCTTACACTTGGAAAAGAATGGCCGCTCGTTCGTTATGAAACGTTAAAATTAACTTTATTCATAAACGTTAACCTCGCAGCTTTCCGCTCAGTTGACCGTATCTCAGTAATTTATTTCTGTTAGTTGTTGAAGTTACAATATACAAGTTCATTTAATTATGACCAAAAACGAATGAAATATCGATGGAATAAGATTGAAGACATTACGAAAAAAATAAATGTAGTTACTATAAATGACAAATTAATGAATTATAATGTAACATTGTATTAATGGAAAACAATTAATATATGAATGAGGTACACACATACTTTTCACACACATTCACTCTCTGACACACACAGACTTGAACAATACCTCGCATATTCACGACTGACTTTGCTGAAGACAACGTATGAGAATATGTTCAAGCTCGTGCGCGTGCACGTGTGTGTACGCGGGTTGTACTTTTCGTCCGATAACTTGGGTCTCTGCTGTGGTGTGAATGTGACATCAAAGGGTTCGTTGTCAACTAATGAATATTAATCTTGGTTCCGGGGTGGCGAGAACTCAGGTACACACTGGGGTGCACCCACACCCACACACGTTCTCTGTCTTATTCTGTCTCTCCAACAGAAACCTTTACTAGTTTTTAATTCTACACTTAATATAGTACAGACGATTCTCTGGAAACTTAATATTCTAGCAATCTGGATGGCAATATACAACGACGTCCTGTTCTTTTTGGATTCGGATAGAATTTTGTTATCCGATATAATGTTAAAGCTTATGTATACACGAAAAGGAACTGCAGTCACACCTGGTAGCATGACTTGCAGTTTGTGCCTATTATAATTATTATTATGTTATTTATTATGGACATACCTAATATATTTTATACTCTAATGTAGTTTTCAATCATTGTGTTCAAATGATCAAAAGCTTTTCAAAACCTATAAAAGCCATATATACCTCGCGGTTGTTTTCAGCATTTTATTTTAAACGAACTATTTGTGACAGACGTATTTTGTGGTAAACAAAACGTCATTTTGACATGTGAATAACGATTTGCTTGTTTTATATTACGCGTTCAATACAAATTTTTAGAAACCAATTCAACGTCTATTATTCATTATGTTTTATTGACAATGCACCTAACTTTACATCATTATATTATTACCATCACCATAGTCATCATCGTCGTCTTCGTCGTCATCACCACCACCACCACCACCACCACCACCACCACCACCACCACCACTACCACCACCACCACCACCACCACCACCACCACCACCACCACCACCACCACCACCACCACCACCACCACCACCACCACCACCACCACCATCATCATCATCATCATCATCATCATGCTCGCTTTATGATATCCCAACGTGTGATGTGCTCTAGACTAGTCCTCGTCTCCATTCCTGTCTAGTCAGTGCATGAGCTTCTTCTCTTCGTAACTGCCACTCCACGTTGCATTGCATCCCAGGCCTACTACCTTCTTTTCCCTTCGTTCTTCCATTTTCCACTGTTCTTTCAGAAAGCTTTGTTAATAATAAATTCGCCCACAAGGCATATCCAGTCCAATGTTTCTGTCTCCTCTTTATAACCTGCAGAAACGTTCTGTATTCTTTGGTTCTTACTAGCATCTTTTCATTGTTTTTACCCATCCACCTTATTTCTTCCATCCGCCCCTAAGTCTACATTTCTAACACTTGCATTTATGCTCGTAATTAATGCACCCCTTGTTTTATTTTTCAAAAAGAATGGCTCCGAACATCGGAGATAAAAGTCCTCAGAAAAATTGGAGTATATACAAAAGCGGATAGGATAAGAAATGTGCCAATGTAGAGGCACTATAAAAGAAAGGCAAATTGGGAACCACATACCGACAATGTTGCGTCGATGTAAACCTGAGGGACACTGGTGAAGTAGAACAGGTCCAATGCCCTAAATCGGCAAAAGGACACAATTACGACAACAGAATAGTTTATTTCTGTTGAGCGCTTCCTTTGGTAAAACTATTTTGCTTCTTACGTATATCTCGATCACTGCGTACACCTTAATCAGAATGTTCTCTATTATCTGTACCTATCGTCCTGATTTATTCTATTCCTTTGTTGTTTCTAACTCTCACGTCTTCATTGTCGTTTATTTTCATCACTTACGTTTTTACCACATTTATTTTCATTTCATTCTTGTACAATCCTTTCAATTTATTCACAATCACATTTGGTTTATTTAAAGCATTCTTTGTAAAGTCACTGCATCATCCGCTAAGATCACCATATTATCATCTTAAACGATTTATTTGTTTTCTCCAAATGAAATTTTGCCTAAAATCACATTTATCACGTCCTCTACGTAAATATTAACAAGGTCGATTATTCTGAAACACAAAGAACATCTTGACTTCTGTCCGAACGTTAACCCACTTGTAAGCCCTTCTGTTGTTTCACAGCCCCATTTATTGACTAATGTCTGTACAGGAAAAGGTGCGTCATAACCGATTCCAGATGTGAAGTATATAAAACTGTACACATTAAAATGTCCTTTGTGTATGCATTTGTTCTTGTGAGTGGCGCGTTAATTCCTTATCATGATACAAGAAACGACAAAATTTTATTGGACAATAAAAATTAACCACTCTTTGCCAAGCATAAACTTTAAAGTGTGTTTTTCTTAAAACATCTCATTTTCTCAAATTTTTATGTCACTTGCCAGTACCTGAAGGAATGTTTTCGCAATGTATTTAAAACTTCAACAGCTGTGAACTTATCCTTTAAAATAAATCGGTAATGGATTATCACAGTTTGACGAATTGTTCTGAAATCCAATCATCATTAATGTTTTTAAAACACTCAATGTTTTGGTTGCTAAAATGTATAATCGTCTGGAGGCTACAAATTAACTACAGCTATTGACACACTACAGTGTACTGAACATTTTTAGTGTGTGAATAGGTTTTACTAATTCACAACCAGATACTTTGTTTATTGCAGGAACCGCAGTTTAAGAGGATTCATCGATGGTGAAATTTCGGAACATTTTTTCACTGTTTTTGTGTTTGATAATTGTTATTTATAACTTATTACTTCAACAGTAAAGAAACAATGCCACTTGAATCCAAAACACGTTTTGTAATTCGAAGTAAAACATACCGGTATATACGAGTAAATTCTTTATCACAATCTTCCGGGTTGTTAGCAGTATCATAATTTCGGACATATCCAGTAGCTTGAGAACACAGATCACAAAGCATCCGCGAACGAATACGATCACAGATCACAGACAACCACAAACGAATACAAACAAAGGTTGTTCTGTCCCGTTGAGGCCCTTCTTTATAGAGACGGGTCTTTGTGATATGCTTTCCCGCGCCACTAATGTGTTAATCATTCCCGCGCCACTAAAGATGTCAGTCATGGGAACGGACGGAACGTGTGGAAATAAACATAGACAATCTGGACCACGGCCTGACAGCCCGAAACATAGACAATCTGGACCACGGCCTGACAGCCCAAAACATAGGCAATCTGGACCACGGCCTGACAGCCCGAAACATAGACAATCTGGACCACGGCCTGACAGCCCGAAACATAGACAATCTGGACCACGGCCTGACAGCCCGAAACATAGACAATCTGGACCACGGTCTGACAGCCCGAACGAAACAGACAATCTCGACCACGACCTGACAGCCCGAAACATAGACAATCTGGACCACGGCCTGACAGCCCGAAACATAGACAATCTGGACCACGGCCTGACAGCCCGAAACATAGACAATCTGGACCACGGCCTGACAGCCCGAAACATAGACAATCTGGACCACGGTCTGACAACCCGGAACATAGACAACCTGGACCACGGTCTGACAGCCCGAACGAAACATAGACAATCTGGACCACGGCCTGACAGCCCGAAACATAGACAATCTGGACCACGGCCTGACAGCCCGAAACATAGACAATCTGGACCACGGTCTGACAGCCCGAACGAAACAGACAATCTCGACCACGACCTGACAGCCCGAAACATAGACAATCTGGACCACGGCCTGACAGCCCGAAACATAGACAATCTGGACCACGGCCTGACAGCCCGAAACATAGACAATCTGGACCACGGCCTGACAGCCCGAAACATAGACAATCTGGACCACGGTCTGGTCTGACAACCCGGAACATAGACAACCTGGACCACGGTCTGACAGCCCGAACGAAACATAGACAATCTGGAGCACGGCCTGACAGCCCGAAACATAGACAATCTGGACCACGGCCTGACAGCCCGAAACATAGACAATCTGGACCACGGCCTGACAGCCCGAAACATAGACAATCTGGACCACGGCCTGACAGCCCGAAACATAGACAATCTGGACCACGGCCTGACAGCCCGAAACATAGACAATCTGGACCACGGTCTGACAGCCCGAACGAAACAGACAATCTCGACCACGACCTGACAGCCCGAAACATAGACAATCTGGACCACGGCCTGACAGCCCGAAACATAGACAATCTGGACCACGGCCTGACAGCCCGAAACATAGACAATCTGGACCACGGCCTGACAGCCCGAAACATAGACAATCTCGACCACGGCCTGACAGCCCGAAACATAGACAATCTGGACCACGGTCTGACAACCCGGAACATAGACAACCTGGACCACGGTCTGACAGCCCGAACGAAACATAGACAATCTGGAGCACGGCCTGACAGCCCGAAACATAGACAATCTGGACCACGGCCTGACAGCCCGAAACATAGACAATCTGGACCACGGCCTGACAGCCCGAAACATAGACAATCTCGACCACGGCCTGACAGCCCGAAACATAGACAATCTCGACCACGGCCTGACAGCCCGAAACATAGACAATCTGGACCACGGTCTGACAGCCCGAACGAAACATAGACAATCTCGACCACGACCTGACAGCCCGAAACTACGGCCGTGAAACTTACTTTCATTTATATATAAATACTGTTATGTAGAATTGTATTCTATAGATCTATAAAGTCATTTAGATTCAAGCGAAAGTCTATATCCAAACTAAAAGATAAAAGTTTTTAATATCAAGTAACCCACTTCCGAAAGCATATTCTTATACTTATCTTTTATGAATATCAAGACGAAACAGCATGATAACAACTATACTTCGAAGAACCTGCTTTAAGAAACGAAAGGTATTATTTTAATTTTTCTTTTGTGTATGTGGAAGATTGATCCATATTTTTTTTCTTAAATTACGGAGCACGGTAAAATATAAAATACGGGCGTTCGCCGTTACTGATTTAAATTTTTAAGAAGGAACATTTCGGCAGCACTAAAAATTGGAAGCTGTCTTCAGGCCGATTATAAAACATGAAAAATTCACGTAACATAAATATTATTCTGTCACTTCCGTTTTTCAAATTTTAACATAAACAATGTATTGCTATTAACGCTACTGGTAAGGGGAATGGTATGATAACATCACATAATTGAGAAATTTATTTTAATACCTTACACCGAAAATTGTTAGGTGTACTTAACTAATATAATTATATTGTAGGTAAAAAACTTTTTGTAGATGAATGTTTAAAGAAATTTTCCTCGGATGCCATAGAAAAACTATCACGACAAATTCAAAACATTCCGCCTGCACAATCAATTCTATCAGTCTGAAGACACAGCCAAATTCTACAGAATACAGTTATTTGGAAAGTGTCGCAGGCTCGGGGTGTCAACGCTGTTTACTTAGCGTTTTACAAGACACTTATAGTAATATCGATTTCCGTATCGTCTCCGACACGTGTCGTCTTCCTTGTCTCACTTCCGACACCCCCAATTGTTTCCTATACCGCAGATTGCAGTCTCTTACAAAGCACAAAACTATGCTTTTCTTTCTTCTTATGACAACCAAATAACAAGAATTTTAAAGTTTGATAAGAAACAATTATATCCCTTGATTTAAGCAACCGGTAAATTAGTACATACATCTTCATTCGGTTGTTTGTTTTAAAACGTGTAAGCTAATAGTACCGTCTCATTAAAGTAATATACACTTTAAAATATGATATAGTTTTGGGAGGGGATGTGATATAGTTTTGGAAACTTTAATACGTATTCAATAAGTATTCATAAACTTTAATACGTATTATGAATAAAATGTAAAACATTTATTACTCCACATGAATTTTAATGTTGAAATCAAACAAATTTGGGATTCCTCGAGGTGGATGACTGAATCAACAAATAAACTTCATCAGTAGCCATAACTGAAGTAAGCCATAACTCTGATGAGCCTATTACTCATCATAAGAATATGCTTATAGGCTTTATACGCTAAATTGAAGAAATTTAGGGTCTATCGTTGGACAGAAGGAGCAAATACGACGATAATGTTGAAAACAGAATAGTAGGGGGAAACCGTAGAATCATATAAGGAGACGTTAACGAAAGCTCTTCGAACCAACACAAAATGTCAGATCATCGTACCAGCATGTTACAGAAAGCGCTACAGCCACTATATCTGCCACCAGACTCTAACGCTATCTGGATCTACTCCTCCGCATCAGATTCCAATCCTGTGCCTCACCACTTTATAGAAAAGGAAGGAGGAATCGATGTGTAATATCTCGCTAATAACCTAGGAACATCTGGCCCCAGCTGATAGCACCTTATAAAGGCCCCTTGTGTAGAATAAGGATGACGACTATACCGGCAGTGACAGCGGAGGGAATATTTGTTACTTCTTCCATAAAAAAGAAGGAAGTACAAGTAAACAATGATCATGATCATAAGCCTTTTCCCAAGTCAGCACTGACAGTTATGAGTTAGATGGATGGCTGTCAAAGCAGTTCCAGGTTTCATGATGACCCTGACGACAAGGGAAAAAGAGGTAGAGAGAGAGAGAGAGAGAGAGAGAGAGAGAGAGAGAGAGAGAGAGAGAGAGAGAGAGAGAGAGAGAGAGAGAGAGAGAGAGAGAGAGAGAGAGAGAGAGAGAGAGAGAGAGAGAGAGAGAGAGAGAGAGAGAGAGAGAGAGAGAGAATGAGTGAGTGAGAACAGTGGGAACAGTGTACACTTTGTACAAGACGAGTGTAATTCGTAACTAATCGGTAAACAATGGATGCCAGTGAGATGATGGAAGCTTTCCAAGCGCTGCTGCGGAAAGACACGGGGAGAGACAAAAGAAGAACGAAGATAAGAAAGAGAGGAAGCAGAGAAAAGACGCCGACAGGAGGCGGAAGAAGCAGAAAAACGATAGGATGAAAAACGCAGACAGGAAAGAGAAGAGGCTAAGGAACGTCAGAAAGCACTAATGCTAGAAACAGAAGAAAGACAAAAAGAAGAACGTAAGCAGGAGGCAGAGGAACGGAAGCGTGAAACAGAAGACATCAAAGAGTTAATACAGGAGCAAAAGCAGACACAAGAACAAACTGCTGCAGAGTTGGGTCTCCTACGAGGTGAGCTTAATAAACAAGTTACTAAAATATCGGAGGTGCAAGAATCAACGACATTAAAAATAGCTGAAGTAAAAAAATGTGTTTCGATCGTTGAAGAATCGATGTCTACAAAAATATCTGTCATAGAAGAATGTGTGTTAAATAAAATATCTGCAGTAGAAAACTCAATGGCAAATATAAAAGAGCAAATTAAAAATGAAGTTGAACAGTTCATGAAAATACAACCAAAACAAATTTCTGAACAGATTGTACCAATAATGAAGACAGAAAAAGACACAGAAAATAAGTCAAAAGAGAAAGTAACTTTGCCTGCACTAATGACAGTTCATGTCAAAGCTCCAACCTTGGACGGAAGCAGTCACTGGGCAACGTACCTGCACCATGCGCAAATAATTGGACAGAGAAAGACAAGGCTGTTTCACTCGTTCTTGCATTAAAAAGACCTGCGGCAGAATTGCTACAGAAAGTGCCATCTGACAGCCCAAACACCTACGCCGAGTTGATAACAGCTCTAGAATTACGGTATGGTGATAAACATTTGCGAGATGTGAACTACGCTCAGTTGAGAACAAGACGACATCGTTCCGGGGAGAGTTTTCAAGAGTTTGAAGCAAGTATCGACAGATTGATTAGATTGGCCTATTCTGAAGCACCAGAAGATTTTCGAATAAGGTTTGTGGTGCAGACATTTATTGATGGCATCGGAGATTGTGAACTTCAGCAAGTGTTACGAATGGCAAGGCACCGAAATATCTCAGAAGCTCTTGTTCACGCCCTAGAGTTTGAAGCTGCCAAGTCAGCGTCCCGCTACATTAATGGGTTTGTGCCATCACATTGCTGTCAGAAGACCCCTGTATCACATTGCCGTTACGATGGGTGCAGAAAACCAATGTTGTCGGCGGACAAACAATTCAAAAGTTCAAGAGAGTCGCAACGATTTGAAAAAGACAGAAGACCGAAATGTTACAACTGTGGAAAACGTGGTCATCTACGAGAGTGATTGCACCAATTGGAGAGGTAAAGCCCCAGAACAGCACACAGTTTCCACGCTACATACGACCAGTGGAAACTTGATTGTTAATGGATTTGCGGAAGGTAAACCAACATCATTTACATTTGACACGGGCGCAACAGTGTCCATTGTGCGCCCTGACTTAGTCAGCAACCACCAGCCTCTAATTAGCTCTTGTACAATGCAGACTGTGACTGGAAGCCCTGTCAAGGTGTTAGGAAAGGTAGACGTACGTGTACGCCTGGGTCTTCTCGAGTTAAGCCACCAAATGCTCGTTGCAGACATTGTCGATGAAGTGATTCTTGGCACGGACATTATGAATGCTTACAGATTCGTTGTGGACTTAAGAGAGAATGTTCTGAAGGTTGGCCAAGAGAAGATAAAGCTTTGCATGGCTAAAATGACAGGGTCTACCAGCCATTCGATTAAGCGAGTGGCATTAGTCGAAGAAAAAGTCAACAGCTCTGGTCAAGAAGAACCCTCCCAATTGCAAGCGGAAATGGAAGAAGAACTACCAGAGGAAATACAAATAAGTGTAACAACAAAAGAAGTGTTTGGAAAGCCAACTATGGGTGTCGAGACAAAACTCTTGCTTGTTCCTGAGCTGATAGAAGCGCCCGAGGGCAATGTGGCTGAAAATGAGGTTACGCAGGATGTTGTTGACAAGAACCAAACAAAATTGGATCAGCCAGTGGTGTTTAAGTCATCAGTACATGACGCAACGGGGGTGATCCCAGTAAAACTAGTGGTTGAGCGGAAGACTCGCATTCCTGGGAACGTGATGTTCGGATCACACGAGACTGAATTCGAAGAACCCGAGAATTATCTTTCGCAAGGACGTCCACCTATATCGCCTGGTAGAGTATTACTTCAGAGACGGTTTCCCAGTTCGGGACGAACAGGCTTAAGGAGGAGGAAGTATTACGACATTACAGAACAGTCTACGTGTTTGTCGAATGTGCCAGAAGAATCTGGCTCTAATGTGTGTGGCATATGTGACAGTCAACGCATCCGCGAGAGTTTTCTCGAAGCCGCCAGCTGCAAGGACTGTGTCAAGGACGCAGTTAATTACGTAGTTCACACGGTGGCGCTAAGCCGCTATTAGGAACGTTCTGGTCTGTGACCGGAAGTATAAATACATGGTGGCAGCGGCCTTAGTTTTCAGTATAGCTGCGATATATTTACAGTACGGTTCGAGAGTTATTATCGGGCGATATTACTGTGCGCGTTCAAGTGGTTATTAGTTAAGTGTTGTGTTTTACAATCGAACGGTATATTGTAATACAATCGTGTTTTAATATTAGTTGACATTTATTTGCGTGTGAACAATTTTTATTTGATTTGTTATAAGAGACTCTTTTGTTTATTACGAACTGTTTAACGGCCAAAAGTAAAGCTGGTGGTTAGTGACTTAATTGGTGTCTTGTACTTCTTTTGTTTCCACTGTACCTACGACGATCAAGTAGACAGTCGTAACAATATTATTATTCGTCTATCTCCGGATAAATATTGCAGGGGTAACGTTAAGCACACACGTTAGTAATTTTGTGGTACCAAGACAACCCATCTGTCTTCTTTACTGCAGTAAAGTTAAAAGGGAGATCCTTATACGTAAGTCTGCAATAAACCTTATCTGTTTTCATTTTAACGCTTCTTACACTACCGTAAATCCTACATTTCAAATATTCGGAGTATCAGCTTTGCTACTCTAGAGTAATATTTTTTATTCGGTCCTCACCTAAGGACCAGCCAAAGCACTAGCGACAGACCGTTCAACGGTATCACAGTTCATAAACATAATTGTTGAGTATCTGTTCTCATAATTATTGCTCTTAATTCAATTGTCTATTATATGATTTAATGAGTCTTAGGTTCTCTCATACAGCCATGCTTTCTTCGTCGTCGCAGAGCCACAGACAAATTTTAATAGATTAAAGATTATATAGAAGAAATTACAAAAATAGCGTGAGGAAACCTTTGCATGGTTTGACAGAATGTTTCAGACTTACTGATAATTCTAAAAATATGTTGGAATTTGAAAATCAAGTAGATTGCAATAAGCGTATAAGTTGCAGTTAAGGATCTAAAATAAGCGTTCTGAAACGGAAACTCCGACGAGATTTTATTTAAGATTTATGGAAAGATATGGATGAACAAATGTGTTTTTTTTCTTCTTACGTTAAACTGGAGAAGTTTTGGTACGTTGGTTTCTGAAACGTGATGTAGAATTTCTGTTGTTAAGTAATTGATAGACAGAATGCGGCGAGTGAACTCAGTGCAGGAACTGAGTTCAATTACTGTACCAGTAAAATACGATGGCTAACGTGCTACTCAACTGAGCAATAATTGAGAATTATTTTTACATAAAAAAGTGTTGTTACTGCGACGGTTGTCAGTGTTAGACGACCGATATCACTTATCAGAGTTATCAGACATTAAATCCCCATTATTCAAAATTTAGTGTCCGGTTGTGCGGTTGACAGTGAAAAATGCGTTCACTGTAGATATGTATTTGTGTGCGCGAGGTTAGGGAAGAGACAGAAAATGAGAGAGAGTGAAAGTTAGAAAGAGGGTGAGCTGATTTTTTATGACATAGTTTTCAGTTTCTGTTACAGAAATTCCACTATGGCGCTAATGTAGCGACGAACGTTTAATCAGCAGGAGAATCGGAAAAGGGGTACGATTTACAGCCATCGGTTTTCCGGTACTTTTGAGAGAATATTTTGTTTGCCCATCCGGCGGTCGACTCGGCGAAACACTCACTAATCGATAGCTCGCGTCGCCGGCGCGCTCTGCACACGACCTCTTGCGGTGACTACATTAACTACAAAATTGTATTTGCTGGCTCCGCCATGCGACTAAAAACATAACTAACTTTGCTTAAAGTCTCCGGGGATTTACTAGTAGTTCTTGTTCAAACGGAGAGAGTCGGAGTCAGTCAACTCTATGTGTGTGCTGTAGACTTTAATTGTATTTGTTGTTGCAATAATTAATTTACAACAATGCACGTTGCACGTCCCTCCCTCGAACGTCTGCTTTATGTCTCGGTACTTAACTAACGGCAACGGCGTGTAGATTTGACACAATTAGTTGCTCGAATTACGGCGAATCGGTTGCTCACTACCGTAAAATAAACATACATACAGGTTAGTCACAGAAACACCTATAGGTTACTATGTATTCATATATTTGGCGGGCAAGGTTAAACGCGATTTTAAAGACGAAAGTAGTAAAATGTACTCGAAAAAATATCAAGTTGTTCCAGACTTTCGGGAAGATAGTCGCATATCTCGTGTGGGTAATATTGTCTTCCTCTATAGTTAGTAATATAGACTTATGTATTCTAAATTTTCTGGACTAAGATGGAAAGAATTCTATCTTCCTTATTTTCTCCTTTCAATTGTCTGTTTTCCCCTCCCCTCTGTAGATTTGCCTAAATGTTGATCACTATTTATTCAAATTAAAAGTGGTATATGTAGTCTTGTAATCTATACGCTTTAGTAAGACAGAAAAAGTCTGGTAAGAAAGGAAATCTATATTGTAAACTTTAATATATTGTAAAGATATTATTAGGCTACTATTCTTATACATAGATTTAGATTTTCGCTTTCGCCTATAATTAACACGGTAAATGTCCATGTAGAACCAGGATGATAAATAAAACAGTTTTAAAATTTTTAAAATTGAATAGGTTATATTTTATTATTCTTATTTTTTAAAGACAGGTAGAGTCAGTGGCGCACCAGGGGGTGGGTTGAGAGGTCAGAACCAGCCCGAAAATATGAAAAATAAAATTTTGTAATCAATGTATGTACAAATATTAGTAAAACATTGTTACGACGGTCTCACTGATCGGCATATGGTACAGTGGAATCAAAATACAAGACACCAATGAAATCACTAATAACCAGCTTTAATTATCACAATTAATAATTTGTAATCAACAAGATAGTCTCGTACAAAAATTTAAGTAAAATTTGTCCACACGCAACAATAATGTCAACTAACAGAGTCGCGCACAATTATAACCTAATACAATAGCACTTTGCCACAATAGTTCGAACCTCACTTGAATAAATCGCCACTTAAACTGACTTCTAAGCGGCAGCTATCGTGGTTTTTGTAGATAGCACAAGTGTTCCAGATTATTCCATAATAGGCGTCAAAACTATTCGAAAACACTAGAGCGTAATTGATTGCGGCCTTGAACACAGTGCGTGACCGGTGAAGCTGGAACAGCCTCGATTGTTGACGCATGTTAATGTTAAGTGTCACGTACGCACACAAACATTACAGCTGGGCTCTGCTGGGGTAGCCGAGAAACATGTAGAACATTCTTTAATGGGATAACAATATGTACAAATAGTAAAAATATTGTAATTTCCTTATTCTCAATAATAAATTACTATTTTTACTATTACTAATTGATAAACTAAAAATCAGTATTTCTAGATCCCTCCTTAATAAAAGAGTTGTAACACTAACATTTCGTAGCTGTTGAGACCTGTTTCCCACCCTAATGAAATGGTAAGATAAATGCTTGTTACTAACTGAGGATTGCGGTGCACGTCAGTAATCAAGGCGCTAAAAAAACTGAAGGGTGCAGCAATACACCCTCATCAAGTAATAAACCCAAGACCTATAGCTCCGTTATTACTGAAGGATGTAGACCTTAACACGAAATTCGAAATTTTATTCAGAAGGTTTGATACAAGTGATGTTTATTTTTTGATTATGAGGTATCGCTACATCCTTAAAAAGCAACGCAGCTGACTTTGAATACTTGTTAAAAAGGTATTAAAACATTTTGGAAACAAACTGGAGAATCATTGCATAAATGATTGATCGCTAAAACTAAATAAAGGAACTACTAGGAAAGGATATTTTACACAATGTAAATTGTCTAACAACGGTGATTGAACGCTTTAGGTATTCAAAGAAAACGAATGAGATTCGCAGACATGACCTTTATAATATTTTTAAGCTAAAAAAATAAAAAGGTATATAAGATTACAAGAGTAGCCTACTATACAAGAATAGCCTAGCCTATTCGTCAAAATCGTATATTTTTTTAAGTGTATAAGAAAACATGTTCTCGACGGCGAATCCATTACTGCGATTAATTTACCGTGATATTGATCATCATCATCGTTCTGGAGGAAGAGAATGAAGAAACACAACTATAGTTTTGCAAACTTTTGTTCTTTGTTGCTAAGATCAAAGAAGCTTTGGGATTTAATAAACTTTTTTAATATCAAACCTTTTGCCCTTTCCGATATAAGGCAACCTCAGCAGTTCAACTAATCATCAACGGAAACAAAACATGAGAAACTACAACAGTCGTATATTCCAATAACTTTAAGTGGGAAATGTTATTAGGTATTAGATCACACAATAGACTTTTGAGATATAGGTCTGCAATTTTTTCCTTTTCCTTTTCTTGTTTTTGATGGAGATCATAAAATGATTTTCGACGTTGACCTGGCTCTTGGAAATCATTATTCGTTTTTATTTTAGGATTATTGTTTAGATTACCGGTACCAAATATTTTTTTCTAATATCTAGAATTACAGGACAAGATTTTTAAACGTCAGTCACCGTATGCTGATTCTTTGCCTAACAAAAAAATAGACTGACCTTCAATACTGCACTGCTTCCCTCTTCAGCATTCATACATATAGAAGCTCCAGTCCTGATGTTACACTGGCAATAAACGGGGGGGGGGGGGATGGTAAGGGATAACGACGAGCCACGGAGACATCATAACCTCAGGTTAAGTGCACGCGTTGACTTACAACACGTGACAGTACAGCGGGTCTCGACTCCACGGAACTGCTATCACAGACAGTGCCTTTGTGATAGTGTGTCCGTTTCGGAGCAATAAGCGAACGATACACTGAAACCGCGCTGATTACGCCATAATAAAAACGATTACTAGTTACTTTTTGAACGTCTTCTTTAACCAATAGTTTCTAAATTATTAAAATACAGAGCATGAATTATATATCGTTATGTACATAAATGCTTAGATGGCATCTCATGACGTGCATTAAAGTGCCAAACATTTAATACTTTTATTACCTTAATGCAAACTTCACACCAGTTATGATCTGCAATAGAAATTTTATAATTTTATCTCAGACATGGAGGGTAAGATATTACATGTGGATAAATTATTCGTTTAGCCTTATGCGCACATATATATATATATATATATATATATCATCCTTCTGAAAAGGTAGAAAGAAGTTATCTTTTAAAAGCATTTCGACATTACGAAATACACCCTGCCCTTGACCAGTTGATAGTGACCGGTAACGACTAAATACTCCCTGCTGACATCTTCCAAATTTTTGTAGAAGCAATTGTGTGTTTTCTCGAGCACGTTTGTAGGCGTACGTATTATTTGTATAAGTCTATTTGTCTCATAGGAAGAAACTATTAATATTACTAAGTGTTCGCCTTATTGCTGACACAAATTACTATTATTTTTGGCAGGTAAACCTTGATAAAGATTAATAACAAATACTTGCGCGCGCACATACACACTCACACACACCACGCACGAATTATTAAAATGATATATTTAAAGCGTATTTTGTAAATATTTTTCCAACTAGTACTTCGTTACTAAGTTTTTGAACATCACCATAAAATTGTAATCTGTACTGTATGACTAATCAAAATTATTACGAATGGTTCTTCTTCTTCATCACCTTCAGGGTAGACTACTACTACTATTACTACTACTACTACTACTACTACTACTACTTTTTTGTAGACTCAAGGCCTGCTACACCAAAACTTCACGCCATTTGAATTTAAACTATCTGCCGGGCTGTTTGGCCGTGGTCCAAGGTTTTCATTAAAACCAAACGTTTCAGCAGCACCACTGGCTGCCATTGCCTTAACCACAGTACTGTGGGCCTAACGTACGACATCCCGCGTTAGGTTGACTCGATACATCAACTGAAGACAGTGAAAGCTTTCGAACAATAATATGTACCGCCATTTACTTTTTAGGGCTCCCTCTAGTCTTTTTCCAGGGTGGGGAATACTCTGAAACGTTACTATGAACATGTGTATTAATTTAATATGTATATAAACACATAAAATAATCAATCAAATATTAGTGGTAACTATAACAATATATAATAATATAAAGTATTGAAATGTACATAGATGTAAGTGAAATATAAATGCGAATTGAATCGAAAGAGGCTCGGCTATGCTACAGTCTGGCGCCGACAAAATATGTTACAATACACCTAAAACACCCTTATATGTCATAAAAGCATAAAATGTTTTGTAGTGTAAAACCAGCAAAAAACGCCCATATACCGTTAGGTTAACGGTACTGTGCCCTTCAACAGACACTAGATGCCACGCCAATAAGTATGACTATTTTAGAAAGTAGCGTCCCTTTTTAGGGAGTCTAACGAACGTCCGCGTACGTTTATCGCCCGCTCTCTGGCAACCAATCACGGATAGCGTCGGTAGTGAGCGCGAAAAAGATACAGCACCGGAATGGATACGTTCGAATTTACCGGAAAATATGTCAAAGTCAAGCCAATGGGAGTATGATCAACAAGAGTTGTAGTGAGGGAAGGACTCGAAAAACTATAAAAAAAGAAGTGAAGCAAGCAAAAGGGGAAGTCTAAGTTTAAATTTCACGAAAAACACGGTAAACCTGTGTCACTCGATGTGAGCAATTTTAATACTATTACTCTAAGTTCAAATCTATAGATTATTTCAGTTCAATAGTTGAGAGTTGAGAAAGAATTACAGTCATCAAGAAGTTTATTTTATATATGTGCGCGATAGTACGTACGGACCAGAAGATGTTTAACTTGTGCGCGTAGATTGCAGCAAGAAGTATACTTATTTATACGTGTGCGACGTCTAGTACTAACGCGAGCGAGTGCAGTAATTACAGAAAGTTTAATCAAGTGTGATTAGTGCAAAGGGTAGTGCGATGTTTAACGCAGGATTACAGTTCGTCATTCTTCTATTTGGAATCCAGCAACAAGTAACAGTATATCATTTATGATTCATAATACAATAAAATTACCATAATTTTAACATCTCAAAATTAACTCATCTCATTCTCAAAAGACCCACGAGTTCAGATACTAAATATTACAATTTATGCTATATGACATGTTTTGGTGAGTTATGGTATAGTAAAGTAAGGAAACAAGTTATAATAATTATGGAAATGGTAATGGAGTAGAATAATTGAATCTATTGAAGATTATAGAAGTCATAACAGTTAAGAATTTATGATACATATATATATTTTGATTATTATTGAGGATTTAATGTGTTAAATGAATAAAGTTGAATCTACTGAGTATTCATTTGAATAGTACTTGATTAATATGATTTCAAAGAATCCGTAAACTAGAGATTTTAATAAATATTTTTTGTTATTAGTTATAAAGATGATATAAATGATTAAGTCTCAGATGTATTAAGTAATAAGAAGATAACAATATAAATCTTAGTATATGAACGAAGTGTTATTATTTCATAACAATCCTGAGATCTTCTGCTCTGGCGCCAAAGTAAAATAATCAATAAATACAAAATGAGTGGAAGTATTCAATAATAAATATATCTAAATATAATTCGTAATTCAATTTAGTTATATTTAGTACACCAATACATTGAGCTAGTCTTTAAAAATCTTAATATTTGACGCCACAAACGAGGTGCAGTTGTCTAATTAAGTGATATTGGCGCCTTTACGTGGAACCAAAATTAAGTGATATTTGGCGCATCCAACAAACGTGGTGCTCTAAAGTAAGTAATAACTCATCATAACTTTGTTGACTAGGCGGTCCTCGTTATTCTCACTATTCGCGCGTGACATTCTTCCTCTTCTTCTCTGCACCCAATCACTTATTTTCTGGATGTTTCTCTTGCATCATGATTTCATTCCCTACCGAGGAGTGTCCGATTCAGTAACCATCTCATAATCATCATCTCGGTCGCTTCCAATATTTGCACTGTTTTCACTAATATAATATTTTCGTTGTATAATTTGTATTGTACAGTGTAGTTTATTAATTAATTATTTACTTATATTTATTATGATCATATGTATTTATTATAAATAAATATTATGTACAATCGACTCAGACATACATTACATTAGGTAATCACATCATGGCCAGAAATCGCCTCCGTACTGCTTGTGCCTCATCCCCTCTGGTTCTCCCCAGGGAAAATGTTGTCCACTACTGCTACACAGACCCTGATCTGTCTCTTTACGCGTCTTGGGCTGCAACCTAACAACCTTCGGACCGTCGGCTGGCCACACACGCTTTAATTTTATACTTTTTTAAACGACGCCTCTTCTAGTTTTCATGAGTACCCCTGTAATTCCGTGGATTTACATTTCATTCCATGTGGTACCTAGTTTGCATCGCTAGTCGAATTCATTGCGTAATTATCTGCCCTGTATATCACTGCCGGAATCTCACTTCGATTAAAGATTTTCGTTTTTGAAAGGATATTTCACCAGGAGATTTCACTGTTCTCCACAGCGTTTCTCAGCATTTCAAACGAATCCATTATGCGACCTTATTTCCACTGCATAGCATTTCTATCGTTTATTATAATTACTTTATTCAGTTTTGTCATAACTGTCACCCCTTATCATTATTTTATATCTCTTCGGTTTTGTTGTGTAGACATGAAAGTGTAAAAATGTTTGACTCATAGAAAGGAAATGCAAGAATTAAACAAAATATTGAAGCATTTCACGGAGATAAATGTAAATAACAATTATAAAAATAATAGGATGAGAAGGAAAGCAATAAGATGGTTATGTGGTTGTGTATTAGAAATAAAATGAACGACATTGTTGACAGAAAAAACTGAAGATGGGTAAATATTTGGATAGATTATTTTGGTAGATGGCAGATAGACACGAATATGCTTGGCTGGAAACCAAAAGACAAAATACGGCCATCACCATAACCATCATCACCTTTCCTTAAGCATTAGGCTCACAGGTTGTTGCAAACCTTTGGCACAGAGCGTCAGCGCGTTTCTGATTGAGGTCGGCTTAGTCAGCTAATTTACCCATCAGTAGACAGTTCACAAGACTCGTGCTTTTACCCTGTCGTCCCAAAAGTCAGTTAACTTGAAACTGTGTTCTGGATCTGAATTTTTGTTTGAAACTCAGCATGTCGAATAGTTGATAAAAGATTTATTGTTTATGACCTGAGATACCTGCAAGAAGGGTTAGCGCAATGTTCCAGGCTAACCTAGTAGGCCTACATAAAAAGCGAATGAAATGAATAGTAGCAAAGGTCGTCCGCCTTTTTGCATATAGATGGCGTAGAACTGAGTGGACCGAGCCCACACCATGGTAAGACGAATCAACGGCTGCAAAGCGAGCTATCTCTGCTGGATTCGATAAGGATGTAAAAGAATTGACGGAGTAATGTTTGCGGGCGAACAGACGAGAGCGAATAACGATACCCTACGAACATTTGTATATTTACAGTATTATGAAGTATGATAAGATTGATTAGGTCTGCGTATGACCTATGTGAACAAGGTATAGCTTGTAATGTCGGTGCATATACCCAGTAAACACAGATAGCACAGCCGTTTTCCCAATTACAGTACAACACTATTTCACGCCCTCGCGCTATATGTTGTGTACAGAATGCTCTCAATCTGTCTGTCGGTTGCAACTGAGATTGATCACTGATATGTTGTACGTACAAGTCAGATACAAGACGTAATTGGATATTCACTGAATCAGATTCATGTTAGTTAGACGGACTGAAAACTGACAAGCAACAGAACAGGAACGTGCGCGCGCGAACTAGGACGTGTTACTCTGTGTAATCTTGTTAACATGCCAGCTCATATGCATATATCGTTTTGTGTGTGTGAATGTGAATCTGTTCTCTTCTTTGTCTGTTTGTGCTACTGCAGAATAATCATTTTTTATTGAATATTTCGATTAAAGTATAGTAAAGTACGGCAAAAAAGTTTCGTAATTTTATCTTAAGACAGACGACGCCTCTGTCCAGTGCTATTGTATTTGTGTCTTCAGCAAAGTATGAGAAGATGCCTTAGACGCATTTCAGAGAAAATTATTGTGGAAAATAAGTCAATAATGGAGGGAAGAGCAGCCGTCTTCCGTTAACCTTGTTCTTCCCAAACTCAATACAATTAGAATACTAGAAGAGTTAGAGGGTTGTCTTGCCATTATTTAATATGCACACCTTTCAAATTTGGAAAATAGGTTTCACAACCATCGTGCAGGCAATCTTTTCATGGCGAGGATATGCCGTAAATATAGTCCTCTAGGTTAGGGGTTGGCGGAAGGTTTGTAACTCCGCCTAACTTAAAACCACTTTGTACGAACAATTCGTATAGGCCTACATAATATATAGATGTCTACACTCAGTATAGCAAAAGGTCCATCCGCAGAAAGTAGACACTAATCTAATTTGAAGCTGGTAAAATGGATCGCGGTACACCATGGATACAATCGTCAAAGGGTACCTGAAATCGGATAGACTGTAGCCCCAACCAAGGTGTGGAGGAGAGGGATGAAGAGGAAGACTAGGAGGGAGAAGAAGATTTAGGCAATGAGACATGACTCGTTTCACCGAAAAATTCATTCGTAATTGGAATTTGTTGTGATGTTTTGATACTGTGATACAATTGTACCAGCTTAGTTATGAGAATTCTCAAATGGAAGATAAAAACAGGTCCATGATCTGACCAAATATAGTCTTAAATAAGAAAATTAAGAAAAATGCGAACTCAAAAGCAAAGAATGAATCAAAAGCAATAAATGAGAGACAGACGTCAAAAGAAAGATGGAGGGTAGAGAATGAAGAGGAATGTTTAGAAAGGAGAAGAAAGTGGGAGAGTGAGAGCAAATTACATTATGATTGGGTATCGGCCGGTCAGTACAGTAAATACTGGCCACGTCGCTTCGTGTTGTGTTAATTAATTCGGCTACCTTTGTGTTTATGTACAGTGTTTGCCCCGGTGCTGCCACATGGCCAACACAATGCTATAAAATGATTGCCCCCGCCGCCGCTTGCAACTTGTTACAATCAACCCGGCCATCTGTTAAGCCAGTCACTAGCTTTCTTTATTAAACTATTACAGTACAGTGCCACCAGAAAGTTCCTCCCCAATGAAACTGTCGCCACACTAAGCTAATTCAGCTTGATGCTAATTTGTAGGCTACGTAGTAAATTTTTGCTTAGTTATTTAGATAACTCGATGTGACTTTTCTCATCGTAGATTTATATTTCGTTAGTAAATAATACTTTTAGAGAAAAGTACAAAAATATGAAAGGAAAATATATTAGAGACCGGAATATCTGGAATAATTTACGTTAGAATATTATAACCTACCGCTTTCAATTAGTGTGCTTGTTCGTGTTTACGTGTTGTTATGTTGGGTGTCACACTCCGCGCACTTTTTTATACTTACTGATGGCTAGTTCCTCTGCGACGATGTTGTCCTGCAATCACAACTTAATCTACTATATGTATGCGGGCGCCACTTGGATATTTTGTTCCAAGAAATTATTATTATTATTATGATTGAAATTAAATTTTTATTTCTTAAATTAATTATATTAAAAAAATGTGAACAAGACAGTTTGAATTGAAAATAACGTATGTTTAATGAACTTTAAAAATCGTCTGAAGGACTAACACTCGAATTAACAAAATTGCAGAGTTACAAAAATATTATTATTCTCGACAAGTTTTTCAATTAAGTATCGGCTAATAAATATTTATTTACTCAGTTGAACAGCATGAGTTTAGTATATGAAAAATCTTTATACTCAGGACGTGACTCATTTGAACTACCAAGACAAATCAATAGGATGCTTTACAAAAATTGTGTGATTCGAAGGTGTGTGACATGTGTAGTACAATTGTGTGACAAATGATACCAGGTAAAAATGATTTTAACTTTTGAACAACTCACGTTCCGGTGGGTAATTATTTCCTGCACTGGACACTTCTCTTGGGGACGTTTTCAATCTTGCCTCTTCGTGTTGACGTTCCTCGTGCACTGATAATTATTTATAAGTCAAATAACGGTTCTTAAAACTCCGCACGATTGAAATAAGTTTTGCACTGCGTCTATGCTTTGAATTCTGGCGGTGGCGATCAGCTGTCTGCGTGGTTTCTCGATTCGGCCGTCACAGCGCTAGTTCCAGACTCATGTAGAAAGGCTCGTGTCAGTAAATCGTTTTGGGAATGTTGTCAAAGTCAGTTTGTCTTTAGCAAATACCAGCAGAATTGATTCTCTCTATTAAAATTCGGTCCTTTTCAGGGCCGCTAGTATTTTGGCTGTGTGCGTTCTATTAAATATGGCGTGTTGCTGCTCTATTCAACAACACGTTGGCGTATACTCCTTGTAGAGGTTAAGTCAGTATTTTGTCATGTACGGGAAAAGCCTTTCTGTGTTCTCGGGTCGAATTCTCGTTCTTCAATTTCGCCTCGGATGTGATGATCAGTTTCATGGGTGATGTGTCTCTTCTGGATTGAAAGCATAAAGTGTTTTTTTGTCAGATTTCGTCTTCCTTTTATACTCTGTAAGGCTCATTGTTTTAATTTTTTGACATGAACTTCCGGTGTATTTGTGTAAAAATTCCTTCTAGAATGTTCGAGAATAATCAAATGGAACATCATAGAACAAATTTGACTTCCGTAGAAGCTTTAGAACAAAAACTTCTTATTCTTCACACTAAGGATATTACTAAAATTATTCTGGTATTTGTCAAACAATTTTACATAACTACTTACAATCTGCATGCCATTACTATTTTTTGGATTCTCTGCTTTCAGCTGAATATAATGATACCAATTACGATTGGTTTTGAACAAATTGAATCTAATAAAATAACATAAAATACAACTCTTACCTTGGAATGTTTTCACAAAATTCTAATTTTCTACTTACTAAAATGTTATGAAGTTGCTTGGTTCTTGCTATAACATTAATGCATAACATAATTATCTTTTCATAACAAAATAAACAAATATTAACACATATAACATATAAATAAGTTCAGTTTTGTATAGGCATTACATATGGCCTAGGTTTTTTGTCACTGGTTCTTTACAATAATTTGTCTTTTTCGGTATCATATATGGGAGTTTTTGGGTATTCACTGAGAGTTTGTTATATTGTTTATCTTTTGTAATACCTGGTTTATCCTGATACTTTTTATTTTTACTGTAAGATTACTTAGCATCATATTGTTTTGCATAAATGATTTGTTTTCTTAGTGTGACAAATTTCACTCTTATATTTCAAATTCTTTAAGAATTAAGCTTGTTTTCAACTGAGCAAGTATGTTTCTAATGTACATTATAGGATTGTACCTTTTTCCTTTATTTTTTCTAATATTCTGCAATCATTCTGTCAAATATGACTATTTGTGTGATTGTTTTTTGGCCTCAGCCTGGTATGGTATAGGTAAATGGTTTCATAACATGACTGTTAAATTGTTTTAGGTGGTCATATATATATAAGTATAGTTGCAGTATATTGTATTTCAACTTTAGAATACAATTTGGTTGCATTTTGACAACATTAAATTCATAAATATTACCATTTTATAGGTTCATCACATGTTTTCAGTTAACACAGTTTTTGACTATTTTAATTGATTTCTATTCAATTTACAGCTTTCTCTATTTATGATAATTTGTTCGTCTCTGTGTAGTTGACATTCACATATAGTTATTATATTAATTCTATAATAATTAATTTTTACATAAGATCTGAGTGATTGGTCTCAAATCCAACACATTAATATTTTTTGTCATAACCTTTATATATTTTTTATTTTAACTTATATCCTTTTTAATGGCGTATTCAAATCATTTAATACATTTATTTTATTTATATTACAAAGTATAATCATGGATCTTGTCCATTAATTCACAATAAATAGTTTTTTATACCCTATTCAGAGTTACATTTCTTAATATGTAATGGCCTCATTTTGGCCATTTCTGAGATTATCTGGTTCTCTTATAGTATTTTACTAGTTTTACACTTTTCTTCACTTAAATAATATATATGGGGTTTGAGTCTTAGTCATAGTCTTTGTCGTTTTTTCATGTTGATGATATTAACTATTGGACAATATTACAACATTTTTCGGATTACTTGGGTTCGATACTGTTCACCTCACTTTCCTCTTATGATAAATTACTATGCAAATAATTTCCTTTATGGAACGTTCTGTGACGTTACAATGTTTCTGAATAAGCAAATTTTACACATAACTGAAGAGCCGGTTAATTACATGAAATTTTTAGGACTAATTTAGTCGAGGGATTGTATGCATGTGTGTTTACGCGAGTGTGTGTAGTATTCGTGTAGCGCAGGAATGTCTGACAAGACCGTTTTATTACTAAACCACAAGTGACAGTGGGTGGGCGAACAGACGAAGTGGTGACCTTGACAGGATTACACGACCGCACCATAGCCGTCGAGATTATGAGTCTCGAACTTTATCACTGTACCGGTCCGCATCATTTTATTTTTACTTTTTGTTATTAGGTAACAATGCATTATACGTATTAGTTTAAGGAAATAATATGGTAATTCACTTTTGATGTAAGTGATAGAAATTGAAATATTAAAAGTTTATATCGGTCTGCAGCGGAAGAATATGGGCCTATTCGTTTACTCTTGTATTCGTGACGACCTTGGTCCCGACCGCTGACGGAATAATACAATCTGTGGTCTTCTATTTACGTATTGCCAAAATCGCTTATACCACATGACATTCCTATCCTAATATAAAGTTGATGTTTAGAAACGTAACGACTTTCCATTAATTTTAATTTTAATCAATTTAATTTTTTGATTTACTGATTAATCAAATTCACTGTTTTATATTTGGTACAAAGGTTAAAAATGGACAAAAATAAGGACAAAAAATGTGTTAAAAAATATGTTGGTAACCACTTCGCGGTTAGTAGAAAATAGTAAGGTAAAACAATAATTTTATTCGTTGCTGATGTGTAACCGGAGTTTTAGTCTGACCGTAGTATAATGCATCATAGAAAAGTAATATTAATGTATGTTTCATGTGACATACATACTGCATGCTCTCGCTACGTGCAAAGTAATATTTTATCCGGATCTGTAACTGGTAGTGGATTTCTTGAACTTGAGAGTGTGCGCCCGTACCAGAGCTTTACATGTATGCATATTAATTTAAAATATGGATCCTGGTCGTCGTCAGTGAGAACGGATGTAGGTCAGCGGGACGCCTGCCCGCCGTGTCCTCTCTCTTCTTCTCAATAGCGCGCACAACTTCATTAAGAACCGCGCGCAATCAATCAACGTGCATACGGCTAAGACACAAATTGTAGCAATTAAATTGGATTTGCATACATATACAGTTGTAACTAACTCACCGTAACTCTTCTCCAGTTTCCCTCACTCAAAGTCGCAGAATATAAACTGTTTCGGAAGTAACGAATATTATTACATTATTATTTTATTATTATTATTAATGTTGTTGTTGTTGTGGTTACTGTTGCTGGTGGTGCTCCTGTTAATGTTGTTGTGGTTGCTAATATTATTGTTATTATTGATCGAGCAAAGTGAATTCTCAGTATTAATTTGACCATTTGGCATTTGTCTGTGTATCTATCTGTTTGATAACTTTTGAATGCATCAACCGATTTTCGTACAACTTAGCAGGTGTATCTTCACATTTACCTTACAAAGCCTTATTGTTTTCAAGTTGATCCAACCTCAGCAACAGAGAGAAGGTTGCTATGTAATATATAATATATCTATGTAAAATAAAAAATAAAAAAATTAACCATAATCTAAACACAGTATTCCATTTAGGACATTTAAAAATTTCAGGACACTAAGGCCCAAGAAAGTATGAAAATTTTGAAACAAATTTTTAAAAATCTGTGCGGAGTTCAGACTAAAGAGAATTTTAACTCAACTCCGAATTTGGTGTTTGGACTGAAAATTTCGTCTTTATCTTTGTTTAGCACCATCGGCCAAAACTGGAAGTCAAACTTTTGAATATTGTAAAAGTCTATATGGGACACCATACTGTGAGACATGCTATTACCATACGAACTCGGTATCATTAAGAATTCGACTAAATTAATGTATGTCAACAACCCCTTGCAAATTTTGGATCTCCGCCAGAAAGTTGTAGGCATGTTTGCAAAAAAACTTTGTCTATGGTACCAGTTATGTACATTTGTAAAAAGTATTAGATACAAAAATGGAGATATCTACAAAAAGTACATAAACTTAAAAAGCTCAATTATTCATCATTTAAACATAATGGTTATAAAAACTAAAAAACAAAACGATGCTGTGTTCTGGATTTTTAGTGTTTATTGTACTTTTATAATGATAAAAGGAAAGTAATAATAACGCTTCACAATTGTTATTGCACTAAGAAAAGAATAATTCGTAGGTTAGGGGTTTTGTAATTGTTTATTTTTCGAGGTACAGTCAAACCGTTGGTAACAACCTGTGGTCACCTCTTCCTTGTTTCTCAGATAACGCTGAGGATGACACATACAAATAACTTTACTCACACCTTTAATAATATTAAATCTGTTAATTTTATTTCATCTAATAATAAATCTATTTCCTTCTAAACAGTGAGCGAGTTCTGCAGCTCAGGAAGGTTACTAGTTATTATTATTTCTTATTATAACTTTTTGTACTGTACTTTTTTTATTACAACCAGTTAATTGGAAGTTAATAATAACGAAACGTTTAATTCTGTTCTGTCTGTCAAACTGGGCACAATTTAAAAATCTTTGTTTTCGAGGTGTATTCAGGAGATACACTTGGAGAATATTAGTGCGGTTTTCAAACCAATTGATTTACAGTGGACCACACGTACGTAATGAGACACATCCAATGGAAAGCTCATAATTATAACATAGAACTCTTGTAACTTATTAGTCGGTGATTTAGTTAAGCATTCGATAGTACAGTATAAACCGGTCTGATATCCTGAATGATACGATCTGCTGAATGTCATTAGAATAATGATTATAAACACTACGCTAGCAATGTAGCAGTGTAAACTCTACGCTAGTCAGCTAAACCAATAGAAAAGAGGACGGTCAGCTGACCATATTCTTTATTATAACTATCGGAGTCATTCAGATTGATGCACAATCTTCCACATAATTTAAGTTAACACTACAGGCTGCCTTAAGAAAACTAAAAATTAATGAGTGGCTTGATGTAAAATTATTTAATATTCAAAATGTTGATGACCTAGCCTAGTTTTGATAAAGACTTAAAGCTGAGAACTCGCGTCGTTCGTTCAAAAAACTTGTACTGAACCCGAACTCCCAGAAGGATACAATAAAATTTACAGAATCTGTTATTACTATTATATTTTTAGTGTGTTCTCTAGCATGAAATGGCATTTGTTTGTCACAATTAAATCGTTTGCAAACGAGAAGTAACGAATTTATAATGGAGATGTTTGGATAAAAACACAACTTACTCCTTGTACTCTATTCTATCTGTGACAATAAACACAAATAGAAATTAGTTCGTAACTGATAATTTGTTTTTAACTCCTGTCTGGCATATTTATTTTTCAATTTGAAAAACGGACGTTACCATGACTCTTATACTTGTCAAAAAATGCACATTTCGTTTACACTAGACAGTATAGCCGTCTTTAGACAAATAATTTTAACTAACGGAAATAACATTGCTGCACACCACTGCAGTAAAAATTACCGATTAGCGCTTTCGAACTTCACAGGTCATCACTCACATCAGATGGGAAATATCTTTATTATAACTTTATTAATTAAATAATTTTAGTATATAGATACGTTGTCAAATTGCTTACGCACTAATCTGCCACTTTAGTGATAGGGAGTCATATGTAAACGGCAATTAAACTACTGAAAACTGAATGTAAATAATCAAAATTGTAGTGCTAAAGGAAACATAAAATTCCCTTCTTTGTATTTTGCGCCGTGTTGGCCGTTAACGTAAAGGTAACTTCATGCAATGCTTCTGTGAGTAGCTCATCTCACTGAAGGACACGCTGGAATGATAGGTTGGTGTCTGTTTTACAGTTATTTGTCTGAGGACAGCTACCGAGTTAATGTCGTTAAAATTTTGATTTTTTTTTAAAGTAAATTAATTCTGGTCATCGTCCGTTTATCAAATCTGAACGCAATTAGAAGTCACACGAACTACAATTAGAAGTCAATGGTAATTGGTTATACTTTAGACATTAAACGTTTGATTAAACAATTTTCTTCTTCTTCTTCTTCCTCTACCTACAATAGACATAAATTGCCTGTTACTGTACACATCTCTTCCCTGGACTTACAAGACTTCTCTATAATTGTGTACAATGCCACATTCGAAATGGTTCTGATTGGGTCTATTCAGTTCACCTATATTCTTCTATTTTCTGCATTTTATCCTGCACACTGTACAGTATATTTTTCTACGTCTCTTCACAGGCCTGAGGAGTGTCATCTTTACTGCCTGTACGTGGTTTCCTTGTCTCCTACTAGTAGTAAGAACTCATGACTTACTTCCATAAAGCAAAGTCCGCATTGCAATTCGTGTGTATTTTCGTATTCTATGTTTAAAGTGTCGGTTTAGTACACCACACATAATGGCAAACTCACTCGTTTTGTTTCCAAGATCGTTGTTAAATCCATATGAAATTTTGCATCCACGGTAATTAAAACGTTTAACCTGTTCGATGAATGTTTTTGTCAACGAATATTTTTCCACTGGCTTGTTTCCGAGAAGTGCTAAGAATTATAATAATGTTGTTTATAAACCAAGTTTAGAAATACAAATTATTTAGGAAAGACACATAGGAAACAATCAAAGATTCATTATTTTTGGACCAGCATGAGCGTAATTTGAAATTTGATGATAAATAATATTTAACATAGTTTTATATTTTCCGTGAGTGAAGAAAACAGACTGATAGTAAGTAATAACGAAGTAGCAATTGTTACAAAAACTGAGAAAATTGTAGACGCACTTACGTTAACAGAGGAGGTAAAGAAGGTCATTATAATTATCATAGTTTATTTTATACGCCATCTTCCGTCTAAGATTTTGAATCCGTGTTCTAGGAAAAACTTTTACGGCTTCTAAATTCTACTAAATATAATCCTCTTAAATTTCTTATTTGATACGTTTTAGGTCTTCGTCTTTGTTCTGCTCCTCGTTGCTCTTTATCTGCTTTATTGAAGTTAGTGAAGCTATTCCTACTTACTAATAAGTGCTTATTGTTTAGGGAATCGAATAGCCTTCTTAAATAACATCATTTTCTTTATTCATCGTCTTCAACAATTCACGTATTGATTTGGCAACACTGGTAAACTTCCGTTTATGTCAGCTATAATAACGGTTCCCACTACGTTAACGGTTAGTGCGTTGTTGGCCGCGAAACAATTCATGTCGTTTGTAAGAAGCGTCCAAATTAGAAATCGGGACAATGACTCGTTTTCGTTGAGCAAGCAGGTGTAACCTTACTGAAATTAATGACCTGTTGAGGGAAGTGTATTTTATCATAGTATTTTCGTGGAGGCGCTCACAAAATGTGTCAAGTTGTTCGCAAATGGCCGCAGGGATATCGAGGATGATTACTGGCAGAGAAGACAATAGACTTCGACAACTTTGAAGAGTTTCACCAATTGTTGCTTACAAATAGGCGAATCACACTGATGACGATGTACAAAATGCAGCGCTGGAACGGTTATCGGATATTGGACGGGAATTTTTCAGCAATGGCACCGAAAAACGTGTGTCGCGCTATGATAAATGTTTAAATAAAATTGGCAAGTGTGCAGAAAAGTAGATCTTAAATTATACTTTCAGATAATTAAAAAATTTTCATAAATACATATTTCACATGTTGTTTTCCTTATGCTAGTCCACTTAAATTCATGATTTCCCCTTGGATTATTTCACAACGCCGTTAAGAGACATATTTTTTCGTCATTTAGCTTAATCCAAATTAAATTGTACTACATAAACTTAAATGCGTTTACATAAAATACAGAAAGTTTCGTATAAGTTTCGTATTTTCGTACCTACGTTAGCATATTTTTAGATTTTAGAATAAAAGTTTCACGTTGTTTTACACTGACAGTTCGTGTATTTGGTTATACGATGATCCTGCCAGATATTATCATTTTGGTTAGTGTTGTTACCATTCTTGCCCTTGTAATGGATTCCTTTTAGCAAACCAATTGTCTGAAATTTAACTGACAGTCTGAGCGTTAACTTGAATTACCGTTTTTAAGTTGAACTTTCTATATTATTTATCAACTACCAACTTTTTGTATCATTGCAACTTTTTTAATTAATGTAAAAAAGTATATAAATATATTATGAATGGATAGATTATTATTTGTAGACGTGTGTGCAAGGGAGGGCAGTTCTATATGGCATGACAAAGACTGAAGTTTAGTGCACTGTTATTGTAAGTTTTGTTTTTAATAATTTTTCGTCCGCTTTGATTTTAATTAGATTCCAATTTTTGTGTGTTATATCTTGCCGGTGCGGGAGATAATAACTACTTTCTCCACAAAGGACTGTATACGGATAATGAGCTAATTAGTTTGTGCATAAGACATATCAAATTTTGTATGTACGTTGCCAGGGGCAGATTGTGTTTGGCTTTGTAGCGTCGTACGCTATTGTTAATTAGAGCTGACATCGTAAGACGCACTGTACTGACGCCGAACGAAAAACTTTTTTGGATGTACGCGAGTATGCGTGCAGGGAAGTTTGCGCTTTTGTTGGCTCTGCCGTGAATAGACTCATTATTTCTTCAAATTCGACCGTTCAGCGGCTTGAACATTACCAAGTTTTTGTTAACACCTAGTAACCTTTTTCTTAAATTTATTATTGTTTATTAGCGATACGCAAATAAATTTTAAACAGGCCTTCGTTTTTATAAAAATAAATATCATTGACAAAAAAATGCAGAGAATATTGTCGTTCTCACTGTGATGTTAAATTTTTTACTTTTATATTCACTTTTTTAATAAAATATATCAAACAAATTTATAGGCCTAAGTCAGGAGCCACAGAAATAATAACTGAAACCACGTTCCTTATGTGATGTTGCAAATACACAAAACTTGTAAAATTGTATTAAGAAACTACGGGTCACCAAATCTATCATTCGTAGACTTGCATGGTCGGACCTCTTAATGGTGACCCATCTAATACCTCTCGCTGGTGACCCATGGTGACATTCTCAGCTATACCACTGAGGATGACACATCACAGAATAGGCTGAATTCTCTGCATTGATAACGATACCAATAAAACATGTTTGTCAACCGAATAGAGTGTTGTTATTAAAGAACACTAATCATCGTTAACATTCGTCTACTTACTGCTGACGACGAATGCTAGTACGGTACTTAACTAGGTCATCCGATACATATCAAGGTTTTATGATGTTACAATTTTATGAAAATCCGTAAGTTTTCTGATCAATTGTTTCTGTTATATTAGATCTCGTTTCTTCGTAGTATCAAATGATATGGCCTAAACCAGTCTGTTATCTATCCATTTATTTGTTCTCAGGCTCTTCCTGTTAATATTTACACGGTCCTTTCCACGCTGCTCTGTGGAGTTCTCAGTTTTGTGTCCACAGATTCATCATGCATGTATTTGATTCTTTGGTAACTACGAACTGATTAATAACTTTCCTTTGTAATCAAAAAAGGCATATTAATACTTCCGTGTTTTCAAAGCATTCCAATCTAATCTTAATCAAATGGGAACTGAGGGCATTCCACTTCAATTCCTTTATTACATCAGAAAGTATAATGTCAGTTTAACAGAAAACGGTTTGATCAAAACTTTCATGGCACTTACCACAACTACTTTTATTGTACTTCAACGTTATTATTTTAGTAGTGTAAGTTAATACTGTAAAAGCGATAATGGAGATAACGTAAGAACAAAAATGTTTTCGTTAGAATAAACACAGGAAATTTATTTGGCTGAAATATATTCATCAAATCTTTTCCTTCTTCCCTCTATTTTCTACTTCATCTTTTTCTTTAAGGATATCAGGTTTCCAATCTGTTCCGTATTCACTAACCCCTTTGTTCCTCAGTAAGTATTAAATGTATATCGATACGAAGAACGGTGTCGAATTTAGATAAGAGTCGCCCATCGTAACGATTAACTTTGTTAACGAACTCCCTAAATTATAAGCGTAGTTCTTAAGCCACTTCCTACTGCGCGATTGATTCGTGTCTCATGTGTTTTTAAATATCATAGCACCACGTCATAGTTGTACACAAATATATAGGAAATATGATTAGAAGTATAGATATAAGGGAAGATAACTTGGGAACAACTTCATCTCGAGTTTATATAGTATGTTGTGAATAGTGTTTCAGAGAATTTCGAAATTATGGACTTTCAAAAGATGACGTGTGATCAAGGAAAATGGAAAAGTATTGTTCTACTCAAAAGTCCAGAAAGACAGAGGGAAATAAAAACAATGAGGTAAATAGAAATTTAACAGTGTGAATTTTAAGGGGGTTATTGTATGAGATCAAAATCATTGATATTATTTAAATTATTTTTGTTACCTAACTAATTCTGTACACGAGATTTAGCGAACATAAAACAATTTTCAGTCCACCATCAGGCTATTTGGACAATACACAACAAAGTTAAAATGTAGGCGTGAATTTTAATTTATTTTAAAAGCAATTTCCGCTTTTCTGCCTGCAATTAAAAGTATGTCTAATGCAAATAGACATTAGTTATGTCTATAACTTTAAATGGTGACAACATTCCACTTTTATCAATGTGCTGAGAATACTACATAGGGCATAACGGTTTTGCTGACTGTATTAACAAATACTAAATAATTACTACTCGCAACAAAATAAAGCAAAATAAGGTCTTTTAGCCATCCATTACAATATTCCTTCATATTTATTTTATATTACGAATACAAAACATATTCTACGTTGTGGCGCGTAAATTTTAATTTCCATCAAAACAGCTAGCGATAAATTGTGTTACCTACAGGAGACGATGCTGACAAGAAGAATACGTTATCGTCCGCAGGGCTGAGAGCCACTCGTTCTTACTTGACCAATTACCGATACAATTAGTGCGGCGCATGCGCATTACTGTGGAGATCAGCTGATTGCGTTAAAGACGCCGACTAATGGACCGGTAAATCCTCCTATCTCCTACATCTAATTTTACTGATAATAGGTTTTGATTAGATTCCATTCCACCCTGTGTTTTTTCTTAAAGAACGATGTTCTCCATGGCAACAGAGTTACCCGTTGTTATCCTTTATTCGTTATACAGTCATATGAAGGAATATATACTAAGTTAAATAACTAATCAGTTTACTGGACACACTAAGCAATTTTTTGCTATTGTTAGTAAAAGCAAAACAGGATATTACTCTATTAACTTCGTTAGTTGCATTAACCGTTCAGCCGATAAACCTTCTTAAACAAAATAAACGCAGCAGTGACGGGTATACGATTTCCAAGTAACAGTAAACATATGTTATTCTTAAAGCACATATTGTATCTTAGTACATGCCTCACTGTAATAAGGGTGCTGATCTCATACGCTACCCAAGTGAGAAGTTGTTCATGTAAAACTTCATGTTCATAAATTTTATTATTATATACATGCAAAGTGAAGGTCCCTTGGGTCATAAATTAAATAGTTTAGAATATAACTTCTTTTTTATTCAAGCTATTTCGACATGTAGTGTCATTATAATGCCATTACAACTAGTTGTTTATATCATTTGTGGCTTTCTACGTTTTGTCTCCAGGTCCATCTCTTAAGCGATCTGCTTCGTCCGCTTTTATTGGTTCTCCCTAGGGCTGGTACATCTCTATGGTATCGTCCCTTATGATCAATTAATTGCAATGGTAAGCTGTTTGACTTGGTTAATATTAATTGTGTGTTCTCTACAAACAGTATATAGACTTATGAAATGATCAACGTTCTGTTCAGATAGTTGTTTAGAGAGGAAGTGTGTCAGCAAATTGCAAGTTAGTCAATCGTTTTCCTTATGTAGATATGCTCCCACAACTGCATCCTTTGAAAACCAATCTCACAACTCAATATTGCTCAGCTATGACTTGATTACATATAATTAATTACGATTCGTGAACGTAACTTTGTCTTTTTTATAACTTAGAAACATCATAATGTAAATAGAGTGTATGTGCGTGCGCGAAAAATATTACACTTAATTTACGGGAAGCCAAGGCACAACTTGATTTTTAAAACTAAAGTCCATGTAGTTACGTAATTAAAATTACAGACATCATAATTTCTTTAGGCATGAGAGTAGGTATGTACAAAAGAAACTTGTTCATATTTGTCGAAGCTACTGTCAACAGTGTTAGTGAAACTACAGGAAACAAAAGTGCATAAACCACCTTGAACACAAAAATCGTAAACTGAGAAACAGAGAAAAATGGAAAGTACCTACAAATTAATATCTTAACGCTTTAATATTCAGGTATTGTTTGAACACAGATTAAAAGTTATACTGAATATCGCGTTTATTTATCTAACTTTTAAAAGACTTATACAAACAAAATGTAAAATGTAATATTTAAATAATTTTAGTAGATGCAGGTTTTTAAAACGAATTCTACAAAAGGCTGAACAATGGCTGCTAAATACCAGACGTGATAAGTGTTGCTGCAAAGAATCACATTCATCTGGAACGCGTGTACTAGTGACCGGAATAGAATAGAATATTTTAATAGGCCTACACGATTTTTGCACATTAACAAGTTCATCATCTACTTTGACTTCTAACTTTGATAAATCGGACAAATACCCACTACCTAATGTACCCACTATATTTGTAATGTCCTCTTCTGAAAGGTAAAAGAAATAAAACTTAGCTGTTCAGTCCGGATATAAAACCTACTAAACCCACAGTTACAAAATGTAACAGTCAATAATATCAGTAGTCTTTAATACTGTAGTGCAATTTACTCATAGGTTTCTATTATAATAATTAAAATATAAAGTATTCAATTATCTTTTATCCACGGTATTCACATGTGAAAACAGTTGAGGTATATGTAAGTCTTACCAACCTTTAGAACGAGAGGTTGAGACTCTCGCTACCAGAATGCATTCCAGTGCCTCACGTAGATATACCACAATGGGCATTACACGATAAACAAATTCAGAGCAAGTATAGAGGAACAAATGAGGCGTGTTATATACGAGGGGCATTCAAATGGGATGAAAAAATTTCCCGGAAATCCGCGATTCGTCCCGCATTGTTAACGCTTGTCCCAGTGTTCCGGGAATGGACTACCGGAGTACAGGTATGTCCCGGATTTTAAATAGTCTAAAGTATGAGCTTTGTTCTGATGATGAGGATGAAAAATAGAAGGAACTGAAAAATAAAAAACCAGTCACGAAAAATTGAGAGATTTTTTTTGCGTATTTTTCAACTGTGATGATGAAAAACAGTGTACGCTATACATGTGAACCTTGTAGTTTCTTGCTCTCGAAACCGCCCTCAGTGCTAGCATAGAAAGAATATTCTTATATATTTAAATTTAATATTTTGACTATGAATGCAGATTAAAAGTTAAAATACTAGCTGGGCTTTTTCAAGACTTCTACAGTTTTTGAATGGACTGCATTGAATTGTATAAGTATGCATGGAATTTTTCAAAATAAGAAAATACTACAAACTCTGGTTAACTGAAAAGTATTTTTGGTCGAAGTCTTCAACCTCAGAAACATCAAATTTGAATACAATTTTGTGTGTATAATAATAATAAACTTAATAAATTTAAACGACTATAGAAATGAAATAATAATAATAATAATATCAATGTAATGTATTTAATCTCAACAATAACAATTCTAATAAAGTAGGTTAACGTGTATCAATAAACGTTTTATAGAAAATATGAAATCGTTAAAAATGGTCGCAAGTTGGTTCAGACAGTCAGCCTATTTTAAACAACACAGATTCGAAATGTCCGATCACTACTGACGTAAATAATATGTATTTTTTATATTTACTGTCATCATGACGTGCGTAAGCATGAAATAAGTAACGTGACAAACGAAGATTAGATTAATGTACTTGAAACGTTAGGTGTCACTTGTCTATATTTTCCTCGCGTGACTACTCCCACATCCTCGATAAATGAGCTATAATCGAATTGAATTAAGGTAGTGGCTGGTTACTTCTTATATAGTGAGCCATAAGTAATTAAAAAATAATGGCACGAAGTGCCATTTGTTGTAGTACGCACAAATATCGGTTTAAAATTGTACTCTTGCACGAATGAAACAAGTAAACGTAAGCGTTTCGTATATAGGCTTACTTGTTTAATTATTAGCTCGTAATTTAAGAGTTTTGACAAAAGTTTAAAAGGTAATACAGTGTAAGATACTTAACATTTAGAGACTGAATTTTGAAATTGTATATTGAACAGCTTAGGTACTCAGTTTTATTATTTTACTTCTTAAAATTGCAGCTTGTTGATTTCTGAGAGTAAGCGATTCATTTCTTTAAAAAAACAAACCTTAAGCCAGCCTGAACCTTTGATATTTCATTGTGTTGTATCGTATTTTTTTCACTAAATATCTGCAGAACTGCACTAAACGCCACACTACCCTAAGTAACGCATATATTGTACAGATATTTTGAAATTGTACGTTAAGTAGCTTACGTAAAAATAACAATAAGAATAAAACCCACCTTCATTATTTTTTTCTGTAAACTACAGATACATGTATTTCGACAATAAACTGTTTTTCTTTCCTTTAAAGCCAACCTTAAGCTAAATTGAAACACACAGGTCATTCTGTGGTGTTGAATTTTTGTTCTTTGACAGTCTGTTTTATTGTAACTACAGAATAATTAAACACTAGACTATAGTGTAATCATCAAAATTGTCGTTAATATTGTAATGGTACATATCTTCACCTAACAATAATGAAGAAACATGAAAAATAAGTTATTTAAAATAATTAACACTAGAATAAAAAGGGATGAATCAGAGAATAAAGAATGGGTGATTCATAAATAATAACACGATCAAACGTATTAAGGTAATTAGAAAAGTAACCTCTAATAATAAAAAAGTAACAAACAACGAACCAAAATGTTAAATACGATAATACATGGCGATTTAACCACAATGACCCAATAGATGGTAAGTGAGAGAGTAGAACCAGCCCCAAAAACCAAGAATACAAAATAAATTATGCAATTGTAAGTGAGAACTAGAACTAGCCATCACACTAACATAAGAGTGTATAAATAATAAGAACAATGATGAATAAATAATTAGCATGGAAGTGTGAAGATATAATCAGCCACAACACCAAGGAAGTGATATATAAAATATGGCAAAGTGAAGTAAACACAGTGAAAGAGTACGAAACTAGTGTTGAACCAAGAAAAAAAGACTAATCAATGATAAATTGTATAACGATGATTGTAGAAACAGACAAGCAATCTAAAAATTAGAAGTATTAATTGTTAAGGACTTAAGATGTAGAAGGGTACACTAACCCAAACAAATAGAGAAAACTAGGACAAATCACACTAGCACGACACAAACATATCAATTGTATAATCAAACCATATAGAGTGAGAGATAGTAAGTTATAATGATGATGAACATTTTAAAAATAAAAATGGGAAAGAGAATTTTTAGTAAGCAATACACTAATTTTTGCCCACCAGTAACACTTAATCCATACTGAGTGCAAGGTGTTATTATTAATATCCCCAAAGTGAAAATAAACCCCCTTAATAGTGATAAACACTGATAATACAGTGACAAAAGTTTATAAGTGCAAAAAGTGAGTGAGAGCTAATAATGGTTAAACACAGGAAGGACTGTGATAGTTAAAAGCCAATATAAGTGGACACCAAAATGTAACAAAATAAACTAAAAGTAGTAGGATTAATAATAGGATTATCAATAGTAATAATTAATTATCATGTTTTAAATTTTTATCAATTAAGATTATCAGTAACAGTTCATATTATTACATGAGAGTAAGAAAAATAGACTATTAGAGTGTCAATACACCGTATAGAGAATTTCTGAAATACTGAAAGATAAAAACAAATGTTATTCACCCAAAATTGATAAGGGAAAGACAATTAATAATCATTATAAGATTTTAGTAAAAAACATAGTAAAATATTATTAGAGTATCTAATTAATGACCTAGTGTCAAATAAGATTAGTAATAAGAAATATAATTTTGTTCAAAGATTTAATCAATGTTTATATGTTTGTTTTTTACTAATACTATATAATAATTATTGCTCACTAAAGAGTATGAGTAGGTGATGAAAATGAACATTATCAGTAATGAAAAGTAAATAAGTATGTTTTAATGAATAAGAATTATGTCTCAAATAATTATGTTATAATGAATTTTAAACCATAAGATTCAATGTTATATGTTATGTAATAAATAATGAGAAATAAGACTTAAAAACAAATAAAAACAAAACAAGAAACAAGATAAATACAGACAAACAAAATAACACTAAAAGGCAGTTATGACAATAGACAAGCTAGAATATGAAACCAGTAAAATCACACACAATTACAAGAACAGACTTAAAACCATTGAACAAATAACCAAAATCGTGTATTAAAAACAATCAGGACCCATACAAGGGGAAAATAAAATGTAATCTGTGTAATTAAAGAAAAATAGCCAATTGCTGTTTAAGCGTAGGCAAATTCCCAACTGTCAAACTACAAAAAAACTTCAATTTTGAGAATTAAATAACAACATTAGTAAGACTAAGCCATATAAACAATAAAAGACAATTAGACAATCATGTTAAGACAGAAATATAATAGTAATCATGTAAATTAAGAAAACAGGGTAATTAAACAAAATCAACAAAACTGTCAAAATGTTGATACCTAAGTAAACACAATAGTATTGGATGTCAAATTAATCCTTGAACCAAAATATGAACAGTGGTAATGATATTTAATATTAAAAAGGGAATACTGAAGATTAATTACATTCAGAAGATCTGTAACCATTTAAAATAAAAATTCAAATATCCTAACAATGGTCTTAAGCCAATTTTAACCAATCAGAAATTTTGAGTTACCATGACAACAACCGAATATTGACTAATTTCAGTTAGGAACAAGAGAATCAGTAGTGACGCTTAACTAGAGGGTCGCCACGCCGTGAAGGGCCCAAATTTTGACTTAAAACATTGTAAGTGCCCATAACTTTATGAAGAAGGACCAAACCAACTGATGAGAGGACGTTCCAACCAACCTAGACCAAGGACCAGCTCAAAATTAATCCAGATGACTGTAATATATGGAATTTAACAAGAAGAAGACGCCGGACATCCCTGAAGCCCAAGACCGAAGAAAGAACTCGACCTCAACCAATTAACCTACGTTGACTACTGACAATACACCTACTATCTACTAACGTTAAGTATTGCTGAATTCATTGATTTCTAAAAAACAAATTCTCTTTCCAATTTATAACTAAACCGTGAAACTCTCACTATCACTAGAAGTATTATTTTTCAAGGATTGATAAATAAAAGAGTAATTTGTAAACACTGAATAACTAATGATATCCTATGTACAACACCAGCGACACTGTCACACACTTTAACACTACAATACTGAATTTACAGTAAACCTTGTTTGATTTTAATGCTCACAAACATTAAGTGATATATTATAATTTATTATCTTGTTATACAAACTTCTGTGTCGTACTTAAAAGGACTCTATAGGCAGATTTATTTAGTAAATAATAACCACGCTGTCTTGTATCGAATTAAAACATTGTACTGCCAACCCAGCAATCCGCTGAGTGAACGACTATATATTGCCGAGGCTAAAATTATTATATCAATTACTATTTTGTATAAAGCGTTAACAAGAATTAACAATTCAGACCCTAATAAAAAAGTGTGTACCGAGAACAACTGTCCAGTATTTATTTATAGAGAATATTATGTATGTTTTGTTTAATAGCAGTGAGTCAATATAACCAACATTAGTTCAAGTTGGTAACACGTTTCCCCCACTCAAACGAGAATCGGTTACAGGCCAGTCGGCGAACGATTCGAATTTACACTAGTGCATTGTCAAACCATACAGGTAAAAACTTTTAATTGTTTTCTCGTAAAACAATTTGGCGCCTATCGGGAATTACAAAAGAGTGAGAAGGGACAGGTAAGGCACACAGGCTACCAGACGCTACCGAACGAACCACTAATTACGTTCGCTAAACACAATACTAAAACTTACAATTCCAAGTCTAAAACTTATAATAAAGACAGAATACCAGTTACATTACAATATCTGCGGAGATTGTCCGAGAGATGCATACAGTTTGGTCGTTTAACGATCCTTCGTTCACTGTTTTAGGCAAAACTTTGCAAATATATAGTGGTTAATCATCGGTTGTTAGTAGCACTGTTTTATGATGTTTTAATTAATTATATGTTATTATTTTCAGAATGTCTTCAAAGTTGTGAGTCAGAGATTAACGTCGGTTCTGCTATTTGTTCAGAGTACCAGTAGCCCATAACTTCTGGTAATAGTTTTTATCTTCATCAGCCAGTAAAAAAAGGTTTTACATTATTACTTCGTTTTCCCCTTTTTCATCCCGAAGTGTTTTTTTTTCATTTAAGGTTTTCCATTCTCTATATACAATTACGATTCTACAGGTTATTCTTTGGTTCAGTCAGTAGAAAATAGCAACCACAAAAGAGCACACTTTGTCTTGAATACAATTTTTAAGAGTAAATTCTTAAACTATTTATAAGTTCATATTAAATTTTACAAATATTAAAGTAGAAAAAATAAGACATATTTTATAATTATCGTATTTCATATTATTTCGTATTACTTCATTCATATTAGATTTTATGATTATATTCTACACTTCCCTGAAAACACACACTTTAATTGTATGCCTTCTTTTACCTACAAAAGAAAATGTAAATGAAAACGGACAAAGAAATTGTGTGTTCTCATGGGAAGTGTAAAACGTGGTTGTAAAAAGTAAATTAGTATTGTGTAAATGGCTGAAGCGAAATATGGAACCTCAAAAGTCATTGGCACACCTGCCGTATACACTGAAAATGAACGTGTCCATGATGGTTACAGGGTTAGCACGTGATACGAAATATGGAGATGGCGGAAAGCAGAAAATTCTGCAGTCTGCAAAAATCTTAGCTTTACCACTTATCGTAAGAAACTGAAAAAACGTGTTTCTCATGAAAATATATGTTTTTTATATGTCTTTTCTAAATTACGAAAGCGTTTTCTTTACCAGCTAATACCGAACGTAATACTCATTCCATTCAATTAGTCCTGATTAAGTGGTGGTGTCGTTTAAAGACAGGACTGTACTTATAATATCCGTTCAAGTATTAAGAGGTTTATGGATTGCTCACATGGCTATGCGTTCTCTAAATGTTCTGTCATTTCTAAGAAACAACTGATACGTAGTATACTTTTTCATATAAATCAGATCTTGCTGAAATGTTATGAAACAACATAAATATCCGATATTTCTCTTCTGCGTTGTCTTCCTGTTACAGCACGAAGTCAATAAAAATTTTACAAGCGTATAGTATTTTACTGCTAAATCAGAGCATTAGTGTCTGAGTAGAAAAAAAAACAACAAAAGTTATCAATAAAGAAATAAAATCTTTATATTTAGTTTTGATAAACTTCTATTGCCACATTCAACCACTACGACATTTATGTGTAAGTAAAAATTACAGTAATAATATCTACGTCTTATATACCAAGAATTATATATATATATATATATATATATTTTTTTTTTTTAAATATAGAACAAGTGATGCACCGTTGCTCTGCGCAAAATATAATTTCCAAGAAAATGTCTGTCGGTAATCACGTTACCGGTAGCTGACAACGCTAGGTGACTCTGACAAGGAGAAAGCATAGTGCTGTTGTCCGCAGGGCTGAGAGCCACTCGTTCTTACTTGACCAATTACCGATACAATTAGTGCGGCGCATGCGCGTTACTGCGAACATCAGCTGATGGTGTTAAGGACGCCGACTAATGGACCGGTAAGCTCTCTCCTCTGCTACACGGTACTTGTAATTTCGTTAATAACAGATTTTGATTAAAACTCATTCCGCTCCGTGTTTAGTCTTAAACAGTGAAAACCACAGCTACCTTATCTCCGATAGAAGCCCGCATAGGAGAAAAACGACGTAGCTGGACAACTAATCAATTTACTTGTGCGTACCAAGTAATTGCTTGTTAGGTGTAATTAAGACAAGCGGAATAACATTTTAATTACTGACATCGCTGTTGCCCATTAGTACACAGTACACACACCGTCCTCTCCTTGTAGTCTATTTAAGTGGTCTATTATCAGCAAACTATGAACATTAATTACCCGAGCGTTGTACAATTTTGAGAGCAGCTTTAAAATACATTTCCACATAGGATTACAAATTACTAGGTGCAAATTAGAATTACAGTACGAATAAAATCAGAGGAAATGTTGGCTGATATCATATAGTGTATGTACTTAAGGAGTGCTGGAAAAAGAAATTCTAACTTACTTGAAACGAATGAATAATCTTTAGTCAACCTAATGTTCTAGTCTTTAATTTATTATGGTTTCGTTAGATGTTACTCAGTGTTTTAGTAATTTTTACCTGTCGGCATATTCCACTGTTTAATTTTTATGTGACAATTATACACTATTATGAGCCTCTAATTAAAATAGTTTGGTTGTGTAGGTTAGATAGTAAATTTATGAATACAATTGAAAAGTGTTAAATGAAGAACAAATGATAGGACCAAAAGTGATAGTAATTGGATATGAAACAGATAACATAATTGTTCAGATAAAAGTGAGTAGAAGATGTAAAATGTTTAGCAGATTTTAGCAAAGTCACAGGATATGAAAGATCAATCAATATTCATCGAAGACTTTAAAAGTGGCAAGGAGAGGAAAAACGAGGTTTATGAATAAGTACAGACTGCTATTCTCAAGAAATACTGGATTAAAAAAAAAAAAAAAATTATTTGAAGACTATTGTACAGAGCGTAGCCGTATAGGCCTATGTCTGTGAATAAACGAGGTTCGAAAATAGAAACAAAGAACTATCAATACTGTGGGAGACATGGTGCTGACGGCGAATGCAGAGAATTTTATAGAGGGAAAGCACAAACACTGATGGATGTTTATAACAAAGTAGAGGAAACATTGTAGAAAGCGTGTTAAGAAGAAATATCAATGTCTGGAGCACTTAAAGACTCTCAAGCGTAGGCGGCCGTAGTTGTCATAGTTGTCAGGCATGTTAACCGAACTATTATACCTTACATCTTAATTAAGATTGTACTCAGTTTATCACTTATTAAGATCTTAAATTATTCTACAGCGGGCAGTTATACCTTGTTCACGAAGATGGCTGCCTTGCGTGAGGTCGAAACGTCTGGCGTTTCAATAAGTGTTAATATTAGACCAGTAACATTAATATTAAGACTGGTATGTGTTAATATTAGAGCCGGTAAACATGCCTGATAACTATGAAAATTAAGGATGATCATAGAAAGAGATGTAGATGGGAGAAATGTTGGGAAAACCAAGAGCAAAATTCTAGCATCAGTGAAATTGAAAAGTTATAGAAACTATGAAAAAAAATTTTACAGGATTAAAGGGCAAAAGATTAACTGCTTTACAAGATCTATGAATGGGTTACCATAAATCCTATTACTGACAAATATTGACGAGGAAAAGTAATAAAATAAAGACAAACAGAAACGATCAACGAACAACTCGTACTGTTTAACAAGAAACAAGGACAAGTATAAAAAGGACCATTAAGTAGATAGAAACAACGGTTGTTAAGTTGTTAAGAAGTACATGAGAAAGTGACCTCAGTCATTTCACAACTGAATAAATAGACTGATGTGAGTGCTGAATCTGCGTTTGTGTTCGTGTTTATTAAATCACAGCATATCCCACTTAAATAAGTGGTGAAATAAAATTAAAAGGGGATATAAACATTTTAAAAAAGTAAACGATAAGTGTAGTCCGCCGTGAAGTCAGCCGCAGAAAGTAACTTTGGATTACTTGATTGAATTCCTGATATTGTTGTCTGTGGTGTTGGTCTTAGATTAGAGTATATAATGTGGGAGACTCTAATAGTGTCGTTACTTAATTTTTCACATAAAAAACAAATGCTTCGGTTCAGATCGCGCAAGAAATAATGAACGAGAGAGAGAGAGAGAGAGACGAAGTGCTCCAAACTGATTAGTTTTAAACAACAATTTAGAAACTACAGAACTGTTTTAGTTAATAAATTGTTTATGTTTCCGTAGAAAAAGGTTTCCTGCACGTGATGTGTTGCAGTAAGATACACAAACACTGCGATGAACAGACATGAAAACCAAAGATACTAAGTTTAAGCTAACGTAATACGTCAACCAGCGTGTAATGAGATGGTTACAGTGTTCCGTAGAATTACTATCTTGATTTCTTAGGGCTAACAAATACATTGAGTATAAAAGTGGGAGCTTCATATACGGCACTGTCGTGCCCGGCTCATTCATGTACACCTTGCGCTCCTAGGGTAGTAAACTGATTTAACGAGTTAGGAAATACTGGGAACGAAAAAGCAGTGTTGTCAAGTGAATCAGACCTCTGTTCCACTCACAGCTACCCAAAATTTTCCCACTGACACAAATTAGTGTGCCTTAAGAAAAATGTAATATTTTAAAGAAGGTAAGCATATTCTAAATGTTTAAATACTATTACAAGAATAACGTAAATATGAGATATATTTTGCTGTTAAATTATCTGTTTGGAGTTTGATGACATCTGATGACAAAATGTACGGCCGCCACCAGAGCGCAGCACTACGGTAATTTCTTTCATCATAGTGTACACGTTACATTAGCATTAACTTCAGGACCGCCACCATATAGCAGTACCAAACACGATTCAGAGATTACACAATCAACTTAATTAAACTTGAATTTACTAAACATATAAACACTTGGTATAGTTCTACAGATAATTTTATTTTTCTGACAATTGTTTCATTAGGTTGGATTCGAACTGGGTTTGTTCACAACATCGATGTATACTATAGTATACATTGGTGGTTCACAATAATAACACATCCGTTCTATTATTTCTTTCAGAATGCATCAGGTAACACTTTTTAAACCCACTATCGTGTTTTGAATTATTTATCCTTTTAAAACTATGTTTTAGGCAGGATGAATGCCTAGGATATCATACCACGATAGGGGGTAGACTGTGTAAAGCTCTTTCATGTGTTGAATGAACAAACCGAGCGTTCAACGTCATGAACTCTTAGTGATATGAGGAATCCACATCAATGATACCGCAATGCAGACTGGATAGTAAGTAAAAGAAGTAGGTAAAAATCAACAGAACCTAAGCAATTCAATAAGAAATGCTGACGTAGTAATAGAAAGAATATTAATATTACGTTGAAACTCATATTACGGATGTAGAAAATGAAATTTACTCGTATGTTATGTGAGGGACTTTCAGTGCTGGAATTTAGTTCAAGCAATTTAGCTGGCTGGATGCGGAGACATTATCAGTGAGGTGTCATCAGCATGTGATCTTGCTCATTTAAGTCAGAGTGCTGCTTATGCGATCCTGTACTTTAGGATTATGGAAGTAGAAAATTTCATGTTTCATTGAAAGAATTTTTTGTAACAGGCCAAAGTCAATATCAGATTACAATCCCGAGATAACCAAGAATCTGGTGGTTTAGTATATTCATTAGATACTTTATTTTGATCGAAGCCTCTAATCAGAAGAAAATGGAAATGGGACACACGGCAGAAGTGAGAACATCAGTGTCGCGTGGCGAGTGAACTGATTCAACGTGTAAAAGTCTGCTGGTATGTATTTGGAGTAAGAGAGATTTTGCTATAAAGAATTAAGATTGAAATAAGTATGAACTGATAATTAAATGAGTCGATGGCATAGTAGTGTTTATATATACCTTATTATGGGTAATCGATATTTACACTGAACCTAAACAGAATCATATCATACGTCGTATTATTTTCGCTATACATACATATGCAAACAATATGTAACAAATAATTTTTTTCAATGTGACAATATGATTTACGCAATATTTAGTTGAAAAGTGGATTGTGATATGCGTAGTATAATAATTAAGTTTCTTACATATTGTAAAATAGTTAAATTACTAAATCGAATTTTGAAAAATAAACTTACAGCCAAATAAAATAAAACTAGAATCAAACGAACGGATCAGCTAAGAAACATACAAAGTAAGCAAAGATACTAAATTATAGGCCTACTTTTTCGACGTTTCAAACATCTCCCAAACATTCTCATTGATGTTACTATAAATATTGTAATAAAAAGTAGGTACCACTGATTTTAAATTATTGTAATGAAGTAATCAGTGAGAAAGTTGTGTAAATATATTAGGTAAATAATAGAATAAGTACAAGAACAGGATTTCAAAAATATTCAAATCGATCTTTCAGCATATGAATAGATTAAATTTAATCGGCCATCTAAAGACTACATGCCAATTTCAGTTCTTTACTCTTTATTCTTTTCTTTTTCTCCAATATTCTTTCATCTTTTCACTGTATCTCTTCTTCCTGTCTTCAGTCCACTTTGAACCTACGTTTTTCTCTCTCCTAACCTGCATTCTTTTCATTTTTAACAATTTTGCCCGAAAAACTTCTCTTTCAATTGCTTCTTCTGCGTGTATATTACTTTTTTCTAAATCCTTTTGGACTTCTTTAATCCAACTTGATGTTTCCCGCAACAGATATTTGAAGATTTGCTTTGTCAACCTATTGTCGTCCATTCTATGTAAATGTCCAAAAAGTAATAGTCTTCTTTTTCTCATTGTTTCTGTTATATTTTCTATACTTTGATATATTTCATAATTACTTCTTAATTTCTAAACTTCTGAAGTGTTTCGTGGGCCTAATATTTTTTTAATAATTCGTCTTTTCAAATGTTCCTAGTTCGTCTAATTATAATCCAATGCTAGACGTTCACTTGCATATAGGCATTCTGGCTTCACTACTGTACTGTAATGCCTTATTTTCGCATTTTTAGATATGCACTTTTTATTGTAAATATCTTTTGTTAGCCTATACCATATGCCCTTTCCACTTTATGAATTCTTTCTTCTATAGTAGATTTTTCTAAGCCATTCTCTTGAATTATTTCTTCTAGATACTTAAATTTTCGAACCCTCTATTTAACCAATATCTGTTACCAGGAATTTTGGCCCATTTTTAATGTTCGTGAGAAATTTGTTTTTATCTGCAGAAATTCTTAAGCCTGTTCTACTGGCTATTTTCCTCTAAAAAATTAACTTGTGTTACTGCAGATGTAAGATGTTCAGAGAGTATAGCAAACTCATCTGCAAATGCCGAACAGTTTATTTCAATACGTTTTTTCCTTATTCCCAACATGATTGGTGATATTTTGCATTCCTTTAATTTTTCATTCCAAATTCTCACTACTTTCTCCAGGACACAGTTGAAAAGAATTGGGGATAAACCATCACTCTGTCTTACACCTGTATTTATTTTGAACGGTTGAGATATTTCTCCCATGAATTTTATTTTTTGAGACTGTGTCCGTAAGGGTTTCAAGGATTAGATTTACCAATTTAGATTTAACACCAAATTCTCGGATTATTTTATCTACAGTTTCTCTATCAACAGAATCAAAGGCCTTTTTGAGATTAACGATTGTTACTACTATTTCCTTTGAATTCAGTAGCCTGTGACGGATTATTGACTTCAGAGTTAATATTTGTTCTGGAAAGGCTTTGCCCTTCCTAAAGCCACCCTGATGGCTATCCAGTGTTTTTTCTACTCTGTTCAATAGAATCTTTGAAAATATTTTATACGGAATTGGAAGTAAAGATATTCCTCTGTAGTTATCACCCTTCTTATGCAGCGGATGTATTAAGGCCACCTTCCATTCTTCTGGGATTTTTTTTGTTTTCCAAACGTCTTCAAAAATTAATTGTAGATCGTTTTTGATTTTTGGTAGAGACCATGTCAAAAGTTCAGTTGATATGAAGTCTTCTCCACTAGCTTTCTTGTTTTTCAAAGTTTTAATTATAAATAAAAATATTTTTAATATTTACGTTATTCTTGTAATAAAATTTTATTTAAACAATTAAAATATGCTCACATCCTTTAGAATATTACACTTTCCTTAAAACACATATATTTATGGTAGTGGGGAAATTTTAGGTAGCTATGTGGGGAAAAGATTACACGTTGAATCAGCTTATTTTATGAGCGCGAGGTGTACGGGAGTGAGCCGGGCACCATGGTGCCGTATATAAAGTTCTCACTTCAATAATGAAGAGACGGCAGTGAAATTTTTTTTAAATTTTAAATTAACGTTAAATATTCTTATTACGTTATCCGTTATTTTCTTGTTGTCTTAACCAGTATCCCTTAACTAAGAGAATAAACAAAACATGGCGATCTCCTTAGTAGCCCATATGAAGTGGCAAGACCTTCGTAGTGGAGTAAGAAAATATTTACCTGCGATAGAAAGAAATTTCTACTCAAGTAAAATATTTACACAAGTAATTCAAGAAGACGTGAAAGACAGGCAGACACAAATACACACGCACAAGTCCGAGCGGCTTATCTGTTTTAGAGGCAGTATTATTGTTTATATACTTTTATTTTACCTCTAAAAGTAGGAGACCTGCTGCTTTTGCTCACTACAGAATCAAAATCGATGAGATATTTTCGTTAGAGCGTACGTACACAATAGGATGAGTCCATCAAGCAATGGATCACCTTCATATTGTGTGTAAATACGTGTTTGTTACGCCTCAAAGATCAGTCTTATGCAACACGTCACACGTATCCAAGATTAACGATTCTGTCACCTGCGTTAGAAGTTTCAAATATTACAGACCAGTATTTGATTACAAAATTTCACGAAGACGTCTATATCTACTCTTACTACAATCTACATAGAACATTAGAACGCAGTAAAAATACGTATTTGAATATTGTGTGTGTGCGAGTGTGTGTGTGTGTGTGTGTGTGCGTGCGTGCGTGTCCACGGCTACGTTTGCTTTGCGCAGAGATGCTTGTTCACCTTATTCATATCAAAAAAACGTTGCTTTATAAAGGTGCCCTCTTTTGAATATGACTGCGCTATATTATTATCAGTAGTTCGAAAATAATATTTTCATACAGTAGTGTTCTCGATGTTATTGTTGTAGTCTTCTAGGCTCTAATCGGTCACCCCATGTGATATCTCATTGGCTTCTATCGAGAATACGATTCATTATAAATGAATAAATATATAATGTATAAATGTATAATGTAGTCGGCCACTCAGTTAAATGTGTGAGACAGAGGCTGTACCGTCATCTGAGACCTATTAATGAAAACCAGAAAGTGTAACGTACAAAATTAACATAATTACCATAAAAATTATAAATTAATTTGAATTAATGGATATTACGCTGCAGGTTCTTGTAACCTTAGAGGATTATAAAAATTAGTGTGTATGTGTGTATGTGGCGCGTGTGTGTGAGGGGGGCGCGGATATTTTCAGATGGGGTATAATCTACATATCCACATACTCACACGCTCTCTTTGTGCTCAACATGTCAAAAACAACGAAACTGTATGTTAACAGAATGTTTTGGGGTTATTCACTCTGTTCATCACACATTACAGGTCTACTTTTTTGTGGAGTGCGTTTCAATAATAATTAAAATTTAATTACTCCCACATTACACCGGAAAGGGTTTAGTGATCAGAGGATAATGTTTAGGGCAGACGTTATTGTTTTCAAAACGCGGCCGCTTCATTTTGTTGAATGCTTTATTGGCAAATGGTTTATTCAGTTTGCTGACGAGTTCATACTCCGTCGCCGAAAGATAGCAGAATGCCCAGTAATGCTGCAGCCTTAAATACTCAGCGCAAGGGAATGGGAAAATCGGTTTTATGATAAAGATCAAGTGGTAACCTCAAGATAATGATAGTCAAGAACTTTTTTTGTTTAGTGGTTGCCTATTGTTCTGAATACTAGAACATTAAGAAAATACTTAGAGGTTAGATATCTTTTTTATATTTTTTACTTCACTACGTTTGTTTCGCTTGATATTTTTAGTTAGGAGGCATACATTTCTTAATTCTTCATCTTCTTCTTCACGGCTTAGACTGTTTAGTCGGTTTCGGCTCCAAACTGGTCGGACCTTCTCTTCTTGAATCTTCCCAGGCTTCTCTTCCCTTTCGGCTGATACAATAAAGCTACCTTGGGGAATCTGTCACTGCCCAATTCTGCTAACGTGTTGTTTCCAGCTTTCTTTGTAGTACTTATTGATGATTCAGTTTACTTCTTCAACTTTCAGCTCCTCTCTTATCTGATTGTTTCATTTCATATCTAATTTTGTGTACACCTTAATTCTTAATGAAAACACTTTTATTAAATCTTAAGGTATAAGATGGTCCAAATTCATCTTACGAGACTTAAAATTTTACGCGTTAAACAAGTGCGTGGCTGCGATACTTCACTGGAATCGTAAGTCCCTTGTTTACCTATCGCTTAGTGTGGAATAGGCGCAAATGACGCGCTATGAAATTCGAATGGATTATTGGTAAGTCTGCCTATTGGTCACATTTGCGTAATACTAAATAAATAAAGAACAGCTTATTTGTTTTATTTGCATTTCTATCAATATTGTAAACTTTTTTTTTACGAATCGAGACGGATAAAATCTTTCTTATTAAATTGGGGTGGGGGAGAGAATTAAAGAGGTGTCCTAATTAAAAGTGTTATATTTGACATGAAAGGTATGGCGTTCACAGTTTTTTCACTTTCAAGCCTCTTTTAGATTCACCTTCTTTTCTTCTTTTCTTCTCCTTGCAACTACAATCCTAGTGGATTTAGCAAGTGGCAAGTTTCTCAAGGCCTTATTTTTTCCGGTTATTTGTCCTCCGTTCACATTTCCACAACCACTTTATCCAAGACACTCCTTCTTGCCCTTCTCTATCTTCTTCAAATCAATCTCTATCTATAATTACGTATCCGTACAGATACTGTGCCTAATCAGGCGTCTCTGCATGTTTGATTGGGTTTTACTGAATACTTATTTCTTGTCTTCTTCTCCTCGGGTAGTCAATCAGTAGATTAGTCTGTGGCAGTCCTCCAGTCAGTTTGATTTTCTGTCCTATTCTTCATGTCGACGTAGTACCTTCCATGATTTGCTGGACATACAGTATCGTAAACTGGGGTCTTTCTCTGTACCTCATTCCTTCTGAATTCTTCCAGTATACTTTTGAGTAAACTCGCAGATTTTAAAGTATGCGTCCCTCTCATATTTCATATCATTCCATACGACATTATGTTCTCCTACTCTTCGAAAAACTTCTTCAATTGTCACTCTGCTTCTCTAGTTAATCTTCATCATTCTTCTATAGCACCATTGCTCAAATTACGTTAATCACCTTTCCTCTTCTTTTTCTTTCGTCAGTGTTTCACATCCGTACAAGTCTAAACAAATGTCTCTAGTAACCTGTTCTTAGTTATCCAGCTGATGTTATTAGTAGTAAACAAACGTACCTATTGCCTCTTTATTATTTACTTCCTGTATCCTCTGAATATTTCATCATCGCTCACTGTATCCTCCAGTAACATATCCCTTACTATTAATATTAAAGTAGTGGCTTAATGAAAGTTACCACTCTTATGCGTACGGTTATCGCCTACGTATTTCTTGTTTTCAGTCTCGTGAATAGTACGTTATTTATAACAGTTGACAGCAGTACACGCGCTTCAGTTACATGAGTCTGAGCAAACGATTAAGACAATGTTTTCTTTATTCTACGACCAGACTACTTACGGATGTCAAGCTGTTAGTTTTCCTTTGGATGAAAAGCTCACATGCGGCTAGGAAACATCGAACGCTGTTCACTCCTATACATGTTTTACCATCATTTTTGTGTCTAAGCAGAGAGGCCTAATAGTTTTACAGTTTTATAAACCATATATATACAGACGTTTCAAAATGTCCTTCTTCGGTACCTTACTAGCACTGAAATTGATTCCTTTTCCTCTCTTTATGGTTTAATCTTCTTCTAATCCTGTCATGCTCAGAGTCATTGTAATATTGTCTTGTCACGTTTTTCAAGGCTTTACTTTCCTTTCCTCCTTCGTGGTGCCCATCCACACTGTTTTTCGCACTTCCGTAGAACGTGGGGTCCGCTCGCTTAACAGTCTGTATTGTTGTTTCCTTTCGTGATACGTCTAATAGTATTATTACGTATTCTGCTCAGTAGTGTTTTTCAGCAGATCTTCTCAAAGCGTTTATCCCCACAACTTCAGTTCTCTCCCTATCCGACTCGCCCTACCTTCCGTCCCGTAAATAACTCTATTCTTTGGTTCTAATATACTTTGGACCTCAACTATCCTCATAAGTCATCACAGCCAGAGGTGTTCAGCCAGTGTTCAAATTCTAGTATAATATTCTCGACATTGAACTTTATATCTAATTTTCCGTATTTCTCTTATATGTTCCTGGTCATATAATCTGATCGATTTTATAATGGCCAACAGCAGTTAATCGTCCGCAAAATGCAGGTCATGTATGTACTTATCCCTATACGCTTATATTTGGTTTCCATGTTCAGGTCTCAATTTACAGCTCCTGTTTAGGAGATGAAAATTTCAATTTTTGTAAACATGCAAGAAAGCAACCCTACAATAAACATCAGATGCTCATTTATTTGGTGGTTTCCTTCTTTTGTTAGGAATGAGATCAATAAAAGTTTACGATTTTTTCCCTCAAGTAGCCACATTTGAGAACCGAATCAAAGTAAAAAATGTTATCTTAAAAATTTAGACAGAAAAATTTTCATATTAAATTAATTGAATTACTTAAAATGTGATTTCATTATACAAAAAATCCGTGCCGTGTTGTTTCCAAAATATAATTGTCAGCAAAATTGCTGCCGGCAATCGCTTTACGGGTTGCAGAGGGCGTTAGATGAGCCTTACAAGAAGAAAACGTAGTGTTGTCCGCAGGGCTGACAGCCACTTGTTCTTACTTGACTAGTTACCGATACAATTAGTGCAGCGCATGCGTACTACTGGGGACATCATCTTATTATATTAAAAACGCCGACTAATGGACCAGTAAACCTTTTCCTCTGATAGCAGTAGTTGTTAGTTGCTGATAATAGGTTCAGACTAAATTTCATTCCGCTCGGTGTTTTATTTTGAACAGGAATTTTCTCCATGGAATCAGTAATAACCACACGTGCACGTAAGAAATTACCTATGTTGGTGAACGATTAATCAGTTTACTTGCAGATCCCACGTTATTGAGCGTTAGGTTTAATGAACACAAAACGAAATAACATTTTAATTACTAACATGGCTGTTTCCATTAGCCGGCGCAGAGATCGGCTTAGACCACTGGATGTCTCGTTTTGTACTGTGAGGTCCACTGGACTCCAATTTACTAAAGAGCAATTAAACACACTGTGGAGTGCAGATATAAAATGTTTTCGACTACTGCAAAATACAAGTATAGTTACATATGAACAGAATTCGATGAAATGTCGATGTCCTTATGAAACGTTTGAACTCAGAGATTCAAAATCATTTGTAATAAATGAACGACACAAACGTTATATTCAATAATGTCAAAGGACTATGGGATTGTGTTGTTTTCCTCAATGTCTAAATTATATTTTGTCCTATGGCACATTCAACTGTAATGTTTTACTTAAAATATGTTGACTATTGTGAGATTGTAGCTGAAATATTATGAATTACTCTACTTAAGCTGGTTAATATACATAATCTAACGTATAACGAGATTAAAAGAATATAACACTACACAGAAAACGAAGTCAGAAACGACGACAACTGAAGCTGATGCAGTGAAACGGTTGTCCGTCTGGAAGGTATAAAACATAGGCCTATAGTACACGTTGTTAAGGGAGTTTCATTGAATAAACGATTCAGTAAAACTATAAATATAAAACAAAACTGGTAAACACAGCTGTTATGAAAACGGACAGTCAGCTAACCTTAATGAGTCAGTTACCCTCCGACTCGAAACAGCTAAACACCTTTTGCCTTTTATTTAAGCGTGGTTTTTTGTGACTATGGGTCGTGTACCAATGGAAACAAGAGCACAACTGGAGGCATTTCAGACAAGGTACCGAAAGTGTGCGGAAGTGTGCACAGCTTTTTTTTTTTTTTTTTTTTTTTTTGAAGAGGGTTTCCAGTTACTACATTAAACACAATAAGTATAGGCGAGTGGGTGATTGCTTGATAGTTAGCTTCTTCCTCTCCTCTCCTACCCCACCAACTAGTAGTATACCACAATTTTAATATAATACGTTGCAGGAGGAATATGTTTAAAACACTGTACAGCGTGTAATAACTTACATTGAAGGATGTGGAAAGGATACTCGCGCGAGAACTCGATCTGCCTTTAGAGTCCATCACTCTGTAGACGTAACCACAACAGGACCGTCACGGCTCGCTAAAGACATGCCGTAAAGGATGATATTATGACGTATTGTCGACGTCCATCACAATACATTACCGTTCTGCAGATGCAGTTTTGTTTTTGCTCCACGTCCAGCTGCCGGAGTTAAGTGTCCCAAATACGATTTTTACTTCCATGTTCCATAAGGAAATGGAAGTATGGTCATGGGGAAGAAATCGTGTTAGAGATCAGGGCTGATTCTGATTGTACTACTCTCAAAACATAAAGAAAAGTCATTTTTTGAAAAGTGTCTGTGTGTAGAATTTTTTTTTGGCGAACGATAACTGCCGCAAATTCAAACAGAGTCAAATAATTTTTTGTATACATGCCTATGTTCCTGATGACTCAAGGCCTGTTGATTTTGGTGAAGATCGGTTAAGGAGATGGGGTAGTTTACCCGCAACGTTTTATGTTTTAACAAGAGTAAAGTACTTAATTTTGATAAATAACGTATACAGAAAAGAAGGCCATAATAATTCACTGTAGAAAGGTAGATGAAATATTTATAAATGAAAAGGGTAGTTGAAGGGGAAGGGGTTATTTTCTATATATGAAAATGATAGTTGAGCGGGAGGGGATAATTTTTTAAATGTGTACTACGTTATCGGCTACAAAAAAGTAGTCTGTTTTTATAATTGGTTCCCGGGCTGTTTGGCCGTGATCGAATGTTTTCTGCAAAACCAGACGTTTCGGCAGTGCCATCGACTGCCATTATTAGTGAAAATCGAGTGCACTTACGTGAGGTGGTATACGTTAGTGACCACAGTACTGTGGTTAAGGCTGACGCAAGAAGTAGAAAGAAGTAGTTCCTATGTAAATATTTCATGTCGAAAATGATTTTAAATATAAATCTTAGAACATGGAAGCCATGTATGGTTCTCCATACCGATATTTATTTAATCTAAATTGTACGCAAGACAAGTGTTATTCATTCATTCCTATTAAGTTTAGCTACGGTGTGAGAGGTGCATATGTACAAAATCCAACGCTGTAAGTTTGCGATGTACTAATAAAAAATAAGCTATGTGAAACACTTCTTGTGTCGACACAGAAATATGAAATAAACTTATAAAAGCAAGTTTTATTAAATGGAATTTTCCAAACTGTTTGGGTACTATGGATGGAAAACATGTCATTTTTAAAGTCTCTAAACTGGTATTCGTGTCTCCACATCGGTAAATGTGCGTAAATTATACCTTTATTGCCTTAGATATTGGTTCGTATGCCAGAAATAGTGACAGTATGCAAAGCGGTAGCAAACTCGCAAAACTAGTTTCTCAAAATAAATTCAACATATTAACCAGTAAATAGCCTGCAGTAATAAGAACAGACGCTCAATGTGGAATAGTAACGAATAAAGCCTTCCCTTTGAGGACCAATCTGTAGAGACTGTATCCAGGTTTACAGTCGGTAGACGATGACATGGAAAACGAGTTAAAATATCGCCTCCCAGAGCGCATCTTGTCGAAAAGAATGTCGTTTGTTAGCTCGGGAGTTTCCTACTTGAAATTGACGTACGACGTAAAGCCGGAATATGCTACAGAGATATTTTAACAATATTTTCCATAATTTATATCTTGTAATATTTGTAATTATGTCCAGTATTTAGGTCTATCTAGTACTCGTGCAACTAGGACAACTACATCATTTTAAACACACCACCTTAAACATTTCACAACCTTAGAAATCAAGAAGGCAATAGAAAATCCTCCTCTTTTCTAGTACGAAATCATTTTTCCAAAGTTTTCTATTTCTTAACACAGTCGTTTGGCCTGGAGTGTTTGTCTACTGTAAGGAAAAGTAAAATAATATTATATAACTCTGAATCATAGCTTACTCTGTTTTTAACATGATAATGTTTTTAGGCTGGGGGTCATTCCACAAAATCGTCATCGAAAAACGTAACGCTTCCACACTTTCGATTCCCCACAGTCTAGAAATTTGATATGTAAACGCATCAAGACAGAAACAATCGCTGCTGACATTGAGTTTAGCAAACGTTTTAGTGAGAATAAATTTGGTTTTACATGCTCTGTTTGTGATCGTCTGTGGTTTGGAAATGATTTACGTAATTCACCAAACGTAATCCACATTATACGTTTCAAAAGCCTAAAAACATTATCATGCTTCGATATTTCGGTTTCGTAGAAATTCTTTGAATGCTTAGGGCGGGCGATAGGGAGAGAGCGAGAGAGAGGGAGAGAGAGAAAGAAACAAAGAGAGAGAGAGAGAGAGAGAGAGAGAGAGAGAGAGAGAGAGAGAGAGAGAGACTTTTTTCAATATCAGAGAGTAAAAATCTTCAATCAAAACTAGTCACGTTTAGTAATTATCAATCGTGTTAGTTTAATAAACAATTTGTTTCTTACATTTTTTATATACTTTAATTTTTAATACCAGTTTGTTCAGAAAAATAATGAGTGTATGGAGAAAGGCTAGTAGTAACAGTATTAATTTTAAAATTAAGTTTAAGTATTACGTTTTGCACAAGTTACAAAACATTGTTGTTGTTTTGTAACCAATGTGTTGTTGTTTAATGAAAATCCACATTAAATTGATGTAAGCTACAAAAATGATCACGCAAGAATTTATTTTAAAGAAATACTTATAAATGCCAAAGTATCCCGCCAAAAATTCGAACTTAGTTGCAATGCTGGTCTTGTTTGCTTATCGGGAGTAGAATATTTGAAGTTACATACGTCTGACAGTGAGGTGAAGTGAATCAAACGCTCCGGTTGAGATCGCAGAACTGATCATAACGAAAGAGAGAGAGAGAGAGAGACGAGAGACGGGTGTACTTGCCTGATTACTTTTAAACTAGAAGTTAGAAACAAGTTACTTTACGCCAGAAGTGTTCTAGTTAATAAATTGTTTATGTTATCAACGGCAAAAGCAGCAAAAGGTTTCCTGCATGAGGTAAATGTGTTGCAGTAAGATAAGGAAGTGACACGAATAATATGATGAACAAACAGGACAACCAAACACTTAAGGTTAAACAAACCAAACTAGTAAGGTTAAACTAACAAATTATGTTTTCCAACGTCTAATGGAGTTCTTAACAAGTGCCGCGTTGTTCCTTTGAATTTACAGCTGATACCTTGATCTTTCTGCCACGTTGTATAACAATTGAGTTCAGACATACTTTTTTTAATACGTGTGGTAATATTTTTTTGTTAACAATCGTGTTTTCGATTATACAGATGACGAGTCGAGTTTAGCAGCGACAAATTTACCAAGCCATCTTATAGTGCAAAGGTCCTTGTAAGCTTTCAGGAGTTGATAAAAGGGTTCTAACGATGGAGAATCGAGTAAGCGATTATTGACGCAGGGATGGCATGAGGAAACTACCTGATTAAGTGTTTTCTGATAACACTGATTAGAATTGATTAAAAGACAAGGGAATAAATCAGAAGAAATATTTTGATAAACCAGTAGAAGCAGCAAGAATCACATAATGACAACACACCCTCCGCGCCGGTTAAAATAGCTGAAAGAAATTGTCTTTTGTCACAGAAACTTTAAAAAATGGCGTACGAGTTTTATTCAACATTGTTTTTTAAGAAGATCGTTACGCACCAATATTTTAGACCATACTTACGTTTATTATTTTTGTCGCTGTTAAAGTATTGTAGCTCTATTTGAAATGGAAAGCTTCATATGTTTGAGTACACAAACCTGCATAAGTGACACCTCGGCTGCTCATTGCATTCCTACGTACTCTAATTTTGTTGAAGACACACGATCTTTTTGTTGCATTAACTTAACACAACGACACGCCAGCGTTAAATTATTTTCACCTCCAAATCTCTGTTCAAAGGTTTCCCATAGTGTACTCTACTGGACGATTAATTTTTAACCTTACAGCATTAAACTAAATTCAGGGATCATTTTGATCGTCTGTTTGTGTATGAAGTTGCAGGAACATTGTAATAAGTTACGAAAATATTTCACTACTATAAAAATAATTTTTTTTTACAAAACAATAGTCACGTAATTTAAGAACAATTACAAGACACACAAATAGACAAGCAAATTCGTGAATCTGCATTCAAATTACTGTTTATATATTTAGCCTATTTCTGAGCGCGAAGACAGTCTGCTTCTATTACACTATTAAAGGCGTTGGTGACATGTATATTATAAATACTCCTTTCAATAAAGGGATCTAGAAAGGGGTTGTTTTTTTTTCTTCCAGTCCACATACCAGTTTAACACGTCCATATTGTGAGTAAATGTATGTATGGATCAGCGCATAGACTGTACGTAGGCAACAGTCATTTTTTTAGATTTCTATCTTGAGTAACACTACAAGTCTGGTAGTGTGAGAGTCCAACAGCTAACACTCCTTGATTCTAAACTGACGCACGCATCAATCACACTAAGTCACTCGTGCACTCAGAAACAAACATGTATGCAACCATATGTTAAAAATGTGTGTGTCTTAATATTCTCATTTTGCGGAGAGGAACTTGTTCAACTGTTAAAGGAACGATTGTGTACTAAACGGCAATTTGAAGATACAAAATATGTCGGCATGTATTTCAGAACGTCGGCTAAAGTCAAATGAGTCGTCTAGTTTCATAAGCAGATACATCCACTTTTTTCACAATCACATTTTTTCGCATTTTTTTTTATATTTTATTACCTTTTACATGTCCCTATCTACTTCACAAGCATCAAAAACAGATACATCCTTATTAAAATTGGAGTTGAAATTGCTGGTTAGTTGCAAAACCAGATACATCCATTAGCCTCATACGACCTTGCCTAATATCTGACTGTTGCTCGGCTGTTCATATGCCCAATAATTGACGTTATTGTTGTATTGCTACTTGCCAGGCTGTTATGCCGTGGTTTACTGCTTATATTGAAAACAGGCGTTTCAGACCCACCACCGGAGGTCATCTTCAGTGTAGAAACGATTAACAAATTGGCACGTTGTCGGGTACAGACAGTACTGGGGTGAATTGATGAACTGAACATTTTATGTTCAAGACGAATAACATACGTTACATTGGCTCATTATAAGTACGAAGTTTCAGCTTTCCTTGTAAAACGGAGTTTGCCCTATAGCCTAAAGATATTCTTACTGGACATTGGGAATACGAGTTTTGGAACTCCAACATTGTCTTTCAAGTATTGTTGAACCATTGCTGATGGACTATCACACGTTTCCGGGAAGTCATTCAGCGCGATGTGCCTTCTGTTAGGAATGTGATTCAGGAATTAATTGTATGCAACCGAATGTATTGGTTAGTCAGTTAAGTGTACTAGACAACAGTAAAATGCAACGTTGGCAGTAAAAAAATACAAACTAGGCGCATACAGGTTTATTATAAAATGTGTTGTCAATTAATAAACACAGATCACTCATTGGAAACATTACCAGCCTGACCTTTAATTTTTGTGTTAAGTTACGATTATTCCTATCACAGACAGATTACTGTACTTACACTTAAGAACGGTTATTGATGGTAAATTGATAGGTTTGTTATTGTTGTTAGACAAGGCGGGTGTGTGCGTGTGTGTGTGTGTGTGTGTGTGTATGCTTGTACGTATATGTATACGTGTATTATGTGTTTGGGTTGTTTTCTGTTCACTGACGTGTAATCTGATCGTTTGCACTCAACATACCAAAAACATAAAAGTATATTTTAACAAGAGTATCCGAAACAATACTGTCGGTTCATCACGTTTTAATGCTTTATCTTCTTTTGTTTGTGGGATACCTTTCAAACGGGCTCATTATGTCATATATTTAATGCTCATTAATAATTAAAGATTAATTACTTCCAGGATATTTTGGAAAGGATTAAGAAAACAGTTGATAATGTTGAAAGATTAGCTGGACATTATCGTTTTCAAAAGTGGCGATTTTCCTGTGTTGGTGTTCAATTTGTTGAATGCTTTATATCCAAATAATTTATTCAGTTTGTTGAGTTTATAGTCCGTCGCCAGCGGTAGCTAATGCTCAATGTTACTGCAGTTATTCAAGTAGTTTTGCGTATCATAGTAGCGTATAAGCGCAACCTACGTGTTCAGCACATGAAAGAGAAAGTAGGATACATTTTATTGAAAAGATCAGGTTCCTAACCACAAAAAACACCGTCTCTAAGTGTTTTCTTTTCAGTTAAGTATAATTCCAACGATACATATTTGCATATTCGTTCAGGGTAATTTATTTGTACATATAAATAAATACAAACAGTTTTACATAGTTTTAAATGAAGCACACAGGAATAGACAATCCCTAACTTGTTTTATTTGGTTACCGAGGGGTGGTGAACTGCATGTGTGTGTGTGTGTGTGCGTGCGTGTGTGTGTGTGTGTGTGTGTGTGTGTGTGTGTGTGTGTGTGTGTGTGTGTGTGTTTTATCGCCTGATCGAGGGAGGAGAACAATAGTTTCTTTGTGTACAAGTGTATTTAACTTGTGGTAGTGATCCAGTCCAAACAGGCATACAATTTAATTATTTAAAGTATGTTTATTTGACAACAAATTCTCACACTGACATTACTTACAGCAAACCGAATCATGTTTCTTATTAAGACGTGAAAAATGACGCACGTGTAGATACAATTTGAAGGTAAAGGGTAAACGTATAAACGAATTAAAAACAAATTAATTAATTACTTCGTTAATTAATAGGTGACGAGCAATTAATTAATGTGTATTACCCACAGCAGACGCAAGGTAACCAAAGTAATACAACAAATAGCCGACCTATTAGTGGTAACCCAGAGGTCAGACAAGAACCACAAACAAGTCAGCAACCCAATGTTCCGGGAGACCGGGCAAGTGAGACAGGTGCTCATTTAAACTAGACGCGGCAGTGAAAAAGGAAGACAGCCCTCCACTGATCCAATATTATGGGGTAACTGGACGGAAAAATAGACAGTACGAAGACAGGACAATGACATTGAGAACAAATAATTATCTCAGAGATATTAGGGAGGAATTGTTAGAAGAGAGGGATAATATAGTTGAAAATCATAATAAAGGGAATAATGGGATAGTACAAATTAAGGCAGATATAAATGGTATAGATGCAACATTACTAATTGATACAGGATCAAACGTATCGTTGATAGACAGTGTGGAGTTGGAGAGAATTAAACAGAATAGTAATCTACCCATACCCACTCTGCCTATAAAAAACATTATACTAGTCGGAGCGACGGGAAGGCAGAATAAATCTATAAAGAAACAGGTGTCATTAGAGATGACCAGTAATGGTGTAACGTTGCCAATAGGACTATTAGTAGCGAACAATTTACCCATGAGTATTCTAATAAGCTGTGATATACTTAGGCAACATAAAGCGATAATAAATTTAGACAGTAAGGTAATAACGTTAAAGACGAATGAGGGAATTTGGACCAATAAGTTAATTGATACCCAAGGGAATAGTACAAGTAATGCACATTATCAAGCCATTGTAAATCATTATTATTGTGCCGATCGACCACTAAACATGCCCTTATATCAGGAGGATAACCCAGAATTATGGTTAGAGAAATTGGAAGAAATAAGGGAATTCCAAAGGACGAAAGCAAGGGTCGGATTAGCGAAGCACAGGCGGAAAGATTGATTACTGTGTATAATAATTATCGACATATCTTTTCAAACGCTCCAGGCAAAGTCAAAAATTATCAATGCACCATCAAATTTAAAACCCCTGTAGAATTTAACAAAAAATCATATCCGATTGCTTACTCACTAAAAAATGAAGTTAGGGAGGAACTGAACAGGATGATAGAGGACGACATAATTGAATATAGTCATTCGCCCTATACTAGCCCAATCATAGCTGTGCCGAAAAAGAATGGACAGGTGCGTATATGTCTCGATGCTAGGGAGATTAACAAGATGATTGTTAACGACCGCACATCCCCTGGGGAGATAGAAGAAATACTAAAAAAGTTTCACGGGACAAGGTATATAAGTTCATGGGATACAGTATGCGGCTACTGGCAGGTAGAACTCTACCCAGATAGTAGGAAATATATGGCATTCATATTTGAAGGCAGAAACTATCAGTTTAAACGATTACCTTTTGGTTTGATAAATTCAGTGGCGGTATTTGTAAAAATAATGGACAGGATATTGGGACAGGAAGTGCTGAAATTTACGACAGTATACGTCGATGATTTACTGGTAACTTCAGCTAATTGGGATGACCATTGCAATAGGGTTGAACAGGTGTTAGAGAAGCTATCCGAGAATAATATTACCCTCAAATTAGATAAGTCCCAGTTTATTGCAAACGAGGTAACATTTTTAGGTTTTAATCTAACCGAGCAAGGGATTACTCCATCCAAAGAGAAAGTAGAGGCAATACAGAAGTTCCCCACCCCAAAAAACAGGAAACAGCTTCAATCATTTTTAGGAATCTGTAACTATTACAGGAAGTTTCGGTCCAATTATTCAGAACTAACTGCCAGGTTTCAAAAGCAGTTATCAGCTAAAGACAAATGGACTTGGGGACCAGAGCAAGATGGAGTGCTCAATCTGATAAAGGAGAAATTTTTAGAAGCAGTTATGTTACATCACCCCGACTTTACGAAGCCATTTTATCTAAATTGCGATGCCAGTAATGTTTAGGTGCAGCCTTATATCAGGAAGATCAGGATGGAAACCATTTAGTGATTAGCTTCGCCAGCCGCGTGCTGAACAGTTGCGAACGAAACTACAATACCACTGAAAAAGAGTTATTGAGTGTAGTTTTCGATGCGGTAAATTTCGAACGTATATATTAGGATACCCCATCACAGTTAGGAGTGATCACAAATCGATCTCGTTTTTAAAACATTGTAAGTTAAATCATGGAAGGCTGACGAGATGGGTTTTGGCCCTACAGGAATATAATATCACGTGGGAATATATACCAGGCAAGCAAAACATAGCAGCCGACGTCCTATCCCGCATCAATTTACAAAACCAGACATTTGACGGCGAAAAGGAACAAATAGCGAAGGTATATCATATCATCAAAAGCAGGGAGGATTTGAAAAATATTTTAAAAGATGTGAAGGCACAACAAGAGGCCGACCCAAAATTAGGAAATATTAGGAAAAGGGTACTGGAAGGCGATGAAGTTATAGATAAATATTACTGTATACACGACGATACTTTGTTTATAAGGAACACCCCACACCAAGAGAATTTTAAGTTAGTAATTCCACCAGGGATAGAGAGGCCACTAATCATTGATTATCACGATAGATACAGACACATGGGTGCCCTCAAGGTAAGGAAAGCGTTGGAAGAACAGGTATACATCAAAGGGATTAATAAAAAAGTGCAACAGGCGATACAGTCATGCGATATTTGTCAGAAGGTAAAATGTAATAACGAGAGAAAGGAAGTAATAACATGATACCCATAACATCCACCGAAAAATTAGAAAAGGTATTTCTCGATATCTGTGGACCATTTCCACGCAGCGGTGGAAGGCACAGATATAAATTCATCGTAATTGTTTTTGACCATTTCAGCAAATATACTAAGCTTTATCCGATAACTAGGGCTACGACAAAGAAAATTATAGAAATTATAATAGAACGGTATATAATGGAGGTAGGCAGACCATATTCTATAATTACAGACCACGGTACCCAATTTAAGGGGAAATTATGGAAGGAGAATCTTATAGAACACGGAATAAAGACGTATAAGACATCCGTGTATCACCCAAATAGTAATCCAGCCGAGAGAGTGTTGAGGGAAGTAGGACGGTTGTTGAGAACCTACTGCCATGATGAACAGAAGAGATGGCACGAATACTTAGCGTCAACAGAGGACTTTCTCAATTTATCCTATCATAATACAATAGAGGAGTCACCGTACACAGTTATGTTCGAAAGACCCCCACCCCGGGAAATAAAGGAGATTATTAGTTTTCCCAGCGAACCTGAATATCAATTTGAAGTAACCAAGTTTTATAATAGAGTATTAGAAAACACAGAACAACAACGGAAGAAATATATTCAATCCCAACCAAAGGCTATTAAGTATAAAGTAGGAGAAAAGGTGTTAGTCCGGAATAGAGAATTGCCCTGTACTATACAAGGCATAACAAAAAAATTATTACTTTTATATACAGGACCTTTTACAATTACGAAAGATAAAGAAAACAATACATACGAGGTAACAGACACTGTCAATAACAAAATAAAGGGTACATATAATCAAGCGTCGTTGAGAAGGTATCATGAATAAAAATACAAGTCAACGTATATTTACCAACTTACCCGTACTTAGAAAAGGAATAGATATTATTAATAAATAAAAATACGAGAAGGACACCTTCCACCAAAGGCAAAAATATATATATAATTGCCAATGGGGCCCCTCTGACTCCGAACCCGCTTTAAAAGTTAGGGAATTGTTAGGGAGTTATATCAAAGATTAAATAATTAACATCAAGGTAAAGGAAAGGAAAAGGAGATATGGTAAAGATTGACACATGGATAATGAGATGGATTAATATATTAAAGCAGTAGTACAGGAATCTAATTATAAGATAAAAGAATGAAATATAGGGAAGCTAATAAAAGGTTAATATAGAAATGATAATTTCATCAAAACTGAAGAAATGTTTTTCCCAAATTATCAATTTTAACGGGGAGGCATATGTAACGTCACAGAACGTTCCATAAAGGAATTTAATTGCAAAGTAAATTATCACAAGAGGAAAGTGAGATGAACAGTATCGAACCCAAGTAATCCAAAAAAATTTTGTAATATTGTCCGATAATAAATATCATTAACATGAAAAAACGACAAAGACTATGACCAAGACTCAAACCCCACATATATTGTTTAAGTGAAGAACAGTGTAAAACTGATAATGTACTATAAGAGAAACAGATAATCTCAGAAATGACCAAAATGAGGTGATTACATATTAAGAAATGTAACTCTGAATAGGGTATAAAAAAACTATTTATTGTGAATTAATGGACAAGATCTATTATTATACTTTATAAAATAAATGTATTAAATGATTTGAACACGTCATTAAAATGGATGTAAGTTAAAATAAAAAATATATAAATGTTATAACAAAAAAACCAAGGTTTTGGAGTTGAGACCAATCACTCAGATTTTATGTGAAAATTAATTATTATAGAATTAATATAAAACTATATGTAAATGTCAATTAGACAAAGACAAACAACTTATTTTAAATAGAGAAAGCTGTAAATTGATTAGAAGTCAATTAAAATAATCAAAAACCGTGTTAAACTGAAAACATGTGATGAACATATAAAATTGTAATATTTACGAATTTAATGTTATCAAAATGCAACAAAATTGTATTCTAACGTTGAAATACAATATAAAGTAACTATACTTATATATATGACCACCTAAAACACTTTAACAGTCAAGTTGTGAAACTATTTACCTATACCATACCAGGCTGAGACCAAAAAACAATTACAAAAATAGCCATATTTGACAGACTAATTGTAGAATATTAGAAAAAATAAAGGAAAAAGGTACAATCCTATAATGTACAATGGAAACATACTTGCTCAATTGAAGGCAAGCTTAATTCATAGAGAATTTTTAAATATAAAAGTGAAAATTGTCACACCAAGAAAATAACTCATCTGTGCAAAACAGTAAGATGCTAAGTAATATTACAGTAAAAATAAAATGTATTAGGATAAACCAGGTATTCCCAAAGATAAACAATATAACAAACGCTAAGTGAATATCTAAAAAATCCCATATATAATACCGAAAAAGTCAAATTATTGTAAAGAACCAGTGACAAAAATCTAGGCCATATGTAATGCCTATAGAAGAATGAACTTATTTATATGTTATACGTTTTAATATTTGTTTATTTTGTTATGAAAAGATAATTATGTTATATATTAATGTTATAGCAAGAACCAAGCAACTTCATAACATTTTAATAATTAGAAAATTAGGATTTTGTGCAAACACTACAAGGTAAGAATTGTATTTTATGTTAATTTATTAGATTTAATTTGTTCAAAACCAATCGTGAATGATATCATTTTATTCAGTTGAAAGCAGAGAATCCAAAAATAATAATGGTATGCAGATTGTAAGTAGTTCTGTAAAATTGTTTGACAAATACCAGAATAATTTCAGTAATATCCTTTAGTAGGAAGAATAAGAAGTTTTTGGTCTAAAGCTTCTACGGAAGTCAAATTTGTTCTATGATGTTCTATTTGCATATCCTCGAACGTTCCAGAAGAAAATTTTACTCAAAAATACCGGAAGTCCATGTTTAAAAATTAAAGCAATGAGCCTTACAGAGTATAAAAGGAAGACGAAATTTGACACAAAAAACCCTTTATGCTTTGAATCCACAGGAGACACATCACCTACGAATCCGATCATCTCGTCCAAGGCGAAGTCGAAGAACAAGAATTCAACCTGAGAACACAGAAAGGCTTTTTCCCGTACATGACAAAAGACTGACTTAACCTATATAAGGAGTATACGCTAACGTGTTGTTGAATAGAGCAGCAACACGCCATATTTAATAGAAACGCACACAGCCAGATATCCAGCGGCCCTGTAAACGACCGATTTTAATAGAGAAAATCAATTTTGCTGGTATTTGCTAAGATAAACCGACTTTGACAAAATTCCCAAAACATATTACTGACAAGCCTTCTACATTGAGTTTGGAACTAGCGCTGAGACGGCAGAATAGAGAAAGCACGCAATCAGCTGTTCGCCGCCGCCAGAATTCAAAGCATAGAAACAATACGAATTTTATTTCAATCGTGCGGAGTTTTAAAACCGTAATTTGACTTATAAATACTTACCAGTGCGTGAGGAACGTAAACACGAAGAGGCGCAAGATTGGAAACGTCCCCAAGAACAGTGTCCAGTGAAGGAAATACTTACCCACCGGAACGTGAGTTGTTCAAAAATTAAAATCATTTTTACCTGGTATCCTTGTCACACAGTTGTACTACACATGTCAAACATCTTCAAATCACACAATTTTTGTAAAGCATCCCACTGATTTGTCTTGATATTTCAAAGGAGTCACGTCCTGAGTATAAAGTTTTTTCATACATTAAATTCATGCTATTCAACTGAGCAATACAATTTTTATCAGCCGATGATTAATTAAAATACTTGTCAGTAATTTTTTGTAACTCTGCAATTTTGTTTAATTTTGATTGTTAGTCCTTCAGACGATTTTTATGAAAAGAAAGATCATTAAACATACGTTATTTGCAATTCAAATTGTCTTGTTCACTTTCTTTTATATAATTAATTTAACAACTAAAAAATCAAATTTTAATAATAACAATTTCTTGGATCAAACATCCAAGTGGCGCCCACATACAAATATTAGCATAAGTTGTGTTTGCAGGACAACATCGTCGCAGAGTAACCAGCAATTAGTAAGTATTAAAAGTGCGCGGAGTGTAACACCCGAGATCACAACACAAAATAACATACACAATTTCTCTTTCGTTACAATATTGTTCATTTTATGTTAAAAGATTTAAATTTAGTTTATAATTAGCGTGGATGCGGATTGATAAAGTTTGAAGCTTCCCTCGTGGCGTGTTGAGCGAAAGTGTATTCATTATCTAGTATTTGATTGATTTTAAAAAACTAATACAGCCTAATATCTTGTATTTTATAATTACCAATTGTACATGTGAAAAGGGGCGTAAAAGAAAAAAAAAAGATTATGTAATTTTGTGGAACTGGGGAACTTTACTAAATTAAATATCACTATAATATTGACGACTCGGAACACAAAGTTTTTTATAAGTAAAAACGTAAAGTTTTACCTTACAGCCTAAACCGGCTTTCACCTATAGAAGGCTTCATCAGAGGCTGTAAGGTAAAACTTTACGTTTTTACTTATAAAAAACTTTGTGTTCCGAGTCGTCAATATTATAGTGATATTTAGTTAAGTAACGGACACGTCATGGACAACGAAATCCAAGAATTTATTAAATTGTCTAAGTGAGCACATGGTGCTATATGTTTTATGCCTGTCAGAGTATGTTAACTTTCCATGCATTCATCATGTTATGAATTATAATATAATACATTCATATTTCTTTATGAATTGATATCCAACTATGAAGCACTGAGACCTTGTGTGTGGTCTAGGAATTTAATAACCAAAAGTGCGAACGTTATACGGGTTATGGTGAACATGGTGTGATTGGTATGCTGTGGCATATGTGTGTTATGGTTTATGGGTCAGTGAAGTAATTATTATGAATGTCCAGGGTTCCCGATCCAGTCGGAAATGTGACCCCTCCGCATGTGATAATCCCATCTGCCACACTGACTTAAAAACATCTAGACTTCCGGATCTCGGCTGCCAGTGGAGGAACGACTGCATATCAGGCCCCAGCACCCACAGGGGACATTCTGGACCAAAATGAGGTGACATTTAAGCTTTTTAACTACCCTAGGCCGCTACAGCAAACTCCATGTGTTGCTGTAACTTAACCATCAAAAACTCAAGTTATACTTCATTGTGCTCACGTCCAGCTGGACAGAATTTTGGTTGCAAACTTTCACTAAAATAGTTCTCCTAATGTAATTACGCTCCAGATTAATTGTAGCCTTTGTCGCGGGCATGTCTCCGGCGGACATTAATTTTATACTTTATTTCTTTTACTGTTTCTGAATGGGGGCTGTTGTAAAAGTTGTAGGGAATCTGAATTTTAGTGAAGTAGGTGGGTGCTGTTTGTAAATGCTGGGGGCTTGACCGGTTGGTCGGGTCTCCTTTACACTCTTGGGTATTTGTGCTGGTTAATTATTATTTATATATACTTCAAAAATGGGTTGGGAGTTTATCTCTTAATTTGGTTTTACGCCGGTTCACACTTTTAACCTGAGGCAGGCACCTGTTGGTGCAGATCTATGCAGGAACTGATCATGTTACCTTATGTTGGGTCATGCCATGGCACATGTCTGTGGCCGGGTCAATTCAGATTTTCTGTAAAATTTTATATTTCTATAAAGTTTAAAATTTTTACAATTTTTATAAGATTATACAAGCTGTACTGATACTTAAATTTATTAAGGTCTTTCTTGATGTTATGCTCAATTCAGAATCTCTTGAAATTTTATATATATTTATAATATTCAATTCTTACAATTTTTATAGAATTATACAGTCTGTACTGCCACTTCAATTTATGATGGTATTTTCTTGCTGTCATGTCCAATTCGGATTTTCCTTAAGAGTTCATATTTTTTTTATAAAATCAAAAAACTTACAATTGTTATAAAACTGTACAGGCTGTGATGGCACATTAATCTTGTAATTGTAGTTCTGCTAGCATGGATCAAACCCGATTTTTCTTAAGATTATAAATTGTAATTTGACAAATTAGACAGGCTGCATTGACAGCCCAGATTGCCATTAGATATTCTTGTTAATATGATCAAGCCAGATTGTTTTAAATTTCTGAAGGTATCTTATATAAAACTATGCAGGTTGCACTGACAAGTTGAATTTGTAATTTCTCATTCTTATGATCAATTCAGTTTTCTTTAAAATTCTTTTATATTTTTATGGAGTTGAGGGTTTTTCAATATTTATAAGATTATAAATGTCCAGATTTTCTCCACATTTATGTATGGGTTTGCTAAGAATATACAGGCTGTCTGCCAGGCTTGACACGTTGTACTTTGTCTGTGATTTATATGTATATGTGTATGTATGTTCAATCATGTGTTAATCATGTCTTAACTTCAATCAAGTGTTATAAAAAAGGAATATTTAAACCATTTATATGATGATTGATATTATATGATATTATATATATATATATATATATGTAAAAAATATGATTCAAGAAATATTACTATATTATGTCGGCGATACTATTTTGTGAATTCTGATGTTAAAAGTATTTTTGAAATATGATATGTTAAATGTGAATGATGATAGTAAATTTTAGCTTGCAATTGTGACGATTTTAAAAGAGAAAAAATGAAATAAAAGAAATTTAAAATAATTTAAAATCTCACATTAAAACAGAACATAAACCCCTAATGAAAATGATAATGTAACCCCGCCATAATACCCAAAATAAATAGTTTTAAAACCAAAAAGAATTCTATAATAAAATTGCGATAACACCCCTTAATAATTAACCCGGCTTTAACCTGCCGAAACCGGAATCAACACGCATAATTACCCGTGAATATGACTAATAATTGTATTAAATCGGAACTTGATAAAAAACATAATGATGTACAATAATAAAATAATAAGTAAGAGATACCGTAGTATAATTAAATATAGTTAAATATGTCAGAGGATAAACGAGTAAATATTAATCGAATATGGAACTACTTTTATGCTGAATAGTAAGTGAAGCGAGATTACTACTCTAACCCCTTAACTAATAAACCACTTGCAATGGAGCGGTCGAAGCGTAAACAGCATACTGCCGAGATGCGGTATAATAATTATATTTTCAAAAGTAAATAAACTCACAGTTGAGATGTAGCGGCACTAAATATAAATTTAAACAACATGTGAACCGCGAATATAATCTACAAGTATAATTAAAGTAAATATGTAGTGAACAAGTGAGTGTGAATGAGAATTGAGCGTCTATGACATCTCTGGGAATCTAAACAATAAAGTGTATGTAATTAGAAATATGGTGAAATTATAATGTGAAACTCAATAACTAAATCAACATGTGACGTGATTACAAGTGAATAAAACTTTTGTGTAAAAGTCCAAAACAACAAGCGATTACTACAACTTATTAAAAAAGGAGAGAACCAGGACTCACCATGACTAAAATGACTTCCAAACTTCACCAACAACAGAAACCTGATCTTCAGAAGAAAACTACAAGACACCAGGACAACCGAGAGAGTCGCCGATTCGCCGAGGATGATACCTACAGGTGACACTGAACTTTGAATTCAGTGGTTCAAAACTTGAAGTATAATATTGTATGATAAACACTAAATAGATAAAAACTGAACGTTAAGTAAAACAAGAAAGACTGATTTAATTAAATTAAATGTAATTTCATGTTTAGCAATAACATGCGTTAATTTAAATAATTTTTGGTTAAATAAAGCAGTATTTAAGATAACACAAGAATAAATATTATAAATGTAATATCATATGCTGAAACGAAGTACTCGGATCCGAGGGTATTAATAAAAGAAAAACTATGCTAACTCAGTACTAAATTACTCTAATTCTCTTTGTACAAGAGGTACAAATGTTTTATCTTTAATATACTCATTGCTAAATTTATGTAATAAAGAGATGTCATGGTTATCCAAAAGGTGAGTGAATATATCTACCAAATCCCTTGTCAATATCCCTCAATTCACGGGACCCTATTTAACATTTGTGTACGTAATAGTTACTTATGATTTTGTAAAGATTATGGCAGCCTGTTTAATTGACCTGAGCCAATTAACCAGGTTCCCGAATTGTAACGTGTGGAACACGTTTCACAATTGATATATATATATATATATATACAAAACGATTTCAGATATAATAAAGGTTGTTATTGTTGTTTAATAGAGAGTTTTAATTGCAAGTCCCGTCTCACTGGACCCAGCACATTTTATGCTTCTTCTAGGCCTTCTGCCTAGTTCCAAATATCTAGTAGCCTCTCCTTAAAAAAAAAAAAAAAAACTTTTATAAAAACTAAATAAAAAATTAGGAGGGGTTACACTGTTTCGCCCTTTCAAAAATGTATCATTCCTTCAATTCTGATCATCTCCATCTTCTTGCACCCTTGACGCAAGGGTAGATTACTGGGTAGCTACATTCTTAAGTCGACACATCGGTCTGGTGTAGAACCTCTGTTTACAGTCTGTTAGTCCTCTGAATACATCAATACAGTCATGTGATCGTCTTTCCCGTCCTTCATCTACTATTCTCCTTATCGACCTTACCCGAATTGCAGTCATTGTGTCGAATTAAGTGTTTCAGCATTTTTCGGCACCGCGTTCCCTTATATCCCCCTCTTAAATACCTTATTAGTGGGCTCATATATTGTACCCCATTCTGAAATATTCTCCACTGCCGTGTTCGATTAGCCTCTAGCTCTTTTGATTAAAGCATCAAGTGTTAACGCAGACAGACACCCTGTCAATTATTTTAAGAATATTATTTTCTTTATTAGTAGTTGCGATTGATTTAGTTACTTGAACCAGTAATATCAAACAAAAGGTAAAAATGGTGAGAAGTTATTCGTTCCATTTCTGAGACAACGTACACATAAAGGATGACTCTCTAGATTTGTCTTTATTGTGTATGCTAAACAATAGGCTTGCAACTTCGTAATACATTGTATATTAGCGTATAGAAACTGAGGCAGTTATTAATATAATTCTGTTCTTATAATATTAAATAACCATTTACTTTTCAACTTCATAATACTTTGTATATTAGCGTATAGAAACTGAGGCAGTTATTAATATATTCTGTTCTTATAATATTAAATAACCATTTACTTTTTCTTACTTATATATATATTTTATACTTTGTAATATGAAGTTAGTATGGACAAATTTATTTATTTTATTTACTGATGTATATTTCCTTGAACTTTACTGTTCAAAATTATCAAATCAAATGTTAAACATTTATTTGTAATGTATAATTTCTGTTTGTTTATTTATTCCGTTGGTATGTTAATTTCCATCAGTAGTTTTTATATTTTGATTTGGGCATTATTATGTCAAATTATAATACCCATGTACTGTACTATCTTAAATATTTAGTGTAACTTTTTGATAATAATTATTCTAAAATTGCAAAGAAATTATAGTATAGTGTATCCCTTTTAGTTCGTCCTTTATATTAAATACATAAGCTTTTCTAAATGTTGTTTTCTCAAATTTTGTAAAATAATTTATCAAATGCGTAGCCAAATTTGGCATATATATTATTTGACGTACACATTTTTCTGTTGAGGACATCAGTTTTTTAATTGTTTTTGTTTGCTTTATATTATCTTTGTAACAATCATTTCACTGAATTTTGGATACAGCTTTTACTATTACTCAATATGCTATTTCCATCATAAACGCTGTCAGTAAAGGTCTTACTAGTTGATTTTTTCTTCTACCAAAAATTGTCCATATCGACGAAAAATCTCTAATTATAAATAAAAGTTGACTAACAGAACAAGAACATGTTTTAAAATTACTACTAAACTATTATCAACATACGCAAAGTATGAAATAATATTTCTATGTAAATAGGAAACATTATACTCATAAAGACTGGATAACATGTTTTAATATTTTTAAGGTTCGTATATAAAATTTGATTTTGTAATTGTATGTTGTTCCATGTAAAATATAATTTACAAACATAATTACCATCGGTAATAGTGTTATCGACAGCAGACGACGATAGGGTCTAACAACAAGAAAGTGTAGTGTAGTCCGCAGGGCTGAGAGTCACTCATTCTTACTTGACCAATTACCGATACAATTAGTGTAACGAATTCCCCAGTACTGCGGAGATCAGCTGATTGTGTTAAGAACGGCGTCTAATGGAAGTAAACCCTATCCTCTCTAACAGTACTTCTAATTTAATTGATAATATGTTTTGATTAAAATTCACTCCACTCCCCGTTCTGGCTTAAACTACGATTTTCTCCATGGAAACAGTGGAAACCACAGCTATCTTAACTCTGGCACATGTCCGCATAACATGCGAATACCTGCTTAGCTGAACAACTAATCAGTTTGCTTGTACAGACCAAGTAATTTCGTATTAAGCTGAATGAAGACAAAACGTGATGTTTTAATTACCGACACTGCTGTTTCCATTAGCTGGCGTAGACCCGTCTCATCTTGTATTACAAGCGGTTTACTGTCTGACAAATGGTAGAAATTAATTCGGCAATAATTTAGTGAAATAAATTGTACAGAGTAGTTGTAAAATGTATTCTGACTAGTTACATTTATGAATAAATAGAATTCAAAGAAAAGTCGAAATATCTTAAAACATGACTTTACGTGTTTATGAAATGTCTGCAAACTGAAATTCCAAACAAATGAGTTCGATAAAATTGTGTCTTCTTCTTCTTCTTCGTCTTCTTCTTCGTCTTCTTCTTCTTCTTTTCTTCAAAGATTAGGTAATATAAACCTCTTCCGGCACCCATCTCATCCTCGGACGACCCACGCCTCTTCGACCAATGGCTTTATAGTTCAATGTCGCTGAACATACATTGCAAGGTAGAACATACATTGCTTCTTATTATACTTTACAAGATAGAATAAGGAATGAGGATATCAGAGCAGAACTCGATACAATTGTGTATTACGCAATATAACGTTTCTCGTCTGTCAAATTACCTAGAAGTTTGTGCAGTATTAATAATAGGTTTACTTTAATTGCAACAGCATACTCCCGTTAAATTGATTTTAAATCCTATGAGATGTCGATGTAAGACTTATCTTAAAAAGAATCTCCATCATAAAATAGTCCATCAAAACTAGCTGCTAAATGAAATAAATTTCAACTCGTTGATGGCAATCTAGACTTTATCTCGGTTACTTTTGATGCTTAAAGTAGCAGACATCTACCGGCGAGAAACATTAAACGCTCCGGTTGAAATCATGCAGATAATATAGAGGAGGGAGGAGAGAGAGAGAGAGAGAGAGAGAGAGAGAGAGAGAGAGAGAGAGAGAGAGAAGACCAAGAAATACTTAGCTGATTACGTTTAAACCGAAGTTAGAGGTAACTTCAAGACGTAAGTGTTCCGGTTAATAAATTGTTCATATTATTGGTGCTAAAATGTTTTGCGTACCAGGTAAATGTGTTCCAATACGGTAAGGATATCTCACGGATAGTGTGAATAACAAGCAGGGAAACCAAATACTGACTAGAAAGGTTAATCTGCAAAAAAATATTTTTGTCAGAGTCTAAAGAGAATCTCAATAATGACGGCGTTCTTTAGGATGACATCAGCAGCTTAAAAACATGTTTTCTAACAACTGCTCGGAGGTTTTATTGTGTAAATGCATCCGATAAAAATGTTTTCAGTGAAAATCATCTTTGGATTGTACAAATGTTGAGTGTAGCCAAGCCAGTCTAAGTTTATCACGACAGACTGTAGATTCAGTGTGGCACGAATAAACCCCGTGGATAAATTTTTGTTGATAATAATGTGTAGACTCGATGATAAGCACTAAATCAATGAAAATTTAATACTTTTGTGTATATAAATAGAAGAAGAAGAAGAAGAAGAAGAAGAAGAAGAAGAAGAAGAAGAAGAAGAAGAAGAAGAAGAAGAAGAAGAAGAAGAAGAAGAAGAAGAAGAAGAAGAAGAAGAAGCGATCTCTAGTAATGTCATTACACCTTCGTTGGTTGTTAAATACGATAGTTCAGATGAATTGTTATGTCGATACGCTAAGAAATAAAAGACTGGTCACTGGCAAAGTTAAGAGAAGATTGAGGAAAACTGGAGAAGGCAAATATCCCCGCATGTTTTTCGCCGGGATATGCATGCAAGATCAATACAATACATGCCTTAAAATTGTTTGAAACTAGAACATAAACACAATTACGAGCTTTCAGTTAAGTGTTATTTTAATTTACAAATAGAAAGAAGATTATCGAGCAACAGAATAACGTCAGATACATTACGTTACAGAATAAGTAATACGTCCGATTTTACACCTTTCTGTCGTATGCGAAGTGGGTTACGAAAATATTTACCTGTGATAGAAAGAAATTTCTCTTACAAAAGTTTACTCAACTGGTTTAAAAACACGTGCAACACACACACACACACACACACACACACACACACACAAGCCTTATCTGTTTTAGCGGTAGAAGTATTGTCTCTCCTCCACTGAACGCGTAGAAAATCTGCTTCTATTAAACTACTACGGCCGTTGAACCTCCCCACAAAAAGCTACGTGCGGTTTTAATTCCTAAAGACCATACGGCACCTGATCACGTTCGTTATTGTGAGTAAATATGTGCATCTGTGTTTTTTCCACCTCGGCGATCGGGGCTTAACGTTTCCACGTTAGAAGTCACGAACTGTGGTGTTACAGAAGAACTCCGACGTTTGGTTGTTAGTCTAACATAGGCAAAAATCTCTATTCTGATTAAGGCACATGCGCATAGATGCATTTATATAATTGTATGTTTACTTGTGTGTGCGCGAACGCGCGAGCGCTCGCTCGCTCGCTCGCGTGTGGAAACAGGAAAAGTTGTCAAAATGTGAAGGTAAAAATCGTATATTTGTATACGCAGAAGATCTCATGGTGACACGTCAACTGACATGTCAAAAGCACAGCTTTACTGAGAGAATAACCTGCATTAACGTCAATAATGTTTTACATTAGCTGAATCCTAACATACGCAAAGTTAAAAACAAAGATAAATTTCAACAAAACGTTTTTGGGAAAACAAACTGTTTTTATGAGTTACGCTTTAAACGGGTTCTGTTCGTATGTTTGAATATGCGTTTGTGTGTGCGCGTGTGTGCATAGGCCTATAATTCATTAATAATTAAAGGTTAATTACTTCCACGTTACACCGGAAAGGCTTCACGTTCCACGTTCCGGAGAGGATAATGTTTAAAGCGCAGTGGGGGCACGCGTTATTGTTTTCAAAATGTTGCCACTTTACCGCGTTAATATTCACTTTGATGAATGCTTTATTTACGAATAAATTATAAGGTTTGTTGAAAATTTCATATTTTGTTGCTGATCAGTCGTAGATTGTCATATAATATTTTAATTATTAAAAGCTGTCAGTAGATATTATTAAAGTTTACTTCATCCTAGGCATTCAGCCCATGAAACGGACAAATCGATTCCATTGAAAAAAAAAACATCGTTAATATCTAGAAATAAAGAAATGAAACAATAGAAACCGCAAACAGAAATGTTTTTGTAGAGCATGATAATGTATCACCAACCATTAAAAGTTAATTGAATTCTTGAAAGTCACAGTGACGGAAGATAATGGAGAGAATTTCGTATAGGAATAAGGTAACCAATGGCAAAATCTCTAGAGAAATCGTGAAAAAACATATTGTGGGATAAACTCGCCGGAAGTAAAATATTGGAGAACATACTCGGACATACAATTGTTATTAATTATTTTGTTATAATTAAAGATGATGGAGGTGTACTAGGGAAATGTCAAGAAAGAAGTTCTCGGATCACTTAGATTGTAGTTTCGCAAAGTGGGCGTTATCACGTCTTGTGGGAGCTGGATATTGTAGTTTCGCAAAGTGGGCGTTATCACGTCTTGTAGGAGCTGGATAATCTATAGGGAGCTTCGCTAGTCGAAGGGCATTAAAGAAACGTTAAGGAACAATTGAGCAATAAGAAGATGATGAAGATGTAGCCTGAACTATAGCTACTATATTTTATGACAAATCTATATTTTAATCAACTTTAATGCTTTTGAATGTTTTACCATCAGTTTCAGTTTTTTGTATGTTATATTCGCAAACTCAGATGAGCCTTGAGTGCCCCCAATGGCCCATCGACAAATGTTCCTTTGATATTATAACAGCCAAGTTCTTATAGCTCCAAGAATAACAAAATATTTACACAAATAAAGTAAACAGAGGAATGAAGAGATGAGGAACAAGGCTTTTGAAGGAGACGGTATTCCAACGGTTTGATATTTAACACACAACAAATAATAAAAAAAATGTTTAATTTAATGTACCGGTGTTTTACGTTTCGAGTACGTTCGTAAAACATTTGATTATACCCATCTTCCGGGTTTGTATTACTTCACGTTAGAAGTACATCTCCTGATAATTAAGCATATCGTAGATATTTACACTAATAACAGGTAAAGATAAAACACCCACACGAAATATTTTCATTAGAAAGGTAATAAGCAGCAGCACTCTACTTTGGGCATCTTAGCATTAATATCGTAGCCTGCCTAGTGATTAAATAGGAAGAAAAGTTATCTGATCTGAGACCACGCCAATACATTATCTTATGCAGATGACGAAATATTACTATCTGATAATGGAAATAACTTGACTAGACTCTGCCCAGCCGTCATCAGTCAGACATCAGTTTAGTAGATCATGTGGAAGTATCAGTCTTGAGATATCCAATAAGACATCTAAGAGCTTGACAATGTTTCTACACCTTATTCGACGCAACTTAGTGGTGAAGAATAAGATCATAGAACAAATAACTAAGTGTTATATCACCAACTGATGGGGCAACCAATAAAGACGTTAAAAGCCAAAAAACTACTAAAGCCTGCAGGTTAGCTGGGTGCTTCACAAAGTTCATTGGGCACAACAAACACCGAAGACGGTATACTACTGTTACAGTATGTAAGTCAGAAATAATACAAATAATACTGTATGCTGCAGAGACCGTAGACGGTCAACAAAAAGATTAACAACACGTGTATCACAAATATTAAACTGGGACCATGCGGGATGATCGTACCAAATCGGAAAGCATGGGGATGTAAGAGAAAAATGGAACGTAGACAACGTTCGAAATTTGTTAGTAATGCGCATAATGATATAACTGAGGAGAATGGAATAATGAAGAACCTCCAAGAATAGGAAACTAGGAGACAGGAGAAAGTTCGGTTGATCCAGGATACGATGAAAGCTATGTTTTCATTGGGTTTAAAGCGCACACCTAGAAAGAAGTTTAAGAAATTCAATGAAGTCCCCTTTCAATGCTGCTAGATTAATGAAGAAGAGTAAGTTGTACTGGTGAATTATAAATGTATTATAGTTATAAATGAATTATAATTATGAACTCTAAAAGATAACGAAGACTTAACTGACTGCAGAAACGGCCAGCAGTGTATGTCTACTCGTAACAACCACTTAGCCAGCAGTAATATTATCTGTGAATTATTTTATTATATCTATTTCAATAAACATTCAACAAAAAACATTCCAAGAATTACTGCAAAGACCTAACTTTCAACCAAAGAATATACAATAAAAAAATAAAAATAAAATGGCGTCTCAGAAGTTTTCATACTATCAATTATTTTGTCACAGACGCATTGTTGATGAAGGAAAAAAGAAAACTGAGAGAAAAAAAACACTTCCTCTTTTTTTTCACAGAGAACCAAAATAATTGTAATTCCGAAATAAACCGTACTCAAAATAAATAATTAATGAAAGGGAACTCGGTTTTTTCTTCTTTATGAAAAATAAAAAAGAAAAAAATCAGAGTGCTTACCTTGTGACGGGAAGACGTAAGTAGCGCTCGCGTTGTCAGGTGCATGTCGTGGTCTATGTGCCGTGACCGAGGGATGATGCAGAGATGGGCCTCGTGGCGGCACCTCGGGGGGAGCGGGTTCGGGGGGTGATTCCTCCCCAACTTCTGTAACAATAACAATGCACAGTTCATTACTAACTTAACCCCGCAGCAAAACAGTCAGCCACCCACACCCACTGCGCTTTCACTTCTCTCTCTCTTTGTTTGGTATTTGCAAACGTTGTGTGCTTTGATCTTTAATACGTCTGTAATTCACTTTCGTTATTTTACTTATTTCGAAAACATCTGCCAATTACTTTGTGTTTAATTAGTGCGTCGTCTGTCACATTAAGACGAGCAGGTGTTGTGTGACGCACAAAATGCATTCACATACCGTATTACTGCTCCATGCAGTTACTTTGTGCGCTTATTAAAGTGAGCCGTTTCCAGGCAACTACAGCTAACCAGCATCAGCCTTCAGAACCAACCCAATCACGACGTCTGCGTGACTTTGACACCAGCGTCTCTAGCATCTCTATGTGTTTGCGTTTTTATTACATTCATCGATTTTTTTAAAAAGGGTAATTTTTCGTATTGTTTTCTGTAAACTCGTTTACGCTAAAGCATTTTTGATTTTTAAGGTTTCAGATGAGGGTGGCGGACAATATTTGGTGCATCCCAAAACAATATCTGAAACCAGAGAATATAAACGAGCATCGCAATTTTCACATGAAACAAATAATAGGCCTATATTAGTAAAAAGTTAAACAATATATAGTTTACATGTAACTGCACCAAAATAAAAAATAAAAATTAAGTGTATAGCCTCACTTATCGTCTGTAGGTATTTGATGGTATTTTTGACTAATTACACGTTTCCACTGTTAGAAATCTTTTGTAATTCGATAAATAATGGAGTATTAATCATTCGGAAAAGCGTCGTTTAAAAAACTTACTCTTTTAATGTAAATGGACCGACTTTTGAAATCCAAATAGTTAGATAGATTCCATTGGGATATTGTGTCAAATTTTCGTAGACGCATTTTAATGTGTGTTCATCGTAGTGTGTAGTGTTTTATGTAGTAACAACAATCACAACACCAACAACAGCTACAATAACCATAAAATAATAACAAGTTTTTATTTTTAATACCGCAATGAATGTTAATTATGGTTTACTCTATTTAATAACGCATTATTCTGGATTTCAATAACGTATTGCTTTATTGTTGAACCTGCATCATGTATATTATTTTTGTTGTGTAGGCTCCTTTTTCTGCGTGGCCTGATAAATGTTTTTGTCGTTATAAAGGTTGGAAGTTGGAATGCTAATTATACTACATAAAAACGCTTTCTCCTGCAGTAATTGAGGATAGACAATTAAATTTTAGAATAAGCGGCCTATCAGCGTCTGGAAAAATATTATGGAAACTGCTATTTTTCTGTATGTTCCCTTTACAGTATTATACGATAAAACTGATACTGGTAGAAATAAGTCTAAACTTGTACAACGGACAGGTATGCATAATTGTTTTAAAATTCAGATAGAATTTTAATATTAATCCCTCCTTTTACTTGCTCACGGATTCTCGTAACATTTTCGTAACATCTTAATTTCCAAAGGAAGTTTTCATGCTGTAAATGAATTCAATATTATCGCATAATTTATTGATTCCATAAAAATTATAATCATATCGAGAACCAATGTGTCGCCTTCTTATCCCATCGTGCCTTTTATGGTGTCTACAAAACAAGAACCGATTAAATTTGTTTTCTCTGCCATTGTTAATTGGGACCTCCGCCAAATATATATATACATTTGTCTGAATCTATGTTTTCACTCGAAGATTTTTATGTTTTATTTTGAAAACGTTAAAAAATGTTTTTGTATGTGTAGTTGAATATGAAAATCGTAAATGCTTGGAAGATTGTGTATCAGATTGTAACATTATATTCAATATTATAATTTAAAAGGTTTTTAAAATTTAACATATTGAAATTATTTTAGAAATAGATTGTATTTTCAGTTTGAATCAAATTCATCACGTTCATACGTTTCTCTGTGAAACAATCCTTACGAGTTATTCCCTGCAGGTAGTTGATTTATGAAATAGCAATCAATCTACACATATGTTACGACTGTCATGTAAACAAACGTATGTCGTATATGAGTAGCAGAAAATCAACCCACGACCTTGACATTACAGTGTGGAACTGCTGACCTATGCCACAATGTTTCGGTAAATACTTATCGACGACTCAGCGACCGGGAAGAGATTGAACTAACCATCAAGTTTACACTGAGTTTTCTTATCGCACGTAAAACTTTGCTCAGTTTTCATACTACTGTTGTTTTTTATTTTTTAATATTTGTGTTACTTAAACAATATGTCCCAGTTACGAATCAAATAATATCTTAAACTGACTCTTTTTGTTGTTAATTAAAATTTTCTACAAAAGTTTAAAAGCATTATTCGATGTAGATTATATTTTAACCTAATCATACAAAAGAGTAAACAACAATTCTGACGATTTACAACCACTGCTGACTTAAATCTGGTAGAAATCAAATCTGTCGTACTACTCATAGCAATGAATGCTGACTTAGTAAAGTAGCCGGGGAATATAACATTTGTTCCCATCTTTAATTCTAGCATATCAGTTTTCTTCTGTTGTAAACGTTTAGAAACGCGTTTAAGATTTTTAAATATTTTTACCTTTGAACTATGACAGTAACAACTTTAATGATTTCTAACTTGCCAATTTCAGAGAAACTTTATATTCTAATATTCATGCAGTAGTATGTAGGTAGTAGTACTTTATGTTCAAAAGTTTTGCCAGCCTATCTTTTTCGATTAGAAAAGTTTACCATATTCTTAGTTAACAACAAACTTATCTACTACTCTAATTTTTTTAATTTAAAGCATTAATATTTTTAGAATTTAAATTAAATTGTACATATTAGTAAAATTCAGATTCACGAAATCTCTAATACGAAGGATTAGAAAACAGACTGAACATATACCACGAAATATTTCTCCGAATTCGATACCCTGTAAATCGTGCTTGTAGTCGTATCCTGTATTTTCTGTTATTTTAATAAGACAGACTACCTTAATTTAGATTAATTTTAGACTCTGTAAGCTTGGTAATTAGAATATCTTCATTAGAGTCTATTTGAAACCTTTACATATGTAGACAGTATGTAATCAGATCCTTGTAATTGTAACCGCTTTCTATCCGTAAGTAAGGTCATGTGGTTGAAGTTGCGTAACTCCACTTGTAAAGGAAGTTAAGCAACACATATTAGCATAAACCTGGATGGATGACCACACGGCTGGCCCCAACACTCGCTGATCTCTACAATAGTAAGGGTAAATATAAGGTAAAGCTTCGATTCGACACCCACTTTCCTTGTATTTTGTACTTTAAGAAACTACGAACTCTTTGTGATATCAATTTAATATATATCCTTATCCTAGTATCAATTACAGTTGCTTCGTTCGCCTGATAAGTTACAGCTAACAGCTCACCTGATAAGTATTGTAACAGTAACAATAATAAATTGTGTTTTTTTTTATTTCCTCAATATTTGTAGAATCAGTGAGAGGTAGTATGACTTTTCCTTCTCCAAATTGTATATGGTGTTTCTCATTCAGAAATTCCATTGTTTTACATAACTAAGGTAGTCCCAAGTCGTCAATGTAACATTGCGCCTACTCAGTTTATGTTTTTATTTGTTTGCAAGAGAGCTATTTAGAATGCAGATTAAATATGGCAAAAAAACTAGTAATAAGTTGTCCAGTAGAACTGGCGGAATAATTCCTTAGTTATTTATAGCCTGTTTAATGAACTGGGTGCTTAATCTATAACGATCCAGTAATTTGCAAGCTATAAAAACTTAGAGAAGGTAAAAACTTTATTAAAGAAACTTTTTGTTTATTTAAAAATTGTGAAAATTATAAAAGGCTTTACAAGTTAGTTCTTTATCTGTTGAGAGAATTTAGGGGATGTGGGAAACGCTAAAAATAAGGATTACAAGAGTAAGTCAAATTAATTGTTGAAATCACAGAGATTCTATTTTAATGGTTATGTGGCGAATAAAGTTTGTTTTTAATGACTGTCACTGTGTCGCTGTGTATTTTATTTTTTAGAATTTTTATTTACCTTAAAATGGTTATGAATATGCCTAATTATTGGGATAATAATAGCAAAATTTGTTACTTCTTTCCTTAATTCGTCAGCCCGTCTACACATAAAAAATTACAACATTAGTCACAATAAAAATAACATTCATCAAAATCATTAAAATAACAAAACCGCAGCTTCAAGTCATAAAAACATAATATCATTTCGCACTAAATAATCGATATAAACCAATTCTCTAAATACGTCCTGCGCGGCGTCTACCGGTGGCAGTCAAGATAATACTAAAACGAGGAACTCGGTTCCACAAGAATTCACTGTGTTATTCTACGACGTTAGAGAATGTTCTCTCCTGTCTATACCCCTTAAGATTTACGCTGTAATTTCATTACTCGCCAAATTTCGTTATGAAATCGTCAACTCGCGCGACGTTACCATTTGTTTTTCCTTGTTAACACACTCTTGAGAAACTATTGTCTTATCGTAAACTATTTATGAAGTTTGTTTCTTGACCGAATGATATTATCGTAGCGATGGAGGAAACAAAACAGAAAAACAGGGTAACGTCACAAGAGTTAATAATTGCATTACGGAATGGGAGTCATAAAATTAGAGAGTAATTCTGTATAAAGTAGGGCTATATACAGCAGCAAAAAGTCCCTAACGTCGTAGAATAACGTAGTGAATTCTTGTGGAGCCGAGATTCCTGGTTTTAGTATTCGATACCTTGACTGCCAAAAGTAGACGGCGCCCCGGAGCTGTTGAGCAGATTGTTTTATAACGACTATTTAGTGCGAAATTATATTACGTTTTTACGTTTCAAACTGTGATTTAGTTAATTTGATGACTTTGGTAAATGTAATTTTTATTAAATCCTAAAATTCGTAGTGACCGTTAATCGATGAATTTTGCAGTAAAGGGTTTGTGAGGATCTGTCAAAAATATAACACAAATTTTAACTTATATGTGTCGACCTTTCGACAATGTTTATTGTCATCATCAGGACAACTGTTGCTGACGCCAAACACACATCAATTGTGTTGACTCTTAGGAGACCTTATAAGTTGCTTATATAAGGAAAGAGTTTAGCTATAAGACTTTTAAATTTGCCGTATAAACTACTTTCTTCTTTTTCTTCTCTTCTCCTTCTTCTTTGTCTTTGTCGACGTCGTCATCATGATCATCACTTTTTCTTCACCTTCTTTTTATTCTTCACTATCAGGGATTAAGTGTACTGCTTGTTCCGTCTTCAAAATACTTCAGTGCCTTTTAGGAAGTATTTATTTATTTGTTCCATCCACTTCATCTTCTAAATCCTTGCTGTTAGTAGTAGCCTATATATGTTGACAATGTAATGTCGTTTACCATTATGTTTTTTGTCTCAACGATTTCTTGTCATAACATCAATTTTTAATGATATTGTCATTGCGTGTTCTATCCGTTAACACACAGTACCTTACTCTTATAGAAAATTCCATCAGCTTTAGTAGATTATCCCTGCTTTTTAGTAATGGCACACGTCTTTTAACCACATAACAAATCATCCACAGGACATCCATTGTTACTTAAAGATAATGTATTTTAATCACAACAATAATTTGGAATAAAGAATAAAAAATAATTGATCTCACGCCTCATAAATTTGGTCCACGTGAAAGGAGATTCTTGCAGAACGTTTACGTGGTCTTCTTGTACATAACTGTAACTAAAACAATACGCCAACTAAACAAATAAAATATCGCATCACACGACACTGATAAAGAGACTACTAAACGCAAAACGTTTTGCAGAACGAGAGTAAAGATTACACGGGAGATGCGTTCCGCTTAAGGGAGGCGAGGGGCGAAAAGGATGTACTCTAGTGAAGCGCGAAATGCTCCCGTACCTTACAAATATTAACACTTGCACGCGAAGGGATGAGATGCGGAATATAATTGACATCGTTGTAAGGGGAAAGAATTACAAGGGATGCTTGAGGGCGCTGAGTTATCCCTAATACACACGGATATAATATATAGCGTGTTACATGGTCTTCAGAAATGAAAATGTTGGCGGCGAATGAGGTATGCAATCATTCTGCTTGAGTGTACGCATTAATGAAGACGAACACTCTTGTAAAGCTACTCACGTGTACCTACGTATTATATATTCTTGTAAAAAAAGTTTTAAATTTGAAGCAAGTGAGTAATGTCTTTTGAAGGAGAAAATAGAAAAAAAGAAGAAACATTTTTGACAATTTCCGTGAGAACGTCAAAAGTTAAAAAAAGTTAAAACAACATCAAATTCAATGTCAAAGGAATAAACAAACACTGACAGAATATAGTCTGTCTATGCAAGAAGTCTAAAGTGGTATAAGCCTTTACAAAACGCTAAATTACCAAAATTAATTAACGAACATTAAGAAGTAATTACAGGAAATGGTCACTAACGGATCTATGATTTTTCTGAGTACGCGCTTCTGCTACGTCAGTAAACGAGGATAAAGAAATACCTTAAATCCGACGGTAAGTTATGAAATAAAGATACTATTAAATAGAAAGAAGTGGTCCATACTAAAGGCTCAGAACAACGCTTTAGCGTAAAGCGTTTCAAATCTATTACGATAGAACGGTTATTCTTTTAGTTAAAACATTTCTCCGTTTTGTATCAATTATTGCGCTAGGCATAGGAAAACCTGTAATACACTACATATTTCAGTTTATGGTCGCTAACATCTTAAGAGATTTTGACACGAATTTGTCATCTAAACGCTAGCTTTCTAAGCTCTTAAAAAGATGTCATATATGACTCATGTTAATAAGAAAAACTTTGAGAACTTTAAAAAAATGTTTTAACAACGCTCTTAACATGAATGATAGTATTCTTACGGGTATGTGGGTGGCATCTACGTTGTAGATTCTAGCAGCGATGTGTACAAGATCGGCAATATGGAATTTTCCGATGTTTTCTAGGCTCATTCGACTACGCGAAAATTCTTGACGCCTCACCGCTAAAGTCACAGAATCACTTCGCGATCTCGGCGGGACATAAATACACGAGTTCTGATAGCGCCCAGTGAGTTGTAGTGACTTGCGATTCAGTGCGTACGTTTGGCGTAAAGTGATTATTATGAATTATTATGTTCACGTATCTGTAATTGGTAACTTGCATTATTCATTGCGACAGTGATAATTAGGTGATATTTATTATTCTTACATTAGCTCGTGTTCCATCGTAAACTTGACGAGTATGAGTGTTTATTGTTGTTTTGTTTACTGGAATTGTAAGTAAAGTGGTAATTAACGATTTATTTGTTGTGAAATTATTTGAATCCCGCATTTTAAACACGAAGATTCCTGTGCTAGTCGTAACTAATATTATTCTGTAAGTCTCATTGTGTAGTTTAGTGGGAAATATTTTTGTTCCATGGTTGTAAGTCAAATCGTTCTGTTATGATGGTTCTGAAACAACGTACTGATTCACCCTGTACCTGATTTAGTTTGAGACTACTGGCAATTTACGTAACTTCCACATGTCAGTTAAGGTTTTTTATTTTTTATACAAACAGCGTTTTGGTATTTTGTATACCTTTCATGAAAAAAATTAATTTTTCACATCTTACAAACAAAGGACTTACATGTGGCGTAGCCAGATTTGTGCAAGGGGGGGGGTTGTAGTCCAGGATTTGTCCATGGTGACGATTTATTTATGATAAACGGGGTGAAGAGGAGTTGGTAACAGTAGGATGTAGGATACTCGCTAGAGGCTACTTTGTATATAGCGGTAAGGTGGGGCTGGTAATGCTTGCTTGTATTGCCTCTAGGTTTTACCTAAAAGACCTAAAAGATCAGGGTTGGTGACCGACTCGGTGAAGGGTTGTAAACTCCAGTAACCGCTTGGCTTCGGCACTGCGTCTTATTCATATAATATTGTTAGTACTATACACAAATTTGACTTTTTAGCAAACTGTTAATTATTTCTGATTTGGTACGTCCTCTCAGGATCCGTCAATGTAATGGACAGGTAGAGTTAAGTGATGATATAGAGAAGAACGCTTGAAGATATAGTGTTTAGAAACGTGCTGTTGTTAAGGACGGTTTTGACACAGAAATGTAGACGCTACAACCAGAATACGGTACCAGATGTGAAAAGTGATGATAGCTTTCCATCTGCTGATAGTGATGTACGTCGGGTGATTTCTGTGAGTGAACCTACATGGTGCGCGTACGAGAATGTGAATTAGATATAGTAAATTTAAAATATATTCTGAACTCATTAGTTATTGCGTAATTTCTTAACATTCACAATTATAATTTGATAAGAATTATATGTTTTATGTATTAATTAAAGTGGCTAAATTTTTGTTTTTTATAATTTAGGTATATATATGTATATTAAGAGTTTTTTCAAATAACAAATATATATATATTGTAAGGGTACATATCTTCAACATACATTTATGAAGCAACATGATAAGAATAAAATACTAAATGATTAACACTATGAATTAAAAGGGATGAGTCAGAGATAAAGGAATGGGTAGTTAACATAATTATACGATCAAACAGATAAAGGTAATAATGAAAGTAACCTCTGATAAGAGAAATGTAGCAAGCAACGAAACAAAACTTGAAAAAACGATAGTACAATGCGATTTAACCAAAATAACCCAATAGATATGGTAAGTGAGTAGGTAGAACAAGACCCAATACCAGTGAGTAAGGACAGGTAAGAACTAACAGACAACAACACGACGGTTTATTAGCGCGTTCGCGATCATCATCATCAGCGACAGCTTTATCACAAATTGACACCTACAATAGTGTGGCTGTTAAACCATACTACAAGATTAAAGACTTTTACTACAAAGTGGCGCCCCACGTTGGGCGCCAATTTGTTAAAAATCCCCTCTTCCTTCAATGTGGTTGTATTAATATTAAAAGTCCCACTGTTGTTGGTATAACTTCTGTTAGTCCTTACCTGTCCTTACTCACTGGTTTTTCCTTCCCGATAGGCGCCAAATTGTTTTCCAGGAAAACAATTAAAAGATTCAATATCAGTTTGTTTACGGTACTGTGATGAATAATTCGAATTACTCGCAGACTGGCGGGAACTCGAATTTTGCTTGTCTGGGGGGACGTGTTGCCAACATAAATTTTGGTCAAATAATTCTATTCACTGCTACAGAACACAACATACATAATACATTTGAAATAATTACAGGACAGCTAGTAAAGATTCATACTTATTTATTTGGCTAGACAGCTCATTAATTTTCAATAATTATTGTACAATTGAGATTATTATAATAATTTTTAGCCTCGGCAATAAATTAATTTTTTACTCAGCAGAGAGCAGGATGGCAGCACAAAGTCAGTTTGACGACGTTATGGTCGCCGTGTATTCTTATTTATACAAATTAAATTGCCAATGAATTCTTTTGAGTACGAAAAAAAAGTTTAGAACAAGATGTTTAAATAAAGTACACCACCTTACCATTGTGGTACTTAAATATGAAAGAGGTTTCCATTAAATTCAACTCTGTGGTGTTAAAAGTGTGTCAGTGTTATCGATTTATACATAGGTTATCTTATAGTAACTTCAGGTGTTCATAGATATTTTTTATTAATCTCTGAAAGAAATAGGTGTTTCAAGTTCATAGTGAGAGTTTTCTATTGTGAGAAAAGTGGATCAGTTTTAGTTTTTTAATTAATTATAATTTAATTTATACTTAACACAATCACGGTGTTAGTGTCATGGATCATCAATGGTCTCTTCGCTGTTGTTAATGCATTCATCTAATCTCAAAGATAGGGTTGTCGTCTTCGTTGGCGTCTGTTTCTTTTATTACAATTTTTAGTTATTTATTAATCTTGTAACTTCGTTTAGTCTTCCTCCTGGTGTTGGTGGAACTCTTGTTTACTTCGGGTATTCAATTTGGTTTCATTTCTTTTTGATCTTTTACTTATTTGCTTTTTAAAAGGTCCGCATCAGTATAGCGTCTATACCTCTGAATTGTTAATAATGGAATCTCGTTACCTAACGGTCAAAATTATAATAACGTTCTGTTTCTATGGTAACCGGCTTGGCTCTGATTGGTTAAGTACATTTGAAACTATTGTTATAAATCCTGGTTTTCGGTTCAAAATAAATAAATATTTTATAAATGTTATTTTTCCTTGGGGATATTTCCAATGCTTGAAATATTAATATAGATGTCCCTATTTTCTTTCAATGATCAATTTGACATCTCATAAGGCTGGTCTAGGCCCTGTACTAATGTTTTTGTACAAAATTGATAATTCTATTTTAATACATATTTTACTTATTTATACTATTTATCACAATTCTGACATGTTATTCTGGTTATTTAATTGTAATTACATAATTTATTTGGTCATATCATTCAAGTATAGTATTGAATTGTTTATTATTGGTTTTCTGAACTTATACAGCTATGTCATTTATAGGCCTAAACTGTACCATCGTAGAATTTCTTAATTTGCTCTATTTAAACATTATTTACTAAGCATATATGGTTTGCTTATTTGCATTCGTGCTTATTGGCTTTTGAATTACTTTGAACTGTTTTACAATCTATTCATGTTATTATACTTTTACCAAATTATTTCCTATCTGATATTTTACTTTCTATTTATATTACATTTATTAATTTGTTGTTTGTTACTTTTATGTCATTATTAGTTTTACTCCTACTCCCATTTCTCACATATCTATTAAACTTAAATCTATTAACAAAACATAACATATAAATAACTTGATGGTCTGTATATTGTTCAGCCATTCTCTTTCTTATTACATACAATTATTATATTGTACGTCATTACTCAAAATGTTCATACTCTTCATAACATATAAATAACTCCTTCTTATTAAAAATACAATTATTATCTTGAATGTCATTAATTAAAATGTTCATACTATTCATAACATAGAACTAACTTCTTTTTTAAACACAATTATTATATTGTATGCCATTAATTAAAATGTTCATACTATTCATAACATAGAACTAACTTCTTCTTTTTTAAACACAATTATTATATTGTATGTCACTATCCAAAATGTTCATACTATTCATCTCCTTATGCCTTCCTTACTTATATATAAATACAAACATATTATTGTAAACTTCTGCCTTCTGGGTTTACACTCCTTTAAACATCAAAAAACCAAATTACTTTTCATTTAATTAATAATATAACAATTTTGTGAGTATTGTATTGATACTCTATATTATATATAGATAAACCTTCTAGTTATTCTTTTGGTAATAGAATAGGTTTTTATATTTCTTACCCTCACACCTATTCTGTTTCTTACAGTTTAACACAATTCACTTATTTTCTTATTCACCATTTGGTTATGGTTTTGGTTTGTTACACCGGGTCACTATTCTTTCCCTTTAAAATTATAAGTTGTTTATTTTAATATTATCACCACTTCACTGTTTATTGTTACTACTTCCCACCTATCTCTCGCTCTTGGATCGGGTTTTAAAACACAGTTTTATAGTCATTTTTCTATATTTTATGTTCTACATTTTCTCTCACTATAGGGTTATTAATAATACATACATTCTATTAACAAATGTTTTCCCTTAATTACTATTGGTAGTGTACTTTTTGTTTACATACTCTATATAATACTTGTTACTATTTTTTACTTTATTATTTGTGTTCTGGTATTGTTTGTCTACCTTTGATTATTTTATATATCCTATCACTGGTGTTGGGGCTTGTTCTACCTACTCACTTACCATATCTATTGGGTTATTTTGGTTAAATCGCATTGTACTATTGTTTTTCAAGTTTTGTTTCGTTGCTTGCTACATTTCTCTTATCAGAGGTTATTTTTGTTATTACCTTTATCTGTTCGATCGCATAATTATGTTAACTACACATTCCTTTATCTCTGACTCATCCCTTTTAATTCGTAGTGTTAATCATTTAGTATTTTATTCTTATCATGTTGCTTCACAAATGTATGTTGAAGATATGTACGCTTACAATATATATAACTTAGGTACATAATGTAAATAATACGCCGGGAGCCATCATGTAACTGACAACAGACGCACACACACGCACGCGCTAAAGTGTATGTGTTTAAATATACAATTTAAGGAACGATATATATAAAAGATAAGAACATTTTCTACCATATTACGTTTCACTTCCCCTGAATTAACCTCACAGAATAAATTTCTGCACAAATGGTGCTGACTACATATAATGGATTTACATTCTACCGATTTTATTCCATATAGTTTACTCGTTAAACATTCAGCCTCTAATGCTGCAGAATTTGATTCTGCAGAAGCTATATCTGGCTATTATTAAATAACACAGTAATTAACTTAACACATCTTCATAAAACAAAGTAACAACACACATAGAAGCGCAACTCGTGCAAGTGTGTGTAGTATGTACATGTATACTATGACGTACTATGTCTATGTTTAGAAGCGTGCGCGCGCGCGCGCACACGCGCACACGCACACACACACACTTTAGACTATACTATATAAGTAGTACCTATAAAATTAAAGTCTTGTTTCACGAACTAACCGTTTAGTAACAAGTGTTAACATTGTTAAATTATTGACATTACAGTTGTGTGCGTGTTGGACAAGACATTGGACAATCGTAAGCTGGAGGATGTGTTGTATATGACAGTTTCTTCTTGCCTTTAGTCATTGAAACTTACGTTGTAATTAACGATTTTTCCGTGTTTAATTGTTTATTTTCACTGTTCAAACACGACCATCGTAACAATACACATCTCCTGTTGTTACATGTTCTATCAAGATTGTTGTCGTCTTATTGATGTCTTATTGTTGTCGCCTGTAGTAGTGCTAAGAATTAATGTTCTTTGTTGTTGAATTTCTTACTTTATGTGTTAAAGTACACCACTTGACACATTTCTACATTTGAATAACACTGTTGAACTTTCTGTTCGGTCGTACAGTTCAGGTAAAAACTTTTCCATAACCATAAGAGTACAAAGTTTGCTGTCACACATTGTACGAGCCGCTTTACAAAGGCGCCCTTAATTTCACCTCTTTACCAACGCCACCATTACCGTTGTTTTAATTTAACTTAAAGTCCTTAAAAGTAAAAAAAAAACGCACACCGCAAGGGTACTTCTTTTTCATCCCCCTTTATTAGGGTTTGTTGGTACGCGGCTTGTTGCGGCTAAGTCGCTGGGGAATAAATGAAGTTTATGATGAATTTCGACTTAAAAATTTCTTTATTATTATGTAAGGCTAATTAATTTGTTCACGCGCGCGCCTGCTTGAGTTACGTGTTACGTCCCGGCCGGGAGGGGAGCGCTGCTACACAAGTTTACTTATAAAACTTAATTTACAATCTAATTTGCCGGAGACAACCTGTGAAGTGAGCGTGCGCGCCCCAGTGTGTGTGTGTGTGTGTGTGTGTGTGTGTGTGTGTGTGCGTGTGACCGTAGCCGCACGCTTTTAACGTAACGCCGCCAAGCCAAGCAATTATACCTCTATTGTTGTCTCTCCTTTAATTATTACTGAAATTGACTTTACAGAGAAATACAATTACAGGTGTCTAGAGTGCGTGTGAGTGTGTGAGTACGAGACGCATTATGCAAAACGTTTCCTGCTCGACGTCTCATGTCGAAACAAAAGAATTAATTTTCTCTTTTGTTTACGACATATAAAAATGTTTTGTTAATGCTTATGGTGTTTATCGAATTGAATCTAATAATACGTTAGGACACACACACACACACACACACACACACACAGCTTAAAGATGATGTTGGTATGTTATATGAATAAGAATTACAATGATGTAAAACTTATTGGGACTTTACAGATTAATGAGAAATGCGCATCGATGTTTCTTAATATCTCGATATCAACTTACTTCTTTTACAGCCTAGAGAGAATTTTAGAAATCGTATGTGGATTCATATAGGAGGTTGATTCCGATGTAAAATCCGGATCTTGATCTACATGACTGTCACCACCCACCATGACTGTCACATATTTTAGGATATAACATTTTCTGGGGTAGCAAATATGCTACTGATCGTATAATAGTATATTTGGATAGTTGATGGTCCGTTTTTTTCTTCTAAGCATTCCATGATGAAGAGGTGGCAATATGTGCCACAGTAATGTGACTTGTGGGTCTCGCTATATTGTGAGAACGGCGAAGGCTCAATAAAAGAAGTCTGTACAATCAAAATGGCTTCCGTTGGAATATGATTGTATAATCAGTGTTACGAATTCAAGATTTTTAACTCAAAGTTCGTAAGAAAATTGGAATATTTCACTAGATCATAAAGTAAATTAATGTTATTGAAGTGAGAACTCCATATATTGCACTACGGTGTCCGGAAAGTTTTTATTATAACCACACAGTAGGTTTTTAATTCCTCCCTACTACTTCTGTTTGCCATTCAGTTCATCGACTTCATTCAAATAGGCTTTGAAAATCGTTCCATAAATTCAATTGCTTCGTAGATAATTCTTATCAACAGTCCCTCTTATGGTGGCCACTATGTAGTTTCCTAAATTGCTGGTCGAATTTTTATGCGAATAAATAAAATTAAACAACTCTTGCCCTTTTACATAATTACGAATTTTAATCTAGTAGGATAGAAATTTAATTTTGTGAAAGGAAGAGAGATAATTACATTTTACATTTAGAGTGTTGAACGAAATACACACAAGATTATATTCACGGCTACTTTCAACGTACTAATTTTTGCTGACTGAAACATATAAAAGTACATACTCACAAGACAGGATAACAAGCAGTAAGAAACAGAAGCTAGAAAATGCATGTTAAATTATTCATAGTATAATAAATTATAAAATAGTGTGTTAGATCTAGTCGTAAAATGAAATGGCCCATTCGGCCGTGGTCGAATAATGAGTAAAATTCGATTGTACGTTTCGGCGGCCCTGGCTCCGGCGGCAGGCCTCTTCATCGCCTAGACTAGTGCTAACGGCCAAAAGGCTACACCAAAAATATTATTAACGCCCATCAAGTCCAGGCTATTGAAGATGGCTTTCACGGGAGCCACTGAAACGTATGGTAGAATTTTAACCAACAATCGACTAGGGCCGAATGCCCATTAATTTTTGCAAATTGGTTTGACTCGTACCGTGAAAGCCTTTGTAATTTAATATATTGTAGTACAACGATCTGCCACGCGTTGGGCAGCCAAATACAACACTGTGGGGTGTTTTGCTATTACGCTACTGAATTAACTAATCTGTGATTGCCGAGCCCTACGTTCTTTGAGAGCTAAATACTACACTTGCCACGTGTTGGGCAGTCATTAAGCAATTATGCTAACAATAATGGATTAATTAATCTGTGATTAAGTAATTATTGAATATATTAATTTGCATAATGAGCTCGTGTAATCAATAAATAACACGTTAATTACTTTACGTTAGCATAACTATTGCATGGAGACTCTAGTTGTTGCATTAATAAATAAAATAAAATAAACTACCATAAATCACTCAAATGCCATTACTATCTCGTTCTGAGGTAATTCGACAATGATGAACGCATATTGATAAAATAAACACTTATTTATTAACATTATATCATTCATTAAATTCAATATATAAAATATGGATGATTCCCTGTAAATACATACATTCATAAACTCATGAAAAGAACATAAAAGAACACATGTTTATACATCAAATTACAAGGTAAATCCAATACGTTGTTTGCTGAAAAACATACACATACATATATAATGTAATCGACATATAGAAACACAAATATTCAAACAATAAATCCTATACTAATGCGTTCATCGTATGCCTCAGATGGATGGCGTTAATTATGTTTGTCATGTTTAATTTAAATGCTCAAGGGGTGTTTCTTGAAAAAGAGACAGGACAGTAGAGTTCCTTATGATAAGAATAGCATAAAGATTACTTGTTTAGATGAATTATCCGATATTTCTATCGGCGTAACTCCTCTCTGCTGGACCATGTGTGGGAAACTGTGCTGTCACTGACACTTAACACACGCGAAACAGATTCACTTGCGCTGTGTGTGCGTATTCTGTTGATTCTGCTGTTATTGTACGAGTCATGAAATTATGTGTCGTGAAGATAAGTTCATCGTTAACTATGGTGTATATATATATGTCTGTCTATTGTTCAACGTTTGGTATGTTCATTACTGTTAGTGTTTTGATGCCGCGGTGTAATTGTTCCACATGATGTTGTATCGCTCCGCAGCACTGTATAATGTTATGATTTCGCCGTCCGGTATTACATCAACGATAGTTCTCCGCGTCGATTATTGATGTAAGTGGGACTGGTTAGTTCAATTCTGAATTAGAGTATAATAAAGAATTCTATAATTGTTAAGCACTGGCGTATGTCGCATGTTTTTAGACACTGAAAGTACACTATTACCGGATACGCGCCAACATCGAAATGTCTAAGTCTCTTAGTTATATGACGCGTGGCAAAGTTTCAAAGTCCCACTGCCGTCCGTATGTTAATCGAACTTTGACGACCGACTGTTGAAAGTTATAAATAGACTGTTTTAAAAGTACGTGAAGACTGCTCAAAGTATTTGAGTGAAAAATTATGAAAGACTGTCCTCTCGCGTGCTCTGCAAGCAGTTTTTATCAAACATCGTGTACCACAATGCACCCTTCTGGAAAACACGCCTCAAGTTGAACATGATAGGACAGAAGATCTCCTACCCTTAAGCCAGAGTGTCGTTCTTCACTTCTCATTCGACGTTCCCGTTGCTATGCTGGCGACGGTCCTCTCCACCAGTTCTCTGGGTAGATGCTGGGTTGTGATTGGATATCCTGTCTCCCCACGGGTTCGCGTCGAAAGCCTCCGTACTCCTTTTCCTAGAACAGGAGCAATTTCATGGTTGTCTATCAAGCTATTGTCTAAGCGTACTCCGGATCTCACTGCAGTTCTCACGCAAACAATGTGTCGTATCTTGTTATTGTTCGCTGTGTTTGACCCTTTTTTTCCAGAACGCTATCCTGGCGCAGCGTGACGTCGTTTCCAAAACGGCACACCTTCTGCCTGTCGTAAATATCCGTTGTCGCCAGTAAGTCGTTCCCCCGCTGTATACAAGTTCGATTCTATTATTTTAGGTATCGATGTCCGTCCTCGTATAGGGTATATACTATTGTGTGTCTTACACCCTTTTATTCTTACTAGTACTTTTCAAAATAACCGGCAGTGTGTCCGTCACAGTTTCTCCTCTAAATTGGTACTTGACACAGTTTCCATTATCTTACATTTGCAGGCTGTAAATCTCGTGTTTTAGTCGAGTCTGTCACGGCCAACCTTGTTCCCTATTGTACATCTATGTGAAACGTACTTGCATTGTCTGAAGTAAACGTTCACTTGACACTTCGACACACATTTCTTTATTTATTGCTCGTGGGCTGAGTAGGTGTGTCATGCTGAATGTAACGTCTTTTCAGTCATACTAAAAATTTTTAAATTTTTGGTTGTTACATAGGTCCCCAAATCGGATTTGATGTTGGATTAACGGAAGACACTCTAATCCGATTTCTGCGCTCTGTGTTTGTTGTGGGAGTCCCCTCTGATAAAGTCGCGGTCAATGACCTACTTTCCTCTGCTTGGGAGTATATGGGTATATATCCCCTATATTTGGTCGTAAACTACCTCTGGGAATTTATTGCCGTGCATCTGAGGAAGAATGAACGCATTTTCACACATTTGCATATCTAATTAGATATGGGATTATGTACAATAATAGTAGCTGTGGATGGCTGTGCCGTCCGCTTATAATCTAACACATGAAATAATGATTTTCGACATGAAATACAATTATTCATGTATCGTTTAAATATCATTATGATAGCTAATGTTCTTAGTCTATCTTGAACATTTAAAATACAATTTACGACCTGTAAATACACATTGGTACATTCACTAATTATTATTGAGTATCACTCACAATACGTGTTACTATCATCTATACTGATTATATTGATTATAAATTTACATACATTATTCAGGAACAATTAACAATTCACTTGAGATCATTATGATTATAGATAACTTTGTTTTATATCACTCAGATTTGATTAATTAATCAAATATCATCGGGTGTCTATAAAAATCGTTATAACGTCTTTTCGCAATTTATTGCTGCACATTCAACTGAACTTTTCACATCATAATTGTCTTTTCTATTTAAATTTCCATTAACACTGGCTATACACATGTAATTAATGTCGTTAGGTTGCCACATCGTGACTTAAGAACTCCTTGTACAAAATCTTTACATTATACACTAATAAGATGTACATCATACCGATTAGCTAGTTGGACCGGTTTTCGCGGGACATTCACCTTATGTGTTGATCCGCCTCCTAATCCACTAGTCTAACTGATTGTCGATGCACTTTCGTTTTCCTTTGAGACTTGTGATTTCGTCTCAAAGTATTTCTTCAGCAATCGTACGTTAAATTTCCTTTCACTTTGTCACTTCTATCGCACTCAGTGAGTTCGCATGTTGCGTCATTTTGATTTCATACGTTAATCGTCATTCATTAATACTCATATCTATAATTATCTTACCTTGGTTTATGTATTATCACATAATCAATCATATTTAATGTATTTTATTCAATATTATCTAACCAAATTATTAAAATTGCAGACGTTCTTAAAATCGCCTTCTTACCACGTGTTCATTTATTTCGTTCTTAACTGTCTATTTGTGGAGACATAGTTGTACGTCTTGTAGACCTTGTGCCGTCATTCACGCACGCATTTTTGTTTGTAAACAGTGAGGGTATTTGACCTAGTGGCTTGCGTCACACCTTCACTTTTCAGGCGGTCTGCTGATCCCGTTACGCTGTTACAATGTGTTTCGTCTTCAACACCTCCAAGATTTATGACGTGTCTCTTCCTCTCGCTTTTAGAGTGAGTGAAAGATATGTCGTACCGTCCCTTTCGGTAGCTTTCTCTAGGCCGACACGCTCTAAATTGCTTTCGTCGCCTCTTCCAAACCTGTTTACCACTCCCTTCGTACGGGCGTGTTGGAAATATTCCGTACCCTCGTCTTGAACAACGTTTTCCAGTCATACTACCATTATTTACGTATGCACCAAGTATTTTGTTTTCTTGATTCTTAAGAAATCTTATCTCGAGCGCTTGATATCTTCTTTCAGTACTAGTAGCACTTACAATTTTCTTAAGTCGTTCGGCGAATTTTATTCTTCTCCTTTTTCTCATAACGTTCCTTGCCCAGGACGAATTTACATACGGATCCTGTCGGTTTTTTCGTTTCACCTCATCCATGGTTTGTTTAAATTTGCATTCTGCTTCATAACACGCAGTGTTCATCTTAATATCGAACTTCCTCTTCATGCTTCTTATTGCTGCAGCTCGACTACTTCGACGATGTGTGTCTATTCCACATTCTAAATAGTTCATCATTGGTTTCACTGATGCAGTGTCTGCCCTCGTATCGTTGAATTTATGCCTTTTACGCATTCTATTTGATGGTATTAAACCTTTATTATCTCTATCCATGTCTGGATAATCATCTTCCGATATCATTAAGTACAAAGAAACAAAATCATTTCTTTTCTTGATCCACTTGTTTCTCGACTTACTACTGACACTTAAGTTAGATCTCACAGTTGCTAATTTCTCAGTAGCTAACACGTCTGTGAAATCAACAGCGTTATCGTTATCTCGTACTTTCCGTACCTCTTCGTAAATTTCATTCTCTTCTTCTTCCTGTTTCTTCTCGACTTCGTTTTTATTGTTGTTCCAGTTATTCGTATCTCCACGTATATCTGTGCGTAACAGCGCGAGCTGCTCCTTTTGTTCGTCTAACTTCTTATCACAATTATTTATATATTCACGCATTTCTGCGCGTATTTGTGTAAAATTTTCATTCTGCTTCTCGAAATTTTCATTAATTATTCTAAGGTTTTCACTAGCCTCTTCCTTCTGCTTTTCAAACTTTTCTTCTAGTTTCTCGAATTTTCCTTCTAGTTTCTCGAATTTTCCACTCATAAAATCCATTAATGCGCGCAACGTCACCTCTTCCTGCGGTTGTTGTTGGGACTCCTGTCCCCGCGCTCTGACGTCTGACGTCTCCTCGGTCATTTGTGAATAAGTTGGTGATTCCTCTCGTTCGACACCAGGTACTCCCTGTTGGTTATTAATGTCGAAATCCATGGAATCTGTACTACTGGTCGTCATTTTTGCAGCTTTACTCCGCGTTAACATTCAGTCCCAGTCCAACTAGCTTCACACTAATAATATTTGTTCTTACAACTACTAACATGAAATATTAATATATACGCTTATCCTATCTCTACTGCCTGCTCTTTGCCGTGCGGTGGGCGCCAAATACAACGATCTGCCACGCGTTGGGCAGCCAAATACAACACTGTGGGGTGTTTTGCTATTACGCTACTGAATTAACTAATCTGTGATTGCCGAGCCCTACGTTCTTTGAGAGCTAAATACTACACTTGCCACGTGTTGGGCAGTCATTAAGCAATTATGCTAACAATAATGGATTAATTAATCTGTGATTAAGTAATTATTGAATATATTAATTTGCATAATGAGCTCGTGTAATCAATAAATAACACGTTAATTACTTTACGTTAGCATAACTATTGCATGGAGACTCTAGTTGTTGCATTAATAAATAAAATAAAATAAACTACCATAAATCACTCAAATGCCATTACTATCTCGTTCTGAGGTAATTCGACAATGATGAACGCATATTGATAAAATAAACACTTATTTATTAACATTATATCATTCATTAAATTCAATATATAAAATATGGATGATTCCCTGTAAATACATACATTCATAAACTCATGAAAAGAACATAAAAGAACACATGTTTATACATCAAATTACAAGGTAAATCCAATACGTTGTTTGCTGAAAAACATACACATACATATATAATGTAATCGACATATAGAAACACAAATATTCAAACAATAAATCCTATACTAATGCGTTCATCGTATACCTCAGATGGATGGCGTTAATTATGTTTGTCATGTTTAATTTAAATGCTCAAGGGGTGTTTCTTGAAAAAGAGACAGGACAGTAGAGTTCCTTATGATAAGAATAGCATAAAGATTACTTGTTTAGATGAATTATCCGATATTTCTATCGGCGTAACTCCTCTCTGCTGGACCATGTGTGGGAAACTGTGCTGTCACTGACACTTAACACACGCGAAACAGATTCACTTGCGCTGTGTGTGCGTATTCTGTTGATTCTGCTGTTATTGTACGAGTCATGAAATTATGTGTCGTGAAGATAAGTTCATCGTTAACTATGGTGTATATATATATATGTCTGTCTATTGTTCAACGTTTGGTATGTTCATTACTGTTAGTGTTTTGATGCCGCGGTGTAATTGTTCCACATGATGTTGTATCGCTCCGCAGCACTGTATAATGTTATGATTTCGCCGTCCGGTATTACATCAACGATAGTTCTCCGCGTCGATTATTGATGTAAGTGGGACTGGTTAGTTCAATTCTGAATTAGAGTATAATAAAGAATTCTATAATTGTTAAGCACTGGCGTATGTCGCATGTTTTTAGACACTGAAAGTACACTATTACCGGATACGCGCCAACATCGAAATGTCTAAGTCTCTTAGTTATATGACGCGTGGCAAAGTTTCAAAGTCCCACTGCCGTCCGTATGTTAATCGAACTTTGACGACCGACTGTTGAAAGTTATAAATAGACTGTTTTAAAAGTACGTGAAGACTGCTCAAAGTATTTGAGTGAAAAATTATGAAAGACTGTCCTCTCGCGTGCTCTGCAAGCAGTTTTTATCAAACATCGTGTACCACAATGCACCCTTCTGGAAAACACGCCTCAAGTTGAACATGATAGGACAGAAGATCTCCTACCCTTAAGCCAGAGTGTCGTTCTTCACTTCTCATTCGACGTTCCCGTTGCTATGCTGGCGACGGTCCTCTCCACCAGTTCTCTGGGTAGATGCTGGGTTGTGATTGGATATCCTGTCTCCCCACGGGTTCGCGTCGAAAGCCTCCGTACTCCTTTTACTAGAACAGGAGCAATTTCATGGTTGTCTATCAAGCTATTGTCTAAGCGTACTCCGGATCTCACTGCAGTTCTCACGCAAACAATGTGTCGTATCTTGTTATTGTTCGCTGTGTTTGACCCTTTTTTTCCAGAACGCTATCCTGGCGCAGCGTGACGTCGTTTCCAAAACGGCACACCTTCTGCCTGTCGTAAATATCCGTTGTCGCCAGTAAGTCGTTCCCCCGCTGTATACAAGTTCGATTCTATTATTTTAGGTATCGATGTCCGTCCTCGTATAGGGTATATACTATTGTGTGTCTTACACCCTTTTATTCTTACTAGTACTTTTCAAAATAACCGGCAGTGTGTCCGTCACAGTTTCTCCTCTAAATTGGTACTTGACACAGTTTCCATTATCTTACATTTGCAGGCTGTAAATCTCGTGTTTTAGTCGAGTCTGTCACGGCCAACCTTGTTCCCTATTGTACATCTATGTGAAACGTACTTGCATTGTCTGAAGTAAACGTTCACTTGACACTTCGACACACATTTCTTTATTTATTGCTCGTGGGCTGAGCAGGTGTGTCATGGTGAATGTAACGTCTTTTCAGTCATACTAAAAATTTTTAAATTTTTGGTTGTTACAGTAGTTTCTAGCTGCTGTTTCCTACGGCTTGTTATCCTGTTTTGTGAATGTGTGCTTCCACTTGTTTCAGTGAGGAAAAATTAGTACGTTTAAAGCGGGGGTGTATATATGTTTAGGCATATTTAGTTCATGATTCTATGCGTAACATGAAATTGTCTCTCATCGTTTCACAAAATTATTAATACATATTCACATTACCTTATTTTAAAGTAATATGCAATTATTATAATTACAGTTTGTGACGATGAAACACCTTAGTCGCCTAATTTATGTATCATTATTAACTATAAAGTTGAATGTTTTGACAGTAAATTTTGAATTGAGATTTTTAATAATCTAACTGTGATAAATGAACTCATGAAATCGATTCGTAATGGTAATAATTTTCATTTTCAAGTAATACGTATTTTAGTTAAAATACAACTAACTGGTTAAAACAACTAGTTAAAATACAACTGGTTAAAAGCCAGTAAGTGAAGATTTTTATGGTCTTTTTAAAACCACGTGAGTTACAACCCGATTATAATATACATAAATCAATTTGAAATAAGTGTCAAACTTATATCCGAAGTGTCATGCGTTCGGTGGCACTTGAGTGTTGTCGTGTTTCACGACTTCCAACCCCGGACGTTAAGCTCACCCGGCCCTGGTGGTCTGTGCGTTGTTCTGGCCACATTTCCCTACTATCCTAAGTGTATATTTTTCCACGTCAAGGTATAGGCTTACAGCCTGTTCCGCCTTCACTGACGCTTTCTCTTCCTTGCTTTACCTATATTCTCTCGATATGCTGCCTCCATTTTATTTGTTCTTCCCTTATTCTGCTGGCCATGGAATATGCATTTAATTCGGTTCTTATATCTTTATTTAGTATTTGATCTCTAAGGGTGTAACCTTTGATTTATCTCAATAACTTCATTCACTTGTTTGTATTCTTCGCTCATCATTTCTCGCCATCGTCCTAGTTTGGACCGCGGTCAGTTGCAACCAAGGTGGAAATTTGAAACTGGTCTATTGCAGCACGGCCAATTGCAATCGAAAATATTCTCCTATAAGATACAGACAGACTGGATCTGTCAAAGGTGTGTGAAGAGGTGAAGGCTCACGCCTGGAATGTTAATGCGCTACCAATGTTCATCAGCTTTCTCTGTGCTGTCGTAGAGCGAAGTGTACGCTGTCGTAAGATAGTGTCGATCGTTACTAACGTTTTCATGTTATTATTATAATAATACAGAAATTACCATTGTAACCTGACCTAGCCTAACCCAATCCGACCCAACCTAACCTAGCCTAAGCCAACCTAACCTAATATAACAAAAATATTGAAAGAAAGAAGATACTCGTATAAATGAAACAGTTACAGAATTAAACTCCATCGACGGTTGGAACAGGAACGTTACTATTAGTTGCCACAAATTCGGTCGGTTGCGACCAAGTGAAAATACGGGGAGCAATTGACCGGGTAAGAACAGATAAAAAACATCATTTCGTCGCAACTTACCGAGACCACCAAGTTTCACTTCCACAAGTTAAAACAGGTGCCATTCCTTTATAAAATGTTATCTTGGTGTTTTTCCTCGTCTTATTTCCATGTGTTCTGTGTATAGTAACACGTATCATTAGAAAACTTTATAATTTGAAATTTTTATATCGATGTCCTTGTCATACATTGGGGAAAATTGAAATGAAATACCCGTTCTACAGAATGATTGTTTATAATTGTCTTGGAACGTATCAGATTATTTCCTCTAAAGGCCTCTATGTTTCCTGATTTGATATTCTAAGACAATATTCTTTGTGTATTTGGCTCAAGTAGAAAACTGCTAACTGGATATTTTTTGCATAATAACCAGATCATCCGCAAATAACAATGTATTGATACATTGACTGGATGGTGTCAATTTAATCCCGGGATTTATTTTTTCCTTCCACTGTCGCACAACATTGTCAATATTGTTACGATACCAAAAGCAGCCCAATACAAGGGAAGATATACCATAGAATACAAAGTAAAAAGCAGGCGGCTAAAGGTAAATAAAAGAAGAAGAATTAACAATTTTAAATAAATAGCACTAGAATGATTGTAACGTGTACGAGACAAATGACTATGACCCAACCCAAGTGATTGGCCAAATGACAAATTGTATGAAATAAAGCCATGAAATAAAAAACTAAGAAAGGTAAATATAATTAAATGTACAATTGAATATAGAAAGTACAAACAAAAGAAAATGTTGTAATATTAGCTAAGTACGTAAGCATAGAATAATGATGAAATAAACAAATAATAAAATACACAAACAATGATACAGAAAATTATAATAACAAAAATGAAATATAGTAGATCAAAATATTCATAGACCAAAGTGAACCAAGAGTGCATGATATTGAATAGGGAGTGAATTACAAATAAACACTAAATAATAAGCGCTCTGTGATAATGGTGATAACACCAATGTGATTAATATAAAGAAACAAAATAAAACTGTATAACACTATTGAAACTAAGTAGAGCGAAGCAGCACAAGTGCAGGTGTAACCCAAAATATAAATAAAAAACAACAGATATAAGCAAGAACTCATATAAAAGTGAGAGTGCGGGAGGAAAGTGATTAATTAAAAATAAAACACAAAATCTGTATAAAGACACCAAAATAAGTGAACAATACTAGAATTTAGTTGTGGAAAAGGACCAAAAACAGTAGTAGATAAAATATCATTATTATATTACATTATAAGAATTAGTACATTATATTATTATTCAGGATAAGAATCCATTAATATTATCAAAGATATTCTTGTTAGCAGTTAGAATTAATAGTTAAAGGGCTAGACCAAACTTTAAACCAATAACATGGTATAAAAGAAAAGTAGGCCTACAAAAGAAATGAATGTTTAAATACTAAAATTATATATTAAAGGATTGAAGGTATTGTTATGATGTCATAAAGAAACGCAGAGAAGATAATAGTAATATTATAGAAATGTGCAAATGTTATAATTGTTGAAATAGTCTTAAGAGTAAATTGTATTATGTTGAATGGTGATGCAAGCCTAAGAAACAGTTCATGTTAAAGTTATAAATTTAGATATGAAAGGCATTAATATGTCGGAGAAGCAGTAATATTCATATAGTAAGGAATGTAAATCCGTAATCAATGTAAACTAGCTAAAGCAAAACAATAAGAAACTAGTAATAAGAGTAAATTTAAAATTTAAACAATGTCAAAAGGATGGGCAAAGTTAGGCCTAAAATTATGTGAACAAAAATTGTAAAATATAAACAAATAACAGTACACAGTGAGGGAAAAAGATAAGCAAACATAAAATAACAAACCAAGGAATAATACAAACCCAAAATAATTGCAAAAAACAACATAATAAACAAAATAAGTAAAAAGAACAAAAATAGCCGAATGTTAGAACAGCCCAGAGATAATAGAAACTAGTCATGTGTGATGTCTAATTAATCTACATCAGAAAAGCTATTCAATGATAATAATAAAAATCGTATTGATAATAATACAAATAAATTATCCTAATTAGAAAATATTTATTCATTTTGAGAAAAAACTCAAGCCATATATAACAATGAGTACAAAATTCTTTCAACCAATAGAAGTAGGAGACTGGCTACCATGACAACCAAACATTATTAGAAAAAACCGTTACAAACGTATAGAGAGCCCATTTTTAGCTTCAGAAGAGAGCGGATGACAAAATAGTCGCTCCATAAAAATTAGAAAATAAACCAACCAGATGAATTAAAACAAATAATACTAAATGAAAATGAAAAACAAAATTATCAGAACCTATTAGCAAGATCCATCCAATCTAATTGAGAACTACAGAAAATAAAACCAATATAAGCTAATGAAATAAGAGAAGGAAGACCTGAATACCAGAATTTATGAAAATATTCTACCAAACATCGATGAAGTTGTAATGTATAATATTTAATTAATTTACTACACCCACGAGAATGATCGCAACACTTCAAAGTTAATGCACAATATCCAAAACTTAGTTCAAACATTAAAAACACTGAATGATTAATAAAACATACAATAATCATTAGTAAAAAATTACTCAAATTAATTATTAACACTTTGGGGAAATAAGAAAATATTTGTACACGATATCTTACTTAACCTGTATTTGTAAATTGAACTCACCATTGTTTTAAATACTAAGAAAACTGTTGTAAAGAAGAATCATAATATTTAATTACCTTGACGTGAAGGATTGTACTTTCGAAAATCATTTTGTTATCTTTTTGCCGTAATCAAAAGAACTCTTTAACTGAATAAGCATTGAAAAAATTAACTTCGACATAGTATTCACGCTACTATTACTGACGCTAGTATTCAGTAAGCGACCCAAACCAACATAGCCAACCGCTGAATTTTAATTTTTTTATAGCTGGAGGAGAAAAGTTATATACATTTATAATTTCATGTCTTAGTAACTATTAAACGCAGAACCGATAATTAATAAACCAATACTCAAAAGTAATACCTGTTCATTATTTCACTTAATAATATTTATGTGTTTATTTCATTAATATAGAACCGTGAAAATTTTCTACCAGAATTACAGGTTGGTACGACTGTCACGAGAGAGCGGATTTCAAATTTAGCCGATACCAAGCGATACGGTTGCATCAAGAGAAAGAAATAAAATTTTTTTAATTGTTTTGAATTAAACAATTTGGCGCCTATAATCGGGAAAATAAAAACTACGTGGAAACAGGTAAACAGGTATTGGCGAGGTCACAAGAACGATGAGTATCGGGAAAGCTACGAGGTTTCAGAGATCGAAAAACACACACATGAAGGAAGCGTATAGTTATTATATATATTGTAAGTAAACCGATACGTACGGTCTAAATTCCCACTGTTGTATTTGTCAATTGTGTTGTATTAATTTAATTGTATAAATTCTCGGAAATATTTGGAGTTGTGGAATATATGGATGTACTCAATTAATGTTAACTTAACTATTTAATAATTATCAGTGTTAGTGTGCCTAGAACTTAAATAACTTAAGATTTATTCTACAATTTCATCCAACCCTATTATGCCTTGAAGAGAGTTCTCTCTGATTTTGTATTTTTACGCTCCCTCTTTGGTGTCAGATAATTCCGCTATAAGCGCTGTAGTATCGGCTCAACGAAACTTGTAGGTTATTCGATGTTTATATTAACTATTTATTCTCTACTTATTCAGTTACTTTTGTTCCAGTTCACTAAACCATACTCCAAATAACAAGGTGTGACAAATATATAAAGGTTCTTTATTTGTTTATCAATTCATATTAACTAGGATATATTCCAATTAATATATGTTGGGACTATAGATTCAGGTATCGATTGTTGATTATTTGATCCTTTGTTTATATTTGGTTATATATTATATTTGATTTGTATTTTATTTATTTCAGGGTGTGAAGGTTCTTGTAACTGTGGGGAAGACTAAAAATACATACTAAGAATGCAAGATTTAAAAAAATTATGTGTTGTGTATTTAGTATGATTAATATAATATAACTTTACCAGTCTCTAACGAATCAAATCACGTTGGCAGTTGATCGCTAAATTCGTTGTTCTGGTCAATTATGAAGCACAGTTTTCTTTCTTCAGTTTAATAAAAGTAATTCTTGTCCTGTCCACTTCGGAATACAGCTTCTGAATTGTTTTACGGCCCGATTGATGTTTTTTCTACACCGCCAGGATCCAAATAGGTTCTTCCTTCGGTTGAAGCAGTTAGTGTTGTTCCGTGTATTTGCAAGGTTATAATTTCTGGTGTTGTGAATATTATGATTTGTGTTATTGTTAACTCTTTATATTTGATTAACTTTTCATCAATTCCCTTCGGACATGGGACAGTCCAAGTTTCTTCTTGTAGAATTTGGTTATTTGTTCTCGATTATTATTTCATAATATATCGTTATTTTATTAATCTGTGTTAGTGATAGATGTAAGTATTATCATTAGAATTTTATCTTCTTTATAATCGTATCTCTTGATTTCGAATATTACGATTCAATATATTCTTCTTGGGTTTTTTAAATCATCACGTTCAGTTTTTTACAAAAGCAATTCTTGTTATTTTATAAATCAACAACCTTCTTCTTAAATTTTTTTTCCCTAGCAACCTATATTAATTTCCGCTTCCACATGTTTGACTATATAGTGTTTCTTTCATATATTTTGTTATCTATTCTTTGTCAATTTGCTGTCCTATCGGAATGTAATTTTACCGATAGCTGGTTTATTATTCTATACACATCTTCTATTGGTTTTTTGATATAATTCCGTTTTTTTCCTTTTTTATTATATTTAATCCACCTTCGATATTATTTTTTACCAATCGATATTATGGCATTATGGTATTATTATAATTTGTATAAATTTTATTAAATATTATTATTAACTTAATGTTTTTTCTTCTTTCTAGCTCTTCATAGTGTATTTATTAATTATTATTAATTGATGTATCTAACTTTTAAGTTATAAGTGTTTATTTAGTATTTTTGGCTGTTAGACCTTTTATTGTAAATTGATCTACCTGTGGTTATGTCTGTTAGGCATCTATAGTCCCTTTTATATAAATTCGTACATACAATCAAAACTTAATTATTAACATTTGTATAAACAATTATTTTTCTACATCTAATAACAAATTTATCTTGATCTCTCGATCACATATAACAAAATTCGAACTTATGAACATTGGTTAACTGCCTCACACTTCATTCTATGACAGTCATTGAATAACACTATTTGTTTCATTATTTTTCATGAACTCAACACATATTTGATATAACATCACATAAACTTTATCATAACATTTTTGTCATAATATAATACTTTTTTAACACAAAATTCTTATCTGTTATTACCATAAATTAAGTCATTGTTTCATTTTTCTGTTTTGTTTTTTATTAAACATATATCATTAGCTATTATTTATTTTACAGGTTCGTTTATTCTATTCAACACTACCTTGCATTCTTATTTAATTTTGTCTATGACTATAATTGTCATAATTGGGTCTCTGTTCTATTATGGTATTAAGTATCAATTTATTTATCAATCTGTGAATCTTCTTTTATGTAGCATAAATGCTATCATTTTTGTTGCGCTACATATGCTTCCTCTCCTAAAAATTTAGTTTACCTGAATGAAGTTTAGGTCAAATAAACTTGCCTTTTTCACATGCCTTTTCTTAATTTCATTGTTAATGGTTGACGATGGTCTTCTCAATGTAACTTCATTAGACTAGTACTAGTACCCTTTTTATTTAATAACATTTCATCATTTTATTTAACATTCTTGATTCTTGATATATTTTTTATTTCTGTACACATTATTTGTTGGTAACTGGCTACACTATTCACTGATACATTAGTTTTACATCTCTCCTATTTATAATTACTATAATTACTGCATTTTTCATTATTCTTCTGTCAACTCGCTTCTTTCTGTTTTCTTCGTCCTATTCCTTTGGAAACTGAATTTATTTTTGCAACTATTCTAATATTCCTTAAATATTTAATTTCCCTAACAATCCCTAACACATGTGTTGGTACAGTTCAGAGAGGCACTGTTTGGCTTCATACTCTGCTGCCCACACTACATCTTAATATAGTACTGCTGGAATTCATCTACAGTCAGCTATAAAATATAATAATAATCTCCTAATAATCTCTTTAATCATTTAATAATAATAAATATTTGGGACAAGATTTTTTCTTTGTTGCATTTATATTTTTTCATTACTATTCTTCATATTTCGTAGTTCCGTTTTAATTCCTTAAACATTCGTTAATATTGACTTTGACAGTTATCAATTGTAATCATTTTTGTTTTCATTTTTGTTGAGATTGTAATGTTAAGTATCTTCTTCGTTTGTTTTTTTTTTTTTCCTCTGATCATAATATTTTTTAATCAGTTGTTGTGTGGTGATCATTATAATTGTATTTCTTACTAAATATATTCCTTATATTTAATTATTCTTCTTCTTATCGTATTTCACTATTTTGGCTGTTTATTTTTTAATGAATTATGTTCATAAATACTCTTTCCTTCTTGTCTTCTTTAACATTATATTAGTTACATTCAATCGTTTACTGAGATTGTTCCATCATGTGGCAATGTAGTACGTATTTTAGGTCTTATGATTTTTTTTTTTTTCTTCTTTATTTTGGATAAGTAGGTTTGAGGTAATAACTTTTATCTTGGGGTTCATTCTTCATTATTCACACTATTTCTTTATACACATAATAATAATAATTATCGTTTTCTTCTGTAATCTTGGGGTTTGTTATTCATTATACACATTATTTCTTTATACACATAATAATACTAATTATCGTTTTCTTCTGTAATCTTGGGGTTTGTTATTCATTATACACATTATTTCTTTATACATATAATAATAATAATTATCGTTTTCTTCTGTAATCTTGGGGTTTGTTATTCATTATACACATTATTTCTTTATACACATAATAATAATAATTATCGTTTTCTTCTAAATCGGTAATACGTTGTTCTTATTGTATTTCAGAATTTAGTGGTAGTATTCAACTCAAATTATTTTTAAATTCCAAGTATTTTTCTTCAAGATTGGTAATAAGTTTTTTTTTTTTTTTTTTTTTTTTTTATATAAATTCTTTTTCTTTTTTGTTAATCCAGAAGTTGTTCAAATATAAGGTAATAAGTTGTCCTTACTTCATTTTAGAATTTATTCATTTATATAAATTCTTTTTCTTTTTTGTTAATCCAGAAGTTGTTCAAATATAAGGTAATAAGTTGTCCTTACTTCATTTTAGAATTTATTCATTTATATAAATTCTTTTTCTTTTTTGTTAATCCAGAAGTTGTTCAAATATAAGGTAATAAGTTGTCCTTACTTCATTTTAGAATTTATTCATAATATTTCTTTTGGATTTAGTAAATTTTTTTTTTTCTTACTAAATTCGTTTTATATATAATAGTTATTTCAAATAATTTTTGTAAGTTGGTCTTACTGTCTTTTAGAATTTTGCTGATTTATATAACATTCCGTATCTTGTCAATTGGTTGCCTGGTCAGTTTTCATAACATCAGTCCCATTTTTCTGGTTGACTGCTTCTTTTCTAACCATGGTCCATTAATTCGACTGCACCCGTTGTCCGGATGACTGCAGTATTCATACCAATTTCTACACTTTTTACATATCTCTTGTGCATGATACAAAGCCAGTACTGTAACTCGGCTGATGCAAAGTCTTCACTTAATTCAGGGTATTCAGTTATATTTAGCTTCCTTTGAATTATCAGGTATCGTATCTCCTCTATTCTAATATAATTACTTGTATAACCTATCTTTCCTTTCCCTTTGGTATCTGGACTATTTACTAAATGTTTTATGGGTATCTTCCGTATTAATGATGTAATTGATTCGGTCATATACTTTTTGATTGTTGATTTATTTAAATGAAATTTAAATTTATTTAATGTTTTTGTAATTATTCCATGGTGGTTCATTTTGGTCATTTTCATGAAGTTTCCTCTATATTTCATGCATTTACATAACTCCCTTCGTTCATTAATTGGGATGTTAAACGCACTAATTAATCCACCCTTCCTCATCTCCATTTCTTCTTTGGTACTGACTATGTTCTTCCTGCATGTTTTTCTTATTTTCTGGTTACTCTCTTCCATAGTTTGTATCTTCTCCTTGTCCTTTCTATCCTTATTTTCAGAGAGCACTGTCTTTTGGTCTTCTCTAATTTCTGTTTCTTTTCTACCTTCAGAAGTGGTTTCTAGTGGTTCATTCATTTTCTTGAAACGTTCTATCCACTGTCCAAGTTGTTGTCGCTCCTCATCACTCATTTTCCTATCACATTCTTCGATTACCTTACCGAATTTTTTTAAAAATTTGTCCCACCATTCCTCGAAGCTTTCCTCCTTCTTTTGTTCTGGTATTTTCTTCTGTTGCTTCACTTTGACTATTTTTACTTCTTTTTGTACATTGGATTGTGCTAGCTTTTTAATATTTGGCATTGCTATAAATTCATCTATTTGATTGTGTTCCTTCCTCCATTGACACATATCTTCTCGGGATAGTTCAAACATCACCCTGATCCATTCTCTTAATTCTTTGTTTTCTGTTTGTATTGGGTTTTCAGGTGGTCTTATTTCTCTTTTCCATTGTTCATAATCTTCCTGAGTATATTGTTCTGTCACCTGGGCGTATACTCCTATTCTTTCGGTTTTCATTTTTTCTTCATTATTGTCCCATCTTTCCCAATCTTCTTCAGTCATCCTTTCCACCTTGTTATCGTCTTTTTCGTTAGTCGTCCCAATAGTCTTTTCCTTATTACACCTGGCATCTAATTCCCATAATTCATCATAAATATCTCTCAATGTCATTTTGTCGTCTGGTGTTCCCAACGCATTCGCGCGACTCATTTGCGCTCTTTCGTGATCATTGGTATTCTTTTCTATGTATCCCATCTCTTTGCTGAATTTCTTAAATAGTACTGTCGTCCATTCCGCGTAACTTAATCGTCTCTCTTGTCCTTGCATTTTCGTTTCCTTTTGTATCATCTTTCTCTATTGCATTTCTAGTCTCCCACAGTTGCCTGCTGTGGTTAAGTAATATTAATATACTTATGGTTTTACTTAACCTAAGCCCTACACAAGTTGAGCGCCAATTTGTACTAACCCTCTCGCGTCACCTAATTAGGTCCCACGTTATGAGCGTCAATTTGTACTAGATCCCGGTGTGTCCTCTACTGTTCAAGTCCCGCGATGGAAGCCAATTTGTACTTGATCGGATACGTACGGTCTAAATTCCCACTGTTGTATTTGTCGATTGTGTTGTATTAATTTAATTGTATAAATTCTCGGAAATATTTGGAGTTGTGGAATATATGGATGTACTCAATTAATGTTAACTTAACTATTTAATAATTATCAGTGTTAGTGTGCCTAGAACTTAAATAACTTAAGATTTATTCTACAATTTCATCCAACCCTATTATGCCTTGAAGAGAGTTCTGTCTGATTTTATATTTTTACGCTCCCTCTTTGGTGTCAGATAATTCCGCTATAAGCGCTGTAGTATCGGCTCAACGAAACTTGTAGGTTATTCGATGTTTATATTAACTATTTATTCTCTACTTATTCAGTTACTTTTGTTCCAGTTCACTAAACCATACTCCAAATAACAAGGTGTGACAAATATATAAAGGTTCTTTATTTGTTTATCAATTCACATTAACTAGGATATATTCCAATTAATATATGTTGGGACTATAGATTCAGGTATCGATTGTTGATTATTTGATCCTTTGTTTATATTTGGTTATATATTATATTTGATTTGTATTTTATTTATTTCAGGGTGTGAAGGTTCTTGTAACTGTGGGGAAGACTAAAAATACATACTAAGAATGCAAGATTTAAAAAAATTATGTGTTGTGTATTTAGTATGATTAATATAATATAACTTTACCAGTCTCTAACGAATCAAATCACGTTGGCAGTTGATCGCTAAATTCGTTGTTCTGGTCAATTATGAAGCACAGTTTTCTTTCTTCAGTTTAATAAAAGTAATTCTTGTCCTGTCCACTTCGGAATACAGCTTCTGAATTGTTTTACGGCCCGATTGATGTTTTTTCTACACCGCCAGGATCCAAATAGGTTCTTCCTTCGGTTGAAGCAGTTAGTGTTGTTCCGTGTATTTGCAAGGTTATAATTTCTGGTGTTGTGAATATTATGATTTGTGTTATTGTTAACTCTTTATATTTGATTAACTTTTCATCAATTCCCTTCGGACATGGGACAGTCCAAGTTTCTTCTTGTAGAATTTGGTTATTTGTTCTCGATTATTATTTCATAATATATCGTTATTTTATTAATCTGTGTTAGTGATAGATGTAAGTATTATCATTAGAATTTTATCTTCTTTAAAATCGTATCTCTTGATTTCGAATATTACGATTCAATATATTCTTCTTGGGTTTTTTAAATCATCACGTTCAGTTTTTTACAAAAGCAATTCTTGTTATTTTATAAATCAACAACCTTCTTCTTAAATTTTTTTTCCCTAGCAACCTATATTAATTTCCGCTTCCACATGTTTGACTATATAGTGTTTCTTTCATATATTTTGTTATCTATTCTTTGTCAATTTGCTGTCCTATCGGAATGTAATTTTACCGATAGCTGGTTTATTATTCTATACACATCTTCTATTGGTTTTTTGATATAATTCCGTTTTTTTCCTTTTTTATTATATTTAATCCACCTTCGATATTATTTTTTACCAATCGATATTATGGCATTATGGTATTATTATAATTTGTATAAATTTTATTAAATATTATTATTAACTTAATGTTTTTTCTTCTTTCTAGCTCTTCATAGTGTATTTATTAATTATTATTAATTGATGTATCTAACTTTTAAGTTATAAGTGTTTATTTAGTATTTTTGGCTGTTAGACCTTTTATTGTAAATTGATCTACCTGTGGTTATGTCTGTTAGGCATCTATAGTCCCTTTTATATAAATTCGTACATACAATCAAAACTTAATTATTAACATTTGTATAAACAATTATTTTTCTACATCTAATAACAAATTTATCTTGATCTCTCGATCACATATAACAAAATTCGAACTTATGAACATTGGTTAACTGCCTCACACTTCATTCTATGACAGTCATTGAATAACACTATTTGTTTCATTATTTTTCATGAACTCAACACATATTTGATATAACATCACATAAACTTTATCATAACATTTTTGTCATAATATAATACTTTTTTAACACAAAATTCTTATCTGTTATTACCATAAATTAAGTCATTGTTTCATTTTTCTGTTTTGTTTTTTATTAAACATATATCATTAGCTATTATTTATTTTACAGGTTCGTTTATTCTATTCAACACTACCTTGCATTCTTATTTAATTTTGTCTATGACTATAATTGTCATAATTGGGTCTCTGTTCTATTATGGTATTAAGTATCAATTTATTTATCAATCTGTGAATCTTCTTTTATGTAGCATAAATGCTATCATTTTTGTTGTGCTACAATATATATATATATATTTATTGTAACGTCACAGAACGTTCCATACAGGAAATTAATTGCAATGTAAATTATCATAAGAGGAAGGTGAGATGAACAGTATCGAACCCAAGTAATCCAAAAGAATTTTGTAATATTGTCCGATAATTAATATCATTAACATGTAAAAACGACCAAGACTATGACTAAGACTCAAGCCCCATATATTGTTTAAGTGAAGAACAGAATAAAACTGATAATGTAGTATAAGAGAAACATATAATCTCAGAAATGACCAAAACGAGGTCATAACATATTAGAAATGTAACTCTGAATAGAGCATAAAAACTCATTTATTGTGAAATAATAGACAAGATCTATTATTATACTTTATAATATAAATAAAATAAATGTATTAAATGATTTGAATACCTCATTAAAAAGGATGTAAATTAAAATCAAAAATATATAAATGTTATGACAAAAAAAATCAAGGTTATGGAGTTGAGACCAATCACTCAGATTTTATGTGAAAATTAATTATTATAGAATTAATATAATAAACTATATGTAAATGTCAATTAGACAAAGACAAACAAATTACTTTAAATAGAGAAAGCTGTAAATTGATCAGAAGTCAATTAAAATAATCAAAAACAGTGTTAAACTGAAAACATGTGATGAACATATAGAATTGTAATATTAATGAATTTAATGTTATCAAAATACAACAAAATTGTATTTTAAAGTTGAACCACAATATAAAGTAACTATACTTATATATATGACCACCTAAAACACTTTAACAGTCAAGTTATGTAACTAGTTACCTATACCATACTAGGCTGAGACCAAAAAACAATCACAAAAATAGTCATATTTGACAGACTAATTGTATAATATTAGAAAAAATATAGGAAAAAGATACAATTCTATAATGTACAATGGAAACATACTTGCACAATTGAAGACAAGGTTAATTCATAGAGAATTTTAAATATAAAGTGAAAATTGTGACACCCATGAAATAACTCATCTGTACAAAAACAGTGAGATGCTAAGTAATATTACAATAAAAATAAAATGTATTAGGATAAACCAGGTATTCCCAAAGATAAACAATATAACATACTCTAAATGAATACCCAAAAAATCCCATAAATAATACCGAAAAAGACAAAATTACAATAAAAACCAGTGACAAAAAACTAGGCCATATGTAATGCCTACAGAAAAATTAACTTATTTATATGTTATATGCTTTAATATTTGCTTATTTTGTTATGTTATGTATTAATGTTGTAGCAAGAGCCAAGCAACTTCATAACATATTATTAATTAGAAACTTAGAATTTTGTGCAAACACTATAAGGTAAGAATTGTATTTTATGTTAATTTATTAGATTTAATTTATTCAAAACCAATCGTGAATGGTATCATTTTATTCAGTTGAAAGCAGAGAATCCGAAAATAATAATGGCATGCATATTGTAAGTAGTTCTGTAAAATTGTTTGACAAATACCAGAATAATTTCAGTAATATCCTTTAGTAGGAAGAACAAGAAGTTTTTGTTCTAAAGCTTCTACGGAAGTCGAATTTGTTCCATGATGTTCTATTTGCATATTCTCGAACGTTCCAGAAGAAAATTTTACTCAAAAATACCGGAAGTCATGTTTAAAAATTAAAACAATGCACCTTACACAGAGTATAAAAGGAAGACGAAATTTGACACAAAAACACTTTATGCTTTGAATCCACAAGAGACACTTCACCTACGAATCCGATCATCTAATCCAAGGCGAACTCGAAGAAGAGGAATTCAACCCGAAAACTCAAAAAGGCTTTTTCCCGAACCAGACAAAAGACAGACTTAACCTATATCAGGAGTATATCGCTAAAACGTTAAAGTGTTGTTGAATAGAGCAACAACACGCCATATTTAATAGAAAAGCACACAGCCAAATATCCAGCGGCCCTGAAAAGGACCGATTTTAATAGAGAAAAATCAATTTTGCTACTATTTGCGAAAATAAACAGACTTTGACAAACCCCCAACCAAATTACTAACGCAAAGCCTACTACATTGAGTTGGAACTAGCGCTGAGACGGCAGAATAGAGAGGCAGGCAGTTAGCTGTTTTCTCGCCGCCAAGAATTCAAAGCATAGAAACAGTACGATTTTTATTTCAATTGTGCGGAGTTTTAAAACCGTAATTTGACTTATAAATAGTTACCAGTGAGTGAGGAACGTAAATGCGAAGAGGAGCAAGATTGGAATCGTCCCCAAGAACAGTGTCCAGTGAAGGAAATACTTACCCACCGGAACGTGAGTTGTTCAAAAATTAAAATCATTTTTACCTGGTATCCTTGTCACACAGTTGTACTACACATGTCAAACACCTTCAAATCACACAAATTTTGTAAAGCATCCCACTGATTTGTCTTGATTGTTCAAAGGAGTCACGTCCGTCACGTCCTGAGTATAAAGTTTTTTCAAGGATTAAATTCATGCATTTCAACTGAGCAATAAAATATTTATTAGCCGATGATTAATAAAAAAACTTGTCAATAATTCTTTGTAACTCTGCAATTTTGCTTAATTTGATTGTTAGTCCTTCAGACGATTTTTATGAAAAGAAAGATCATTAAACATACGTTATTTGCAATTCAAATTGTCTTGTTCACATTTTTTTTCTATAATTAATTTAACAACTCAAAAATCAATTTTTAATAATAATAATTTCTTGGACCAAATATCCAAGTGGCGCCCACATACACATATTAGCATAAGTTGTGTTTGCAGGACAACATCGTCGCACAGAAACCGGCAATTAGTAAATACAAGTGGCCGGAGTGTAACACCCGACATCACAACAGTCTCTAGGTTATAAATTGGCGAACCCAACAGTGTGGCTTAGAAGATATTGATAAGGAACCAGTCTCATTGTTATAATATATATATTACAACAACACAAATTGCAAATACAAATTTATTTGTGTTTGAGGAGCCCCACGAATTTGGAGCGCCAAAATTTAGACAACTATACCTTTCGTGCTGTGTTTACATTCATACAACATTACTGATACCGCGTATGTATAAATTGGGGTTCAGGTGTAATCATAATAAGAGTAGTCCTTTTAGGAATCTACTATTTTTTCATTTATTTATTCCACAAGCAAAATAAGAAAAAAATAATAATATAATAATAATATTTACTTCGCCATAAAATATTCATTATCAATAGTTTCAATGTTTCTTTGCTGCCGTACATTCATCATAAAAATAGATTGTATATCTTGTATCTTATATTAGCAATTCTATGTAAAACATTTCTTCGTTATACTATAAATTACCGACTACTCAGTCTGAATGTGTGCTTTATAAATTTGTTAATATTTACATTCTTATTCTATACTTGACATACCTTTTACGGCTTTGTAATCATTTTAATGAAACTAATTGAATATTTCCAAACACTTTACTTTATATGCTTTATATGAAAAATTTAAAGTATTAAATCAATTGTTATCCTCCAAGCAAGGATTTAAATTATCTTTAAATTTGCTGTTCACCATTGTAGCATAACAGAAATTTCCCCTTAAGACTTAACTTAATAAAACATGAAAAAAGGAAAAAAAGTAGAAACTATCAGTAGTGAGTGATAAATAAATGGTTGAAAATGAATTAAATAAGCTGATCATTATAGTCAATAAAATTTTAAAAAATAAACTCAATAACAAAGAAAACTCTTGGTCCAAATAAAAGAAACCATCTATATAAAACCCCAGTACATCATCTGTATACCCAGTAAGATAAGGAGCAGTAAATGAAAAAAGTAAATGAAAAAGTAATAAGGGGCCAATTATTAAATTAAGGATCAGAAGATCCCAAATACAAAAATAATCACCCATTCAAATGGAGCAGTAATGAAAAAATAATAAGGTACAACTTATTGCATTAATGACATCAGAGTACCTGAATAACAAAAGTGATAACCTACGCATAGCATAGAATAAAAAATTGAGGAACAGACTATTCCAAGCTTCATACAAGGAATGCAGAATAAAGAAAGGCTATTCCCAAAATATTATGAAGAACATGTACCAATTAAACAGAGTTAAAACGACGACAAACGTTAACCCAGTAACCCAAGTTACAGGATACATTACCAATGAAAGATTGTAAAGCAAATTTAAAGGTAACTTAAAAATAGATAGAGTAAATCAGAATAATGACTACCATTAGAGTAGGTAATAAAAATGTTTAGACAATAAGAGTGAAGGACTACCTTTAGTGTAGAGGATTAAAAGGGAAATATTATAATAAACAACTATAAGAGTGAAAGCTAAAATTAAGTGTAGAAAATAAAAAGTGTTTTATAATAATAAACATAAAATTGAAAGACAGATAGTAACTGCATATATTATAATTTATAAGAGTGTTTAAATAGAATATAAGGAGTGATGAACAGTAAAATAGATAGAAAACCATGAACTCACCATAGATATAAGGAAATAAGTTAAATACAGAAGGATTGTTTAGGATTAAATAATATATAAGAAAATGATAGATATGAGATGTTTTTATTATGATTAAATGATATATAGAAAATGATAGATATAAGATGTTTTTATTATAATTAAATGATATAAAAAAAATGATAGATATAAGATGTTTTTATTATAACTCAATGATATTATGAAAATAATAGATATAAGATGTTATGTTATACCTAAATAATGTTCAATAATTTCAAAGTTTTGTTAAGGCAGGGAAGGCAAGGAGATAATTAATATATTTTGAATTGTAAACCATATAAATAATAATATAACAAAATAGTTAAAAAACCCAATAGCAAAGCAAAACCATATTTTAGACCAAAATCAACTACTACCATAGAGTCAAATCCAAAAGGATGAACTCAATAAAACTGTATATAATTAGCAGAAATTAGTCAATGTAAAATAAAGATATGTAAATGTAATCATCATAGAAATAAATAATAGTAAATGCAATGACCAGAAGATAAAATTAACTTTATTGGAAATAGGTAATGTAAGGCCTAACAAGGGACTCAGTACAAATAAAATGTGAAATAATCAGTATTAGAATGTTATAACAACAAATTGTTAATAACCAAGAATAATGATGAAAAAAGTAAAATTATTTAAAGAAATGTTAACTCAAAATGAATTGTAAACCATTTAATTTATAATTATGTGAAAAATAATGAGGCCTATAAGAAATATAAAAAAATGTCAATTTTAAGCTTATTTGAAACCAAATTAGATCAGGTTATATATTGAGTTATGTAAAATTAGAACAAGAATATTGCTAGGCAGTTAAATTTTCATAAAATTAACAAATAAATAAGTTATAGCCATAAATAAGAAAAAATATCATATATTTTTATAATATCATATCTAAGCCAAGGCGACAGCTGTTTCCAGACAATGGGAAGGAGAATAAGATATTTCGGAAATTACCACATTAAGACGACGATTTAAATCATCAGTTAATTGTTAGACGTGAACGCGTACGATCAGAAAGTACCGACAGAAGATCCAAAAATTATAAATGGTTTGAAAAAAATGAAGTGCAACATAACAAAACATTACAGAGGTTATCAACTGAAAGTTAACACCAAATAACTTAACTAATAACTGAACTAAAACGAAGAACAGTAATAATACGATTCAACACAAGAGCACAAGGAACCAACCGCCATATTGAAATATTAACTCAACACCAATTCCAATAGAACAACGAACTCAAAGAGATTTTGGAACACGGAACACTACACGAATAATCCAGCACAAAACAACATCGCCGATTAGAAGAGAACACTACAACTAAGTATCCAGAGAGACCACATCACCGCAGAGTACGAGATCCACCATTATATTTGAGGGAGAAGACAAAACATAGGAGTCAGCGTGGGTAGCAGAAATCCGAAGCTGACGGCCGCCATACTTTTATTTGCATAGCGAGACGTACACAGCCTCCCGGAACCAGTGACGACGTGACGTCATACACTACTGCTTGGTTCGAAATTTTATTTATTCAATGACATTATTTTCTGAATATATGTTACTTTTATGGAATAGTATTTAAGTTTGAATTAATTGTAAATACTGTATCTTGTGACTTGCCCTTCTCTGACCATTTCGACAGTTCAAAGAACTCAATTAATTAATTTATGTAATTTCATATATTTGTCTAGTGACACAATCGACCTGTGAGTTGAGTCATAGTCGCAACCATTTGTCGATGTGCGTAAGATTGGCGCAAAGCTTTCAAAATAAATATCAGAATTATTTTAAATACTCGTGTCTATTATTATTTGAATTATAAAAATTAGTTTTTTTCCTTCCTAACATAATTTAGAAGGATTACGAAAAAATCAAGAAGGAGAAGAAGAGGAGCTGAGATAGAAGAGAGTATACTTCGACCCAGTTGACATAATCAGATTAACACAAGTGAAATAAATATTTCGTCGCTAAGGCATACACAATAATCAATTCACAATTGAAGTAATGAAGAATATAAATAATAATAATTAATTAATTAAATAATTAATAAAAAAATAAAACGTTATAAAAGATACATTTTTTTTTTAATTAATAAACTATACATTTTTTTATCAACATAAATATTATTTGTAACAAGCTGTTATATTACACCATTAACGAAAATATCATTAAAGAAAATTCTTATTACAAGTAAATTACATTCTCTTATCTCTATCTACATAATTTTTGTTCAATTTAAAATATTTTTTTTATTAATGTCTTTCAATGTCTTTATTCTTTTATAATTATAAATTGGTTTTTCGTCACCTCAATTCTGCAGATTGTCCCATGTCCTCCAGAAATCCGTCGGTCCTCTCCTACTGGATGACCTCTTGGGTTTTCCGGTTCCACTGGTCGTCCTATCGTCTCTCATCCTTCATGGTCCCATCGGCTGGCTGTAGAATGGAATGACGTGTTGCTCTGGATCGGCTGCTGTTGTTATATAAACCACCTCTATTCCTCTGCGTATCGTTCCTCTGCTGGATGTTCTTTCGCCCATCTGTCTAGAGTGTAGATGTTTGTTGTTGTAGACTGTTTCGCCCATCCTTGTAGATGGTCCGATAATTGTAGTTACAGTTCTTTTTTTTATTACTTGAACTAATATGTTGTCCGAATACTTTATAGTTTATAAATAAAAGATACTGTCGATATTGGACATAACGTCTAACTATGTCTGAAATAATTAAAATTTCGCGTCGCTGACGGACATAGCGTACCGCTGCAATTGAAAACTGATTGAAGAATAAATTTGGCTCTCCTGGGCTCGTATTTATATTCACCAAAAAACCACACCTGTCGCTACCGAATTCTGCAGGTCAGAATCTGTCCATGGCGTCTGTTTCCCCACTCTCATCTAATTTCACATATTCGCACTTTTTCGCCAATTGCACTGTCTAATGCGGATTTCAAGGTGATCTAATTTAATTATACACATTATACGTAATTACCATAATGATCGCATCATTTGTAATTACTATGCTTTAAAAATCGCACAGAATTCGCACTAAACGTCATAATTACATAGAATTCGCACTGCATACGTGTCTGATTTTTATGCATTTTTAGAAGTCTTTACACTTATTCTAATATTTATGGTTCGTTTATAATTAAATACAACTTTAATTTAGCATCTATTTGGGGTGAGATTGCAAACTTCAGGCTGTAACAGGCTTCACGCACACACACTATTTACTTGCGTACACGCTCTCAGCGGCAATCGCGTAATGTTCCTGTTGATTCATGTTTATAAGCCAGTTTCCAATTTCACACCTGCTTGTCTATTACATATTACTGAAACTAATTTAATTATTTATTTTATTTCATATATGCGCATTACAGCATATGCTTGTATTGTCGCTATATGTATTGTACTGCTGTAAAAATGGACAACAGTACATAAAAATAAAATAGTTATTTCAGATAAATCAGAGGGATAAATTTAGTAATATTTTGGATAGATAGTAAAATTATAAACAAAAAACTAATTAATTATTAATGATAAACATAGAGGTAATCTAAGGTATTACCCGGGTCGGGTATCTATGCGGTCTTTCGACAGGCACTTGGGAGGGCCCAGAGCAGGCTTGGCCGATGAAGATTCTCCAGGGAAACCTGCATGGGAGCAGGACGGCGGACGCCCTGCTGGAACAGCTGAAGCTGGACGTGGGTGCCAATCTTCTGATCATCAGCGAGCAGCATCACGATAGATTGGAACCGGGATGGTATGCTGACTTACTCGGGACGGCTGCAATCTGGATTCCCGACTCGACCGTGCCGCTCCCTTCAAGCCATGGTGCCGGAAGTGGTTTCGTGTGGGTGAGATGCGAGGACATCACTTATGTGAGCTGCTACCTCATCCCTAACGAGACCATCCACGAATTTCGTGAGAAAGTGGACAAATTGGAAGACACGATTCGTGAGATGGAAGGACCCTGCGTGGTCGCTGGAGACCTCAACCCCAAAGCGGTGGAGTGGGGACTGTCTGCGACGTGCACCAGGGGACGGTACGTGTTAGAGATGGCAGCAAGAGTCGGGCTCGCGGTGGTCAATGTGGGCGGTGTCTCAACTTTTAGAAGACCTGGTTACGCCGAGACAATCCCGGACATTACTTTGGTGTCCGACGCATTGGCGCACAGCGTCATGAACTGGGAGGTGCTGGAAGATTATACTGGTAGTGATCACCAGTATATCACTTTCACCCTGCGGAGAGTTCAGCATTCGCCCACAGCTGACCCCAGCCGAACACCTGGCTGGAACGTGTCCAAACTGGACGTGGAGTTGTTGCAGGATATCATCGCGATCGGAAAGGAGGCGGTGATGAACAGCTTGGGTCCGACAGAGGAAGTCGTCGGTGCGACAATGCGCCTCATACGGAATCCCTGCGATGTGTCTATGCCCAGGAGAGCGAGACTGCGCGGGGGGAAGACAGTGGCGTACTGGTGGAGAGACGAGATTGCTGACCTCAAGAGACGTTGCTTGCACTCGCGTCGCATGGCGACCAGAAACAGACGGAGAAACGCGATTGCAGCAGCCGAAGCGCAAGACGAATATCGGCTAGCCAGGAAAAGACTGAAGGAGGCCATCAACAGAAGCAAGCGGCTCAAGTTGGAAACCATCAGGAGTGATCTAGATTCTGATCCCTGGGGTCTGGGGTACAGGCTTGTAATGAGCAGGCTTGGAGCCCGGCCTCGTAGCCCAAGGATGGACGAAAATCGGATGCGCTTCATCGTGGACGGTCTATTTCCTCGTCACCCACTGAGGGATCGTGAGGAATATCCAGGCCCATTGGAAGACGTCCCGATTTTCAGCGAGGACGAGCTATCACTAGCTGCTAGCTCCCTGCGCAACAAGAAGGCACCAGGGCCGGATGGTATACCTGCGGAAGTGCTGAGGGTGGTCGCTAGATCCTGCCCCCAGGTGCTACTCAATATGTACAACCGCTGCCTCAAAGACGGAGTCTTCCCGAAGAGGTGGAAGATCCAGAGACTAGTCTTAGTCGGCTAACGGAAGGGCGGCCCGAATTCCCCGTTGGCATACAGACCTCTTTGTATGCTGGACACGGCGGGGAAACTACTGGAACGTCTACTCAGGCCTCGCCTAGTAGCGGCAATTCGGGATGCGGGAGATCTGTCAGCGAGGCAGTACGGGTTCAGAACGGCCAGATCTACCATTGGAGCCATACAGGAAATCTTGAATGCCGTCCAGGTGGCCCAGCGGGGTAATCACTTCTCCAGAAGGATGGTGCTATGGTGCTACTCGCTACACTGGACGTACGCAACGCCTTTAATTCAGCCAGGTGGACAGACTTGCTAGCGGCTTTGGAGGATGTCTTTCAAGCGCCGGACTACCTGCTCCGGATAATACGAAGTTACCTGATGGACAGGGAGCTCCGGTACGATACAGCAGATGGGCCACGCAGTAGAGAAATAACAGGAGGTGTAGCTCAGGGCTCTATCTTGGGCCCCGACCTGTGGAATGCCTTCTATGATGGAATCCTCCGGATGGAGATGCCAGATGATACCTTTCTGGTAGCATATGCTGATGACGTGTCTTCCGTGATCACCGCGAGAGACTCAGAGTAGGCGCAGCGCATGCTGAACCAGGTCATGCGCAGGGTCCGCATCTGGATGGAAGAACACGGTCTGAGCCTTGCGACGGAGAAGACAGAGATTGTGCTGCTCACTCGACGACGTATACTCACAATCACACAGTTCGTGGTGGGGGAAAAGGCGATAATATCAAAGCCAGCGGTGAAGTATCTAGGGGTGCACCTGGATACTAAGCTTTCCTACTGGCAGCAAATTCGATTTTCCTCGGAGAAAGCCGCTAAGGTCGTTGCTGCGCTGAGCAGGCTAATGGCAAGTGTCGGAGGCCCAGCTGCAGGAAGACGGCGTCTGCTGATGTCGGTGACCAACTCGATTCTCCTCTACGGATGCGAGGTCTGGGCCGACGCACTGAAGCAAGAAAAATACCGCAAGCAGATGGCCGCGGTACAGCGAAGAGGAGCACTTCGGATTGCAAGCTCCTTCAGAACGGTGTCGGAACCAGCAGTGTTGGTCGTCGCTGGAGTAATGCCAACAGATCTGATGGCTTAGGAGAGGAGATCTTCACGACCAAGGAAGACTTGGGGCTTGTAGAAGCATGAGCAGTGGCCAGGACACACTCCATGCGGAGCTGGCAACTACGATGGTAGCAGGAGAGTCGAGCTGTCGAGCTAGGTGGACGGCGAGGCTGATTGGGAACCTCCCTGAATGGGTGGACAGAACGCACGGCGAGGTAGATTATTACCTTACTCAATTCCTGACAGGGCATAGTTATTTCTGTGCATACCTGCGAAGGATGGGTAAGATGGAGGATCCGTCGTGCGTGTATGGCGACTCAGACTCTGATGACGCTCATCATACTTTTTTCGAGTGTCAACGGTGGGTGCTGGAGAGGCGAGGACTGGAATCGGAGATTGGCCCCATGACGCCTGATAACATCATAGGCGTCATGCTCAACAGCAAAGAGAACTGGGGCATGGTTGTGACCCTTCGTGAGGATGGTCCTGCGGCAGAAGAAGCCTGAACTGGACCGTCTCACAGGTCGATGATATAGATAAAGCTGTAGAAGCCTAGTAGGCGCAATACGAGGTGCCACTCTGAAGCCATACGAATAGTTGTTCCAGGGGGGGTTCCCTGCCTGTAAAGTGGAGGTTTTTTAGTGGGTGCGAGTCCCACATACCGGGAGCCCAGTCGGGTGTCTCCTGATGGTGCATAATGCATTGTTCCTCCCCCGTAAAAAAAAAATCTAAGGTATTGGAATTGTATGATACAGCACATAGTGAAGAAAATATATGTTGTACTATTAATGACAATTATAATAATAAAATTAAATAAACATTAAAATAAAACCGAATGGCAATACTATTATAATATATTTGAGACAAATGAGAATGAGTAATGTAAAAAGTCAGAGAAATGTAAAAATAATAATTAGTAACATTATATATTGTTACATGATATTTTTCCCATCATCTTATTGTGTAATTGCATAAGTAAAGATATTTACAAACTCTAGGAAAGCACAAGGAAACATAAAGTAGCTTGCTTACATAACTACTAAGTATAGGTTTTATACTAATGACTAATACTAAATAATGTTCTAGTAATTATGTTTGAACTATTAAAGTTAATAAGACTAGGAGGACAATGTTGTATAAATACTTACCATGATAATACTTATCTCACTATGTGTGTGACAGTTGAGATTAATTCATAATTTCAATAAGAGTTGAGTTATGTTTATAAGGGAAGTGATTAATAATACATAATGTTTTATTTTTTATGTTTTGAGATATTAAAGTTAGTAATTAAGGAGGACAATGTTTTGACGATTACTTACCATGTGAATACCAGTTTTATTATGTATGTAAAAACTGGAATGGATCCATAAGTTTAATCAGAATTGTCATATGTTTGATAATAGTTGTTAGTAGTTAATTGTTTGATGTTGATAAATAATATATGCTGTAATATTATTTAAACAAATGTTAATTTTATTGGAAGGGTACAAAAATTATAATAATAGAGATATTTGTGAAACTAGGTATGTTAGGCCTAGATAGTTAAGGAATTTGGAAAAGAGTTTATGGCAAAACTAGAATAATTAATGTCATGTGGAACTATGTTATTACTGATGGTATCTAATAGTTTTAGTAAAGTGAAGGATATAAAAAAAGAACTAATTAAAATAATTTTGTACAAATAGATAAAAGTGTAAGCTAGTAACTCTGGAAATATGGAAGAGAAAATAATTAAAAGTGATATCAAAACAATCAATGTTCCATCAGAAATTTAAAGATAATAGTATCTTAAAGATCCGAGATCATGTAAAAAAGTTATAACAATTTTAAGAAAATTGTATGTAAGATGTTAGAACTTTTTTATGTTGACTGTTGTAGGTATAAACAATTTATGTACCAATCTAATATCCAACTGTTGATTACTGTTTGTTTAATTAATTAAAATAACATTACATTTAGTAATTTAAATTGTAATACTGTATAAATTAAGTTCTCTCATACTATAATTTGCTCGTTTTCTTAAAGATAATTTGAAGATGTAAACAAACTATCATAAGTCTTCACATATAAAATGATACATACATACGCACGCACACACTCACATCACCAACACGTTCACCCAAATATTTAATTGTTTCGTTATGTTTGATATTTCTATTGTATTTCATACACAGGTCCTGAAGATGACAATAAATATTGTCGAAACGTCGACACAAAATAGCTAAAATTTGTATTATTGACCAACCCTCACTAACCATCCACTAAAACATTCATTGATTGACGGTCACTAAAAATTTAAGGATTGTATTTAATATAAGTCCATGTATTTTGGTACTTCTCCTAAGATCTTGGTAGTTTATACCGTAGTCAAAAGGATCTAACGTAAAACCATTTTATTTGTATTTGATTTAGTAATTATTAAAACGTAAACATGGTTTCCTCTGAGAAGTAGGAGTAACTGCTGCCATTCTGAGCAAATTTAAAGAACAGCCGGCAAGACTTTGTTAACGATTATATTTTTATTTAAAAAACATCAAATAAGGAGAATAAAGGATTTGAGTTAAATAACACTATATAAAAGGGTTTCTTTTCTTTACTTAGTGAATAATTTTATGTATATGATATTATGTACAACATATAATCGAATGTTAATTTTTTTAATCAACTGGCATAAGTTGGTAACACTCTCAACAAGAAAAGTATGTTTTATTCTTCGTATTGTTTAAATTAGCAGCCATCCTTACTTTTCTTTTATAAAATTGCTAAACTGCTATAATTGTTTTTATTATTTAGACAAAGCTTTTCGTCATTACTGACATCTTCAGGTCTTAAACAACGTTTTATTTTAAAGCGGTGATCCCATTGGTAATCCATTTTCTTGTATGTAAAATTTGTTATTAAATCTGAAGTAGTTCTGGTTTAGGCATAATTCTAATCCTTCTATTATTTCGTTTTTCCATTCTACATTACTTAATTTGTTTTTCTTTATTATTTCTACTGTTTTTGCTATTGGTATGTTGGTGTACATATCTTTTATATCTAATGACATTAATTTTGTCTTATTTGTTATGGTAATTTCTTTTAATCTTTCTATTACCTTTTTACTATTTTCTATGCTGTGGATTTCTTCTTTTTCATATGCCATTTTGATTCTTTTACTTATTTCTTTTGATATTTTGTATGTTGGCGAATTTATAAATGATACTATACTATAGGTCTTAATGGCATTTCTTTTTTATGTAACTTAATTTTACATCTAAATTTTGGAGTTCAGGATTATGTTCTATTTTTTGTTTCTTTTGCCACTCTGTTAAATATGTTGTCTTTTTTATCAATTTCTTTGTTTGTGCTTGAAATTTACTTGTGTAATCATATTTTATTTCTTTATATGGTCCTTTTTGTATAAATTGTTCTGCTTTTTCGATATAATCTCTTTTGTTCATTACCACTGCTGTGTTACCTTTATCAGCTTTTATAACTATCAAATTGTTCTCCGTGATTTTCTTTTTTAATTCTCTTATATTTCTTTTTATTTGTGTTTCGTTTTTATTTCTTACATTTTTGTTTTTCTTACATATTTTTTCTACTATTTCTTTTACTTCACTTCTTAATTGTTTTTTAGTTTCTTCATTTTTTATTTTATCGATTATTTCTTCACATTCTATTATTGTATTTTCTTTATCTATGTTTGTTTTTGTTGCATATTTTAAACTTTTCCCTAATAATTTATGTTCATTTTCTGTAAACTTTGTTTCTGTTAAATTTAATACTTTTTCAGCAAATTTTATTTCTTTATCTTTTTCTTTATTTTTATTTCTTGTTCCTTCCATTAATTCCTTGAGTTTCTTATTTAATCTCTCTTCCATTTTTCTTATTTTCTTTTCTATGTATTTTTCACCAAACTCTTTTCTCATTTCTTCTATTTCTATATAATTGTAACTTGTATATAATTTTTGATGTAATTGATACATTTCTTTGTTATATTTATTTATTTTACTGTATAAGTTCTTAATTTCAAGTTTTATCCATATTTTTTCCGCCATGTTTTTCACTTGGTTTGCTACTTTGCTTTTGTTATTAATTTTAATTTTTGCGTATTTTGGAGTTATTTTGTTAATTAAACACTGTTTATTAAACCAAATTTTCCCTAGCGTTTTTTTCAATTTTGCTTTAATTTTTAAATACTTAAAAAATTCCCTTACATTTTTATATTTATCTGCTTGCAATTCGCATGTTTTATTCTTCGTATTGTTTAAATTAGCAGCCATCCTTACTTTTCTTTTATAAAATTGCTAAACTGCTATAATTGTTTTTATTATTTAGACAAAGCTTTTCGTCATTACTGACATCTTCAGGTCTTAAACAACGTCTGTCAACTGTACGTTGTAGGCTTTTATACTTTAGGCCCCTCCCCTTGTGTTGTTTAAGACCTGAAGATGTCAGTAATGACGAAAAGCTTTGTCTAAATAATAAAAACAATTATAGCAGTTTAGCAATTTTATAAAAGAAAAGAAAAGTATGGCACCAGATTTGAATCTGCCTTACTGAGAATTAGTATTCATAATATTATATTAAATAAAAGATATTAAGAAAGATACAAATTACAAGGAAAAAGAAACCCTTATGCTATATGCAATATTACTTACCAATTTACCAATACATTTTATTTGCAACATCTGATTGCAAATTGGCGCTCAACTAACATTACCCTGACAACATACTCATCCTTAAAGGTATTGCAATTTTATAATAAGAAAACTACATTTTATTAATTTGGATGTAACAATATGTGTTTAAGAGGAATATTATGAAAGTATGTGACAAATTTAATGATGTGTCACTAAGGCCAATGTAAATTGGTATAATTGGATTGTTTTTAAATGTAAGAAAAATTTAATTTAGTTTGATTTTTATGTTAATAGAATACACATCTCAGTGAGAGTTAAAGTAACTAAATTTATATAAATAATAAAATAAAAGAGTCTAAATTCATATTTAATCTCATACACATCAGAGAGAGAGATATTGTAATATTAAAAATAAGTCTAATTTCAGAGTTAATAGAATACACATCTCAGTGTGAGAGTTAAAGTAACATATTGAAAATTTATTAAGAACTGTAAAAGTAAATTAAAAGGAAAAGAATTAATCTTGTAAAGGATCTTGGTACGATAGGCCAAAGTATGTGGTTCGTCAACGTTATAAAAAAAAATGGCTACCCAACGTGGGCTCATCAACGATATATACAACAGATACAAAAAATGTTATAATATATAATAAAGTGTGAGATAAGCTACACCCTTGTCAAACTCTTTTATTAATTATTCTAAGTGCAAATCCTACCTAAATAATGTGGCCTGGCCTATATCGACCCTAAACACTGTCAACCGTATTACCTGGATAACTTAAACCTAACGTTAAAAAAAATGTTCTTAATATAGCCTATAGAAAATAAAGTTTAACACAAATCAGTAAAGCTGACAAAACTAGATACTATTTGAAGGACAGAGTCTCGTTTGTATCATCACAAAATCAAAGCGCATCCCCAGCGTTTTTAATATTTCATTTATATGCGTATTGTGAACTGTAGTACACCCGGTAAACAGTATGTTAATTACAGAGTAGTATTACAGCAAGAATACACTATAACGGCATATGTCAGTGTTTCACTGTTAACATTAGCAGTTGTTTAGTAAGAACATTTGGTAGACAATATTGTCTAGAATAATCGTTTTAATAAATTCTGTTTTCCGGTTAACTGTTAATGCAAATGCTCACACGTGTATACACGTACAGATTATGGTCGTTCGCTCCGCACTTAATTACAGTAATGGTCGTATTGCGTGTTACAGTAACTGTCTGTACAGTTTACGCATAGGCTATACCGCAAACAGATTCAAGTGCTAGAATGTTGTGACCCCTTAATACTCTAACGAAATTTCTATGCATCTTGGCTTTAAAAACTTAAAATCAATTATTTAACTCCAGAAAAATCGATACTGTAAACTTTTATTAACACTTCTATGCAGTGGCGTAACTATGAGATGCTCCTGAGGTGGCTGGGGGATAAGAACATTGGAGTACAGGACAAATAAGGCATTCACGATAAATATCACCCTACCTTAACCATAAATACCATATAACCATACCATACAATATAACTTCATAAATTCTTTGTGCCTCAAAGTTTCTGATTTAACCGGCATGAAATATGCTACAAATAAATATGTTATTTACCAAATGTTGAGTGATAATCATTATTAATAAACTTATAACAATACTGTTATATTAGTTAATTAATGTCCCGTGATGGGATGCCAAATATAACAATTACTTTGTGTTGCCCGGCTTTATGGGCGTCAAATATAATAATAATTTACTTGTGTGGTTGTTATAATTAATTATAAGGTATTAATTAGGTATGTACGATTTAGATGGCGTGGTTAATATTTTTTTTGATGCTATATACTAATTTTAATCTTTCATAATTGATATCATTAGTATTCCATCTTAGGTGCTTTCAAATAAATAACAACATACACCAGACTTTACGAGATAATCTTAATTTATTTGCGTTTGTTACCATTGATATCACTTTCATGATTTCTGAAAAGAAACACAACATTTATCTTGCAATATGAACTAGTACATTAATATAGCATTTATTATTTACGTCAAAATTTACTTACTCTCCTATAATCTCTTTCTTATAGTTACTTATTTAAACATGAACAATCATAATTATAACCTTTTATGCTACACTAAATTATTCCTAATATATGGATTCATAATTATTGGATATAGTTAAAATTATCTGTTAAAAGTTGTTTTGCCAATTTAACATGAATAGCTACTAGATATTATTCTCTTTGAATATTATTCGTGAGTTCTTTTAGAGGAACAGACAGTGTTTTACTTAACATTAGTAATGCATGTATATTTTTTTACTGTTGGTACGTTATTCCATTTTTACTGCGGAGATTCATCTGCGATGCTATTCTGTCTCCCTCTCTCTCCAGGCTCGCTGATGTCCTTGTTGATGACACTATCATCTTGTGGAAGACACTTGTACAAATCACTTATTCTCTCGCACTCCGACACATATATAACTCTTTGGTTAGTTCTCGTTATTGGAATATCTAATTTCAACACACGTTGTTCGATAACTCCATTTTCGCTGAATTGTTTATATTGAAGTGTCATTTAATTATTCTTAGTACGTTAACGGTTTCTTTAATTTATACTAAGTATTGGATGCTCTTTTTTTAATTCGCACTGTTCTTCCGCGGACTAACTTTGTCAATATGCCATTCGATTATGTTTAATGGCGTTAGTAGTTATATTCGTCGCTCATTTAATTACCGTAATTAGTTCATATTTCCGGTTCTTTTTAACAATCTCGATTACAACATTATGTCTATCATTTACACTTTGACGACACTTCAGACCGTATTTACGTCTTTGGTGAGGATATTAATCCTAGACAACAAAACTAAGTCGATGTTAAGTCGTACTCCGACATGTCTGTTAATCACTAAGTCCCATTACCGTCTTCCGATTCTCGACTGTCCGCACTTATAATTTCACGCCGACTCTTCTACGGTTACAACTTTACTCCGCTCTGACTAAGACTTCCGCACTCAAGACAGTTCCGATACATAAGACATAAGACTCTCGATCACACAACTGGGGGTTGCGCGGTCCGCGCGAAGCGCGGGTCGCGAGTAGTACAGTGTCCCGCGTCTCAGAAAGGACTCCTGCCACTGGGTCTATTGGAGTTCATTTTATATCTTTTTACCTAATTGTGGGGGGGTCTGAAGCAACCTGCGTTTGGTGGATTATACCACCGGGACTAGCAAACAAGGTCGCTTCCAGGACTCACCTGGTCGCGGGGTGTATTTACCAAGTCCGGCAATGAGGGAATTGTGGGTCACTCTGTCAGAACGAACATAGAATCTACGCGCCACACGTATCACGGTTTCATCAAGAGAGCGGACACCGAGTCCTCTCCTCAAAAGACGAGAATAGTACCTCCGGGGGACTTTGCACGCAAGCTTCAGTCCCCGGTCGAGTACGCGCTGGAGCGTTGTTCTATGACCACGAGCCAGGTATCCCCAAACACGACAGGAGTAGGTAATCACGGGCAACACGTACGAGTTGACTATGAGCTTACCTAGCCGGGGGGTCATTGCCGGATTAGATAGCACGGGCCAGAGTCTACTGAGTTGCGCCGATTCGCGTTGACAGATGTATTGAGTATGGGTTCGCCAGGTGAGTCGGGAGTCTACGTGGAGCCCGAGGTACTTGACGCTGTTGGTCCAGGGCACCTCGACGGGGCCTACTTTAAGCGGCCTAGGCCGCTTGCGTTTGCGCGAGAATATTACTGCGGCGCTCTTGGAAGCGTTAACGGCAATTCTCCAGTCATCGGTCCACCCGACATACGCGTCGAGTTGACGCTGGAGCTTAATTGCCGCAGAACTTGCGTTCGGCTCTGAGGCAAAAGCCGCAGTGTCGTCCGCGAACAGCGACGATTTAACTCTAGGAACTCGGGGCGTGTCATTGACAAACAGCGAGAACAGGAGAGGCCCAAGGACACTTCCCTGAGGGAAGCCGGCGGTAATACGCCTCTCCGAAGAGAGAGCGTGGTTTATTCTCACTAGACTCTCGATCGCGGTAAACACTCAAGTTTATACTCCGAATCCCACTACCTTCTCTACTCCAAACTCTTCTTCCCAATTTCTTCGCTTCTATTGGTTCTCAATTATTTTATGACTCCTCCTTAACACCCTGGTTTTTGTTCTGACATGGTTTTCATTCGTTCCTCCATCTCGTCTCCTTGGCAACCTCTTCTTGTAGAAACGCCTTCCTCAACTCTGGATTTTGATAGGCTTCTTGATCTCCTACCCTAAAAGTTCCTGGTTGGCTCCACCCATGACCAAATTTAACGCCTGTCCATCACCTTTTTATCTTTGCGTCCGGTCCTTTCAGACAAAGTTCTCTTAATTGCTGCATGGCCTCTCATCTGCCCTTTTGTTCAACATGTGTATCGCTGCTTACCCGTGATCAATTCTCGCATTGTCTATCAGCTTCCTCTTGCTATTCTCACGCCAGTGTGGTCGTTTATGAGTATCTCTTACAGCTGGCACATCTGCTCTGCAGGCTTTCCTTAGCTGTGAACTATTCTGGGAAAACTGTACGTCCCGCAGTTCGTTAATTGCTCACCCGTATTGTCGCCATTTAGTCCGAGCCTTTCCTGTCCATTGTGAACAACGTAACGCCGCGTTTGGTGTTAAGCTCCACACACGTGGCTTATTATTTCCCGTATAGCTTCGTTATGCGTCCTGTCAGCCTTTCTTTGTCATTTATTAGTGGTACTCTACTCCTTTGTTTTTCTGAGGTCCAGCTCGCCCCCCGCAATTCTCTTAAACAAACAGCTGCTACGACAGAGGTACTCCCCTGCCTTCCCTTTGCTTGGGCGACACATGTACAGTGCCTGCGTATGTCTTTGTCAAGTTGTCAACTATTTTTTTTTTTAAATGATATTCCTCCTCTTCTTATATTCTTCATGATTTTCGTACTTTGGCATGGTAAGTGAACATTACACGACAATTGTTTTTCTTCACTGTGTCCCAGATTTTTTATTTCATAATTTCAAGTTTTGTTAATCCCATAATAACGTATTTAACTGACACAACTAGGATCACTACTATCAGCATTCTTAAACATAAGGAGTGACGACAACAATGCAAACTAAGGAGGCGATGATAACAATAAAACTCGACGAGAGAATGCACAAGTTTATTAAATCCGTTGTTATTGCACACTGTGTCACAGTTACTTATGTCTGCAATTACAGCCGTGCCTGAACGCCATCTACATAAACGTTACACTTGCTCTGGCAACGGGATTTATTAAAACGTTTCTGCCAGGCAATATCGTACACTAAGGCTATTACTGTTGGAGGTACATACGTGTTGCTCTAATGACACCACGATTTAATTAATAAATAGTAATTAATAAATAATAATATTATTTTAGATTACCCAGGTGCCTCGGCGATAGTTTTTGTGGCGTCAGTAAGGCCAACGACAAAAATAAAAGATAAAATAAATTACATTCCTGTATGCTTGCTGCTTGAGTAGATATCAGATTTACTGATCATGTCTGAATATTAAAAGCGTCACTAAGCTGGAGTGTTTGTATTCTAATAAAATAAGCTGTACTTCTTCTTAAGTAAAGTAATGTAACATGTATGTGTTTCCATTGTATAATATTGCTGACAGCGCTTCCGAGGATGCCTGTACTCTCTCATATGTGTCTCATATTTGTGTCTATGTCTAACGTGTGTTCGCATATGTCATTTGTTTATTGGAATAGGCCTATAATAAAATACCGGACATAATTTGGGTAAGTAATGGTTATATGCAGGAAGCATGGTTACAACATAAGTGTCCGCATTGTACTAGATTGTTAGACATGTTTGTTATCTAATGTGTGAAATATTAAATCCTTCCTAAACGGATTGATTAAATTAGCGTAATGCTGTTAGATTATATGTGATAATAGGCCTAATGTTGTGTGTGTGTGTGTGTGTGTGTGTGTGTGTGTGTGTGTGTGTGTGTGTGTCTATAATAATATTATTATATTAACATTACATTTTACTAATTGTTAAGCGTTCCAGAAGTGTGTGTTGGGGAGTCCCGCTGATCGGAGTGTGTTGCTGCCGCTCGCTCTGTGTGCTGAGACGCGCGCCCGCGATCCGAATTCGTGTGCATCACGATCTCTTTATAAAACACCATATATTGTTAATGTGTTTTCTTTCGTTAGTAACAAAATAAATAAAAGTAAGTTTTTTATATAGTAATTTTTAAAAAAGTGAAGACAGATTATAAATAGTTAAACGCCTTTTAATGAAGAAATTTGTGTTAGTGGTTGAAATCAAAATCAGAATGATCACTGTTGCACACCACTATATAAAAATTATTCCGATTAGCGCTTTCAAGCTTCACAGCCCATCGTCAGATCGAAATAGACAGGAAATATGTAAAAACAAACCCTTCACTTCTCTCCCCCACCCTGCTCACACACAACAAGGAAGGGTCATTAATTTATAGCTTGTTGTGTGTGAGCAAAGTGGGGGAGAGGGGTGAAGGGTTAGTTTTTACATATTTCCTGTCTATTTCGATCTGACGATGGGCTGTGAAGCTTGAAAGCGCTAATCGGAATAATTTTTATATAGTGGTGTGCAACAGTGATCATTCTGATTGTAAACGCCTTTTCTTTAACAGTTAAACGAATTCTTAAACACTGTAAACAAATTAAACATTTTGTTGTAAACAAGCATAAACGTGTAACATGTTCTTTAATAAACAAAACTTTTATTCAATTGCGTGAATCTAATTTCACCTGCCTTATTAAACATATTGCTACGACAGCACAGAACAATCTACGCGTTTATCGAATGCGCCAGAAAGATCTCGATGTAAGCGTGTGGTGTACGTGCTACTAGACGCATTTTGCGAGAATTTTCTCGACTGTGCCAGCCTTCGCTCGGGCACTAGGACTGTGTCAAGGCTGTAGCAATTACGTAGTTCGCGAGAGATAAGACGCAGTTTGGAAGCTTCTGGTGTGTGAGCGTAACTATAAATACATCGCGTCGCGGCCTTAGTTTTCAGTTCAATGCGAGATTTTTGACTGTGCGGTTCGAGAGTATTAGTGCGATATATTTACAGAGCGGTTCGGGTTATTACGGTGTACGTTCAAGTAGTTATTAGTGAAGTGTTGCGTTTTATATTCGGACGGTATAATTGTAATACAGTTGAGTTTTAATATTAGTGGACATTTTATTGCGTATGAACAATTTCATTTGATTTGTTGTAGACACTGTGTTGTTAATTACGAACTGTTTTACTATAACAATTAAAGGTGTGATTAGTGACTTAATTGGTGTCTTGTAATTATTTTGTTTCCACTGTACCTACGACGATCGAGTAGACCGTCGTAACAATATTTTTGGTGACCCCGACGTGATATGGACTAAACGTATTATTAAGCGGACAGTTTTCACGTGATACGATACGAAACCGGTACATCAAAATCTTAGTGAACTACGAAAAAGTGTTGCGGAACATATTTCTGGAAATAGTGTTATCAGTGAAAGGCCAAATGAAAGTAAAAGTACCAAATACCAGTGAAAGTGAAAGTGTAGGGGAGTTACAATTATTTAAGTGTTCACTGTAAACGGAAAAAGGTAACAATTGTACATAAAAGATACATATTAATACACACATTAACGTAAAAATATAAATTATGAACAGAATGAATCCTTTGTGTAACGTTGTGCAACCACAAGTTCACACATAATTGAAGCACGCAGTTGTGTGCCGCAACAACGTTAGTCATTGTTGGATAACAACACGAACAAGTCATTCATTTCTTAGAGCAATTTCAGAAACATTAGTAAATTCCTCAATAACACTCTTGTACTGTACTCAACAATAGTGTAATCTGTTGATGAATTTGTATTTGGTTATTATTACTGTAGTCGTTAAGTATTTTCAATTTGTAATCTCAATACTCGTTTATTAGATACAGTGGGTTCAGATAATGAAAGTCCCAATACAAACCACGATTACAAAGCTTTAATTCGTAAACGTGCCCAAATAAAGGGCAAAGTCACTAGAATTAAGAATTTTCTCGACTCGTTTGATGCAGACTTCCACTCATTTTCAAACTTAAAATCTAGACTACAGTTATTTTGAAGTCCATGCGAAAATTGAAGGTATATTATCTACTCAAGTCAATAAACAAACTGTCTTAGAACCAAAACAGTCTTCAAAACAATCAAACATATCCGATAACACAAAACTTCGAGATATTCCCCTCCCCATATTTTCTGGTAAATACGAAGAGTGGACAGATTTCTGTGATAGTTTTGAGGCTTTAATAAATAATTCATGTAAACTAACAAATATTCAAAAATTCTATTATTTACGTTCGTGCTTAACTGATGAAGCATTGCATATTATAAAGGAAATTAAAATAGCAGCTAACAATTACGATTCGGCTTGGACACTACTTAAGGAGCGTTACAAAAATAATAGACTCATAATCGAAGCACATTTACAAGGAATTTTAAATTATAAACGTATGGAAAAGTCTTCCGCAGTAGGATTAAAAAACCTACATGACACAATTACTAATCACCTAACGGCACTAAAAAATCTCGGAGAACCAACCGAACAGTGGAGCACGCTGTTAGTGTTCTTAGTTACGAGAAATCTCGATCCAGAAACACGAGATCGATGGGAGACATATCAGGCAAAACATAATCTAAACGATGACAAAGATGAAGTAGGCGAATCGGCCAGCAGACATTCAAACTCATAACACTATCCCCGTCGTTATTCATTTCCAATGTTAATGACATTTATTCATGAACAATCTTTGATTCAGGAAATCAGGGAAGAAAATCTTACCCAAAACACTAAAAAATCACCCTTCCGAGATAACCAAAGGAGTTCTAAATTTCTCCAGCCGGTACACAAAACTGTATGTCATGCAGCAGATACACCCAATCGGCGATGTGCCGTACGTAATGAAGATCATGCTACATTCTTGTGCAAACAGCTTTCAAGTCTTAGTTCCTCACAGCGTTATACAAAAGTTAAAAAACTAAATTTGTACTTAAACTGTTTAAGATCCGGCCATAAAACCATACAGTGTAAAAGTCCATATTCTTGCAAACACTGTAATAAACGTCATCATTCTTCGAGCCATATCGATAATTCAAACTCGGTGTCAAAAGAGGAATCAAAGCAGCCAGCTGCTGAAAAGGTCACTATTTCTGCCTGTTCGAACCGTAATGAAGAAGTGATTCTTGCTACAGCTACCATTTTAATAACAGACTTTCAAGGAGTGTCAATAATATTCTTGTCGCGCCCTCTTGGACAGCGGAAGTCAATCGAAACAATTGGACATACGTCTATCACTTGCATCGTCCTTAGGTCTCAAGCATAATAAAGCACACACTTCAGTGTCTGGAATTGGCAGTTCCGGAGTATCAGCTAAATTTTCTGTACACACAAAAATTAAATCGAAGTTGAACAATTATGAAGAATACTTAGACTTTCTAGTTTTAAGTAAGATCACAAATGACTTACCAACTTCTTCTATAAACGGGAGTTTAGACATTCCAAATGACATCGAATTAGCAGACGATACATTCTGTCAATCCAAGAGTATTGACGTACTACTTGGTGCCAGTATCTTTTACAACATGTTAAAGGAAGGACATGTTAAGCTAGGTGATAATTTACCCGTTCTACAAAATACAGTATTTGGATGGATTGTCAGCGGGAATATCTCATTGTATCGCACGATAAACAGAACTCATTCAGTACTTACTACATTGCCCAGTACAACTACAGAAGACTTAGAAAATCGTTTAGCATCCTTTTGGGAAATAGAAGGTATCACCGGCAAACATACGAAATCGTATAAAGAACAAGCTTGTGAAGACCACTTTACACCTACTGTCAAGCGTCAGGCAGATGGGAGATACATCGTTAAGCTACCTTTCTCCAGTGACCCTGGAATCGCCTTGGGTAAGTCTAAGGACCACGCTATCAAACGATTTATGTCACTTGAAAAGAAGTTGTCTCAAGACATAAAACTAAAACAAGACTATACTGATTTTTTAAATGAGTATCTTGAAAATGATGAAATGGAACTAGTATAAGAAACGTGTGAACCACAAAATGCATATTACCTCATCATCCAGTTATAAAGGAAACTAGCACTACGACACGCTTACGTGTAGTTTTTGATGGGTCAGGAAAGACATCTAACAACACTTCTCTTAATAACATTCTGATGATTGGTCCTACAATACAACGCGACCTTGTATCCATATTGCTATTCTTTCGCATTCACGCTTATGTATTTACTCCAGATATTAAACAGATGTACCGTAAGGTATTGCTAGATGAAAGCCAACGGGATTTTCAAAGAATTGTTTGGCTTCATGATCCAAAGGATTCAATTAAAACGTATAAACTTAAAACAGTTACATATGGGACCGCTTCAGCCACATTTCTTGCCATTAGGACTTTGTTCCATCTTGCACAAGAAGAGAAGGAGAAAAATATCCTATCACCACAGAAGTTATTCAGCGAGACGTCTACGTAGATGATGTTCTCACGGGGGGAGACTCAATTGAAGAAGTGATTCAACTTCAATCAGAACTAATAAACGTATTAGAAAACGGAGGTTTCGAATTACACAAATGGTGTGCAAATCATCCAGCAATCTTACAAAATATTCCAAGTGATCAGATTGAAACAGGCTTCACGGTAGAAGAATCAGGCAACAAGGAAATTAAAACACTTGGGATTTATTGGCAGCCATTATCCGACACCTTTCAGTTTAAAGTCAATTTACCCAAGGCTCCCAATATCATCACAAAACGAGTTATACTTTCTGATATTTCTCGAATATTTGATCCAATCGGACTCTTGTCTCAAGTGATAATTACTTCCAATTGTTTATGCAAGAAATATGGCTTATAAAAGACATTGGATGGGATCAACCAGTTCCCGAAACTTTACTGATCAAATGGAATCAATACCGACTGTCATTACGAGCCTTGAACCAGTTAAGCATTGCTCGACGTGTGTTAAGTGGAGACAACAAACAAACACATGAACATGGATTCTCTGATGCATCGGAACGCGCTTATGGAGCATGCTTGTATATACGAACCACTCAAGAAGATGGAACTGCCATTGTAAACCTATTATGCTCGAAATAACGGGTAGCTCCGTTGAAACAAGTTTCTTTACCAAGACTAGAATTATATTGGACAGTAGTGTGGTAATTTTCGTATTTGTAGTTTGGCTAATCTGTACGCTTTCTGAATCGTTCTTATCTCGTTTTTATAACGTTACAGTGCTACGAGCCTTGCGTTTGCTGCCTCACTCTGTCATTCTCATTTCTTGTTGTCGCGACAATTATTTAGGCCTTAGGCCTCCACGTTTTCGATGTAACTAAGTGCACACATTTGTGCCGCATCAAAATGTAGTTTCATTTCCGAATCAGTTTCTTAAAATTTAATCTTCAGCATTAGCCAACCTTACTACTATGAGTTGAGTGTAAGAAACGGAGAAACTTAATAAATCTATTAATACAGTCCACTATCTTTAACATTTTGCATCCTGGCGATAACACACCAAGTCTCATTCTTTCTGATGGAAAAAGGCATACGTGCCGACATACAACACATTTTTACGCGGTCCACTCGGCCGCAGCTTAACATAACATTTTATTTGGTTCTAACGTGACGGATCAACATTCTTCTTACTAACCATATATGGAGCGCTTTTATTAGCTCAACTGTTTCAAAAGTGCTACATCCTTTCAGAAATACTGAATATTAGACTCACCATTCTTTGGACCGATTCTACAATAGTTCTTCATTGGTTAAATTCACCTCCAAATACCTGGCAGACTTCATAGGAAACAGGGTATCACAAATTCATGAATTCACTAAACACTGCACACGGATGCATGTTCGATCACAGGATAATCCTGCAGACTTAATTTCAAGGTCAGTTTTAGCAGACCTCCTCATAACTCGAAGCCTGTGGTGGCATGGCCCTACCTGGTTATCAGAAGATCATAATAATTGGCCCAAAACTATTCAAACTATTTCAATAAACCCTGAAATTGAAGAACGAAGAACGAAAGTTATAATTCACATAACAACACTACCCTTTTCCGACATAATTGACAAATTTTCCTCTTGGACTAAATTATTACGAATCACTTCGCTCTGCCAACGCTTCGATAAGAATTGTAAACAACTACATAAAAAGAACACTGGATATATTACTCCTGGCGATATACATAAAGCTGAAATAACATGGATTAAATAAGTTCAACAGGCTTTTTGTGAAGATATAGACAAACTACAGAAGAATAAGGAAGCAAGTAATAAAATCAAGTCGCTAGCTCCTTTTGTGGATGACGAAGGTTTCCTCCTCGTTGGAGGCAGACTAATAAATGCGTCAGTGAATCCAGAGTATAAACATCCAATTTTGCTCCCTCCAGATCATAATATTACACGAATGATATTTGTTGAGACTCATATTACTACTCTACATTCTGGTCCTGAAGCTCTTCTTGCGACTATTCGAACTAAGTATTGGCCCATCAAGGGTAAAATTATAGCGCGATTAGTTGTAAAAAATTGCGTAACATGCAGTAAAAATATGCCAAGGGCTGCTAAACATCTCATGGGAAAGCTACCACCATGCAGAGTCCAACCATCTCGTCCCTTTGAAAACTGTGGAATTGATTATTGTGGACCGCTCTTCTATCGAAGAGTATCACAACGCCGATCACAGCCAGTGAAGGCATATGTAGCACTCTTCGTTTGCATAGCTACCAATGCTATACACATAGAACTAGTTCCTGATATGACAATAAAGAAATTTCTAGAAGCACTTCAAAGAATGATAGCTCGCAGAGGAGCAATTAAACATATATACTGTGACAATGCTACTAACTTTGTTGGAGCAAAAAAAGAACTTCATGAACTACAACTTTTGTTCGCTTCTGACAATCATCAGTATCAAGTACACAAACTGTGCTCATCAGTAGGAATAACGTGGCATTTATTCCACCCCGGTCACCTCATTTTGAGGGACTATGGGAAGCGGGGGTAAAAAGTTTAAAACATAACTTTAAACGAGTATTGGGACCGTATATATTACCATATGATGAATTAGAAACACTCTTGGTTAAAATTGAAGCTTGTGTAAACTCTAGACCTACAACTGAGTTGTCAAATGATCCAAAGGATTTGAATCCTTTTGACACATGGTCATTTTCTTGTTGGACAGTCCTTAGCTTCCTTTCCTGTACCTGATGTAAGTACATTAAATATTAATAGATTAGACCACTGGCAACGTATTCAACAACTCTACCAGATATTTTGGCGACGATGGTCAGATGAGTATCTTTCAACTCTACAACAACGGACCAAATGGGTCAAGGACTACACGCCACCATCCCCAGGCTCCCTGGGATTAATCAAAGAAGACTTCCGACCTCCACTTCACTGAGACCTAGGTCGCATTGTGGAACTTCACAACGGCAGTGATGGTGTAACTCGTGTCGCTACAATTCGGACATCTAAGGGACTGGTGAAGAGAGCCCTTGTCAAGCTGTGCGTACTTGCTGATCTTTGAAGTCTGCTACTTCAACGGGGGCGGTATGTTAAGTGTTCCAGAAGTGTGTGTTGGGGAGTTCCGCTGATCGGAATGTGTTGCTACCGCTCGCTCTGTGTGCTGTGACGCGCCCCCGCGATCCGAATTCGTACGCATCACGATCTCTTTATAAAACACCATATATATTGTTCATGTGTTTTTGTTTCGTTAGTATCAAAATAAATAAACGTAAGCTTGTATATAGTAATTTTTAAATAATCTGTATGGAGTTTATCAAAACACAAATAATCGTTTACCATAGAAAATACCCTTGTTAAAACATAAAACGTTGCAGGTAAACTACCCCTTTCACTAAACCGATCTTCAACAAAACAATAGATCTTCAGAACTCTACAATTCAGGGCTGTATGCAAAACATTATTTGATTCTGTTTCAATTTGCGGCTGTTATCGTTTGCCAAAGAAAATACCCTTGTTTAAACAAAAAACGTTGCAGGTAAACTGCCCCTTTCCCTAAACCGATCTTCAACAAAAACAATAGGTCTTGAGAACCCTACTATTTAGAGATGCATGCAAACATTATTTGATTATGTTTGAATTTGCGACTGTTATCGTTTGCCATAGAAAATACCCTTGTTAAAACATAAAACGTTACAGGTAAACTACCCCTTTCCCGTAATCGATCTTCACCAAAAACAGTAGATCTTGAGAACTCTACAAATCAGGACTGTATGCAAAAAATTATTTGATTTTGTTTGAATTTGCGGCTGTTATCGTTTGCCATAGAAAAAAATCTACAGACAAACACACAGAGACACTTTTCGAAAAATGACTTTTTACTTCCATGTTCCTTAAGGAAATGGAAGTATGCTGATGGCAAAAAAAAACATGTTCGAGATTATTGCAGATTCTGATTGTACTACACTCAAAACATGGAAAAAAGTCGTTTTTCGTAAAGTGTCTCTGTGTGTGTCTGTGTGTCTGTCTGTGTGTCTGTCTGTAGTTTTTTCTATGGCAAACGATAACAGCCGCAAATTCAAACAGAATCAAATAATTTTTTGCATACAGCCCTGATTTGTATAGTACACACGACCTATTGTTTTTGGTGAAGATCGGTTGAGGGAAAGGGGTAGTTTACCTGCAACGGCTTTTTTTATCAAGGGTAAATTTTTTGGCAAACGATAGCCGCAAATTCAAACAGAATTAAATAATGTTTCGCATACAGCCTTGAATTGTAGAGTTCTCAAGACCTATTGATTTTGGTGAAGATCGGTTAAGGGGAAGGGGTAGTTTACCTGCAACGTTTTATGTTTTAACAAGGGTATTTTCTATGGCAAACGATAACAGCCGCAAATTCAAACAGAATCAAAAGATTATTTGCATACAGCCCTAAATTGTAGAGTTCTCAAGACCTATTGTTTTTGGTGAAGATCGGTTAAGGGAAAGGGGTAGTTTACTGGCAACGTATTTTTAACAAGGGTATTTCCTATGGCAAACGATAACACACGTAAATTCAAACAAAATCAAATAACGTTTTGCATACTGTCCTCATTTGTGGAGTACTCAAGGCCTATTGTTTTTAGTGAAGATCGGGTAAGGGGAAGGGGTAGTTTACCTGCAACGTTTTTTTATCAAGGGTAATTTTTTATGGCAAACGATAACAGCCGCAAATTCAAACAGAATCAAATATTTTTCTGCATACGTCCCTGAATTGTAGAGATCTCAAGGATTGTCGATTTTGGTGAAGATCGGTTAAGGGGAAGGGGTAGTTTACCAGCAACCTTTTACGTTTTAACAACAGTAAAGTACTTGAAAATTCATTTAAACTTTTTGAAACGATGGTAATTGTTAAAAATAAAATAATTTTGTTGCCAGGCAATAAAATTATAATTTTTTCATTTTAATGTAAATTATGTATGAGTATTATTGCTCGCTCTATGCGCTAGTTGACGTGCTACACAAATAGTTCGGTCATTTTTTGAAAACACCTCGTACATGTATAAAATAATATATCGTTCGTGGCAGGCAAGCATATCTCAGTTATGTAATGTTTACGTTTCCATTTTATTATTATGACTACCGCAATAAAAAGGCAGGGAAGACACACACACACACACACACACACACACACACACACACACACACACACACACACACACACACACACACACACACACACACACACAAAATTCGCGTTATTTCTGGCCTCACTCATGTTTATTTTCTTACATTTGCACGCTTTTTAAATGGTAAGTGCCGAAACCCATACCAACATAACGCGTGCAAGCCGAAAAAGTGTCCAGCGTGGATAGCGATTTGCTTCCTGTAGATCGCTGGGCAGTGTAACTGCACGTGTTTACAGAGGAACGATTCATAGACAGACTTTTCGTCTTTAGGGAATGAACCCTCTGCAAGATGCTGAGGGTCCATGAGTGACTTCGGAGCGCTCCTTCTTTTTCGCGTGTTTGTTCTGTGAAACATACACTGTAGATTCGCAGCTTGATAGGAACGCTGCAACTAGGAACACTGTAGCAACGCTCGATAGGAAATGTTAAAAATTGTTGTCCACGGTGTACCCTCATACACACTAAACCTGCTCTGTTTTAATTACGGACATCATAATATTAAAACTTTGGAAACTTGAGCACTACTTGGAGATCAAACATTAACTTATACAAGCCATTAATTTTATGCAATTTTTTATATATATTGTACAACGTTATCGGCAACAAAGAAGTAGTTTTTGTTAAAATTCCTTCCCGGGATGTTTGGCCGTAGTCCAATGTTTTCTACAAAACCAGACGTTTCGGCAATGCCATCGACTTCCATCATCAGTGAAAATTGAGTGCGATAACGTGAGGTGGTATACGTTAGTGACAACAGTACTATGGTTAAGGCTGAAGCAATAAGTAGAAAGAAGTAGTTTCTACAGTAATATTTCATTTCGAAAATGATTTTAAATATAAATCTTAGAACATGGAAGTCATGTATGGTTCTCCATACCGATATTTTTATGTTTTGAGGGTAGTAGAATCAGAATCTGCAATTATCTCGAACACGATTTTTTGCCATCACCATACTTCCATTTCCTTATGGAACATGGAAGTAAAAAGTGAAGACGGATTATAAACAGTTAAACGCCTTTTCTTTAACAGTTAAACGAATTCTTAAACATTGTAAACAAATTAAACATTTCGTTGTAAACAAGCATAAACGTGTAACATGCTCTTTAATAAACAAAGCTTTTATTCAATTGCGTGAATCTAATTTCACCTGCCTTATTAAACACTAATGTTTCTGTTCAAAAAATTTATTATTGCCTTCATAAGCAATCACATAAACATAACAAAGCAATAAAGACGTGGTGTAAAAAATAACGAGGAAGGTGGAGATTCTGTACTTAATATTCACGTCGTATCCTTATTAATAAATTATTTAATTTCCCATATTCGCAAATATTGGACAATGTGTTGTTCACAAAAAAAATGTATTAATTTGCTGGTTCAAAGGAATACAATACAAAATAACAAAAATCTCTTGAAAGTTTTAGTGCTTAGCGTTGATCTGTATGGTTATGAATCACGAAGGGATGTAAGGAACGATTGAAAGTTTCTGAAACACGGTGTTGGACAACAGTGAAGATGACTGCATTAGCAAAGTGTTTAATAGGGCTTATGAAGAAAAAATATTGTAGAAAAGGCTAATCGTAAATTACAGAAAAGTTTTGCAGAAAATGACAAAAACGATTTGCAAAAGCCGATTAGTTTTCAATTTGATTGTGTAGAAATATACCATTAAAATATAAATGAATAAAACTATGATGCGGTATGTTATAAAATATTGCAACAGTACAAATGTATAGGGTACTGTGCATTACACAAATTAATGAAAATAATTAATTAAAGTAAATAAATAATTCATATTGTTAATAATAATAATTCAGCTTTCAATCTGAACTGTAAATGGAACGACCAAATTTCATGTAGGGACAGGCTGATCACGCCACGCAGCTGTGTCTGTGTGTACACGTGTATTTACGTGTGTGTGTGACCTGTCAATTCCTGCAAAGCGTCACCCCTTAATGAACGCTATTAATTATATGAATTTATTTAAATTGTAAAGAATGTGTGCATAATATCACAAAACCAAATACGCCACAGTGTGTATAAAAATAAGAAGCACATGTGTATAAAAAATAGTGCGAAAAGAATAAAAGTGCGATTATAGTGAAAATAAATATAAATAAAACTTATGTTAATTAAGATAGGGAAAAACGGTTTATGCACAGTGAACACATAAAAATTACCGACACGAGAATAGGGTAATGTGCAAAAGACTTCGCATAGCGCGAAGACAAGCGAATTAAGTGTGAAAAGAATCGTGTTTAAAAAGGAACGCCAACGACAGACTCAGACCTGCAGAATATTGTCGAAACATGATTTTTGCGCCCTAGGGTATAAATACTCGAGACGCGCTAACTTAATTCTCTTTCTCATTCAACCATAGTGGCAGCCGGAGGCTCTGTCCCACGATAACAACTTTTGTCTATCAACCACAACAGCAGCCGGAGGTTCTTCACGACTACTCATCACTTTCGTGAGAGCACCTACAACCTGAGGCCATGACGGGATACGAGGGAGCAGCCAAGTACATGAAATAGAATCCAGCGTACGGGACGAGGCGACGGACGACGGAGAAGATCTGAAGGACGAGTATCAAGGACTCCAGGACTACACGACTACAGAGGAGAATCCAGTATCGAGGACATAGGACCGAAGAGGATACGCTGCCTATTGACCACGACAATAAGGTGAAAATCAACCATGTATTTGTAAAACAAAGACTCACATAAGGACAATATAATTAACGATGTGAAAAGTAAGACAATCTAATTCAAAGATGAATTAATAAATTTTGAAAATGTAAATATATTATTTATATAGTAATTAGAGTAATGTTTAAAAGTATGAAACTATAATTTTTAATCAATAACTTAGTCAATGATATTTAAATTAATATAAAAGTAAATAGTAAATTTGTATTAGAAAACAAAACAATGCATATGCAGTATAATCGAAAGAAATTAGATTATTAGAAAGAGATTAGATAATCTAATAATTATCACAGTAATGAGCAAGCCGAGAGCAATATTAGATAATTACAAATGTTTATTATAGTATAAGATTGTATATTATGTCTATGTGTAATACGGTACGAGATTATCACTTATATGTTAATAATTAGATGTGTGCTACGGCTACACACTTGCGAATAATAATGATATTTCTAAATCACAACCAAATAAGAAATTTTGATTAATAAATTTTTAAATGATTTTAAACCATATTACAATGTGTTATTATTATTACGATTACACGTGTCATAATTTTACCGTGTAAGTAATGTGTAAAATAAATGGCTCACAAGAAGTTGGAGGCTTCACAAATACTTAATCTTGTCGTAATATATTTAATCAAAACAAAAGTTTATGTTGATTTACACACGTTGGTACAAGTCAAATGAATTTATTACCTACGGGAGTTACATTATAAAATGCTGTTTGCGGATGATCAAGTAACCATCGAAAACAATGAATACGAGCTCCAGATATATACACTTTAGTTACAACAAGTCTGTTCGAATTAGAAGATTAAACGTGTGTGTGCAGAAGACAAAAACTATGGCTTCTATGGGAAGACACATCTTGCGAACTGAAACTTTATTAGATAATAACAGTTTCACAGTGTTAGTCAAGGTGTGTTGCCACTTTCCTCTGTTTTGGTTGTGACATCACTTTTAACGTAAATAACGATGTTGATCATAAGTTGACCGAGTTTCAGTCAATGTACGGAACAATTTGTCAAGCGCTATCAAGGAAAACAAAGACCAAGACTCCACAAACATTTTATAATGTAATGGCTGTGTCAGTGTTGTATGGTTCTGAAATTTGGGCTACGGTGAAGAAACATCTGAGTAGGATACAGACATCGGAGATGAGATTCTTGCCATTTGTTAACGCCTGTACACGAAGAGATACACTCTAAAATAAAGACTAAGAGTTTACAATGTTTTGTATCTAATATCGAACTGCGGAAAACAAAGACAGATGCATTGCTCATCTAAATAGGATGGCGGATGACAGGTTGCCTTATTAAGTTTTAAAATACAAGCCTGTTGGACGAAGAAGTATAGAAAGACCAAGGAAGCGTTGGTAAAGTGAATGGTGAAAGTATTTACTTTGGGACCCGAACAGACGATTCGCCTATTCACTGATGGAAGGAGAAAAAGAAGAAGAAGAAGCAAAAGAAGAGGAAGAGGTAGAGGAAGAGAAAGAGGTAGAGGAAGAAGAAGAAGAAGAAGAAGAAGAAGAAGAAGAAGAAGAAGAAGAAGAAGAAGAAGAAGAAGAAGATGGGAATTACATTATTTTTGACAGAGATACAGACATAGAACTTAGCCTGCAGAGGTACTAGAGGCTGGTAATTGTACTATGTATGGTACAATTATCAGATCGCTGAAGAATACATGCAAGACAGAAGAATCGCTGTTTTATACGATTTTTCAACTTCGTTATGCGGATCGGAATCGCGAATATTGAGAAAAGAATAAACCAATATAAAATTGGTAACAGCATTTACGACGGGTGCCAGAAAGAAGATTAAAAAAGAGAAGAGTGACTTCGGTTGATCGCTGAAGAGATAGAATTGAGGCCGGAACAGGTCGACCGATCTGTCTTGAAAAGAGATGGACGAAGAAGTAGAAAAAGGAGATGAGCATTGTAGCATGACAGAAAATCCACCTTGTTCTAATTTAAAAAATAATCATGAATAAAATATAAATAAACTGACTTAAATGAAAATTACTATAAAAATTAATCAAGGACAACAGTAAATTGAAATCATGGTTTCGAAGAAATAAAGTGAAGTAAAAACAACCAAGCAATATATAATGAATTATAGGAAAATAATGACAATCCAAGGTATAGAGTAATAATACCCAGGTAGTATAGGAGCAAGTAAGGAAATACACAGAATAAACAAACCTCCATGATAAAAGGATAACTTTTGAGAAAAAACAACCACAGATTGAAAAAAAATAGAAACCCCCAAAAAAGACTAAATGTCCAGAAGAAAAATACAACACAGTAAAATCAGAATAAATGTAAAGTAGATGTAAGTAAAGTTTCTAGACATATAATTAACAGTGGACCAGTGCAATTTATTTTTTGTTATGAAAATCTACTAATGATGATCCCAAGTAAGTGCTATTCTTTATCTCACAATATTAGATAAAATGAGTAAAAATAAGATAGGAGAATGCAGTAAATAGTGAAGTGAACAAGGGGAAATACCTAAACTAAAACAAAAACAGCAAAAGACAGCATAGAAATTAATTTTAATAAATAATTTAAATGAAGAAAAAAACAGATGTGTTTTGTTTATATTAACAGTTCATTGAACTCAAGGCTGGAATGTTTGAGATTGAGTATATTTTTTTGTTATAGAATATTTATTATGTTTTAATGGTATTAATTAATAATAAACCTTACAGTAATTAAGTAAGGGCAATTTAGTTAAGATTTTATAAGAATTATATGTCAGAAAGGGTATTAGCAAGCTGAAATAATAATAAACATTGCATGTGAACTAACATAAAATATAGGCCAAATGGTAAATATCACCCACATTATAAATAGTAAATAAGTTAAGGAAATTAATTAAATTGATGAAAATTGTATAATGTAAATCAATCACTGTGTATAATAACTGTAACAACAATTTGTGAAGGTATTGAAGGAATGTATAAAATATTATTAGAAAAAATGCAAGTGTAATAACGCTGGAATCTAAGGAAAAACCTAAATTGAAGATAATATTCAAATTAGATAACCAAACATAAAATTAATGAGAATTAAAGAAAACAAACCATGATAATTAAATCAATGATCTTATTCCATGATAATTAGAATCTAACATAAATTGTCAACCATTTAATGTGTAAAGAAATAATAGTGGGCAAGGCCTACAACCAAATATACTGTAAATATGACTTTTGAGTTAAAAAATACTATAAAGTATATCACGTGTGGTATTAAATAACGCAGAATTAAATAAGGAAATTGATTATGTAATTAGTATTTAATAAGAATAAATAATAAGCAAAATGTAATTAATCATATAATGCAAAAGTCAATTATTTAGTACAACATATAATTTAGGCTGAGGTGTCAGCTGATTAAAACAATGTGAATTTTAATATAAAATCATCAGCCAGGACCTTTTGTATGAAGAAGAAAGAGAGTTAGCTGATTGTTAAACGTTGAGATGCACACATCGGAACGTACTCACATCAATTGATTAATTAAAAAGCTAGAAGATATAATAATGGATATGAACTAAAACTATAAAAATAAAACAGGAAATTTGAAAATAATAGTCGTCAACACCGAGTTCAAATGGAATAAACCAGATTAATCTATTTATGAAGATTGGAAGGCGTAATACAGATATTAGAAAATATAAACGTTAATTCAGAATTTTATCGATACGAAATTCGCCATTTTAAACCTTATGAACTATATGGAACGAGAACACTTTTGAACACTGATTGTCGAGCCGAATAACTGACCACTAATCCAGGAGAACTACACTGCTACGAAGAGAAATTAATCACTACTGCTTGGATGAGGAACACCTAGAGAATAAACATTTATTTGAAGGAATTCCGTTGTGAAGACTCCTACTACATACGCAGCAAGGGAGCAGCCATTTGAATACTTCGAGTCGAGCATCAGCTGAGATGATGTCAACCTTCACCCAGAGTCGTTGGTTCGAGAAATCTAATTTATTAACATTTTTATATTGAATAATCCTTCTATTTTATAATTAAGAATTTTTTATTGTAAGTGTTTTACTTTTCAGCTTTGCCCTTTCTCTGACTATTTAAATAACAGCTAAAAGAACCTGTAATTCAATACTAATAATTTATATAACGAAATCAATTGCCCTGAGATATGAGTTTGCGAGCTGTCGATTAGCAGATCGATTCAAAATCGATTATTCTCTATACCATTAATAAATTAATTGAATATTATAATTTTCAGTTTTATTTATTAGTAAACATATAGATAGAAGAATTTCAGATAATATTTGACACCTGGACTCCAAGAATTGAAAGAGAATAACATCATTGAAGGAGTAAACTCATTGAATAACGGAAGACCACTAATCGATTATTACATTATATAATCTAGTTAACGCGGAAAAACAATTCTTGTTATTCGAACATAATAAATTAACTAAATTAATAATTCAAGGAATTAAGAACAAATAAATAAATAATAAATAATTAATAAATTAAATTAATTAATAAAATTTTTTATTTATTTTCAAACAAAATTTTTTACCAAGTTATATCATAAATTTTTGTAACCCCGAAACTCAAGAAAAACTAGTTATGTTACAACATAAATAACAAACGATAAAAATCAGAGTAACCATAATATAAATGTAAATAACAAGAGAGAATCACTAAACATTTATTAAATGTGTGCGAGGCACATGTACTGCAACACGTTTACGTCTCACATTACTTTACATTGCTCCGAGTTCCTCCTATCCAGAAATGTTTATTGTCAGACTGTATATAAATTACTCGTTTGTTACAAGAAAAATTATTAAAATGTTGTGGCTGGAACTATTTTGTTCTGTAGATAACCTACAAAACCACTGTTAAGTCTTCACATTTATAACAACACTTTTATCATTTGATAGACAGATACGATTTATTGAGATTATGATTACTAACGGGCATGCGAGAAAGATGAGATATGAAGGAATACTTTAAGCAGTTCAGAACTCAAATACCAAAAAAAAAAGAGGTCTTTGCCTATATGAAACAGCAGTGTGGAACATTCGGATATAACGGATAAAGTGTGGAAAATAGGAGACTTCTAATCGTAGTGGAATTATCGTCCACGTTGAAAATTTAAACTTTTGTGAGTCGTTAATCTTTCTGTACATTGATTGTAATATAATTTATTTTTAAGAACCTTTCATGTAAATTTGCCCGTAGGGAAATCTCAGAATTGACTGTAATTCTAAACAAATATAGGAAAAATTATTATTAGCACCAAACAATTTGTCCATAAACCTTAAGAATCAAAACCACCGTCTGCAGACTATACCTCAGCATGGAATAACAAAACGGTTTATTATTTTGGAAGAACAAAACGACTTCAGGAAAGACAAGTCTTGTACAGACAATACTTTTCGTATTACACAAATCATTGAGAGGCATCGTTGGTTCAATATGAAACGGATTTTGCTTTTATTGACTTTGAGAAGGCCTTTGAAAGAGTAGATAGAAATTTGTTGTGGCAACTATTACAAGAACGGGGACGCCCACAACAACTTATAAGAACTATACAAGGCCTATATAACGGAACAAAAATAGCTATTAAAAATACTTGCAGCATAATTGTAGGTGTTAGACAAGGGCGCAGTATATCACTTAATCTTTTTAACATTCATATCGACGATGTAGTAATGAAATAGAAACATCTAGTGAACCCTGGTATTATGATATCACGAGACAGATACTTGAATGTGCTTAACTTTGCTGCCGACTTGCTTGTAATTCAAAATATAGAATCTGCTTACAAAAACCTGTTTTAAGATTCATCGGATTTGCAAACAATACAGTATGAAAATTGCCATTACAAGGAACCAATAAGAACAAAACTCATAATTAGTGCTCAAGTTGTAGAACAGGTAAGCCATTTTAAGCATTTGGGAAATGTTATTGGCTATGATAAGAATTATGATATGTATCTTTAGAAAAAAGGTACGTCCAGATACAGAATTGAAGTTTTCCAAAGTTAAGGCGGTCCCTCCACTGTTCTAGGGGTGTGAATTATGAATGACAACCGAGACACAAGAATGTAAAATACAGGTTTCGGGAAAGGGGTTCTTAAGACTTAAAAGATGTTCTAAACTTTTCGTATAAGGATTGAGGTCATAAGAGAAAAATCACAAGTTTTTAACTTGATCGAAACATTGAAAGTTAATACACAAAGGTGAAAAGATAAGACTGGCCAAACAAGTGTGGATATATAAACTCACATGTGTGTGTGGGTAGGCTCAGGAAGAGATGGCTGGAGGATCTTTGAAAGCGGGACAGGCAGCACCTTGCCTATGCCGTGATGTGAAGATAACGATGACCTTTTGCCCATCCTATGACAGGGAATTTTCAGACTTAGCTTTATCACTTAGAATTCCGTGTGGCGTAATAGGCTTACGTTAGGTGTTAGGAACAAAACAAAATAAATTTCCTAGTTGTTATCTAAAAACATTATTCTTATTTGAAATTTTTATGGCGCATAATTACTAAGTTAAATTATAGTTTAATTGGATTTTAAAATTAACTGCTCTGATGTATGGATTTGAGTTTGACAGAATATCGCGACCATTAACATTGTTTCAAGATTCAAGCGCATTCGGTTATAAAATTTCCGCTATAATGCCCACTACTGACAATAAAGCGCACGGTGTAAACGTGTAAAAGATTACATGCATTTCGCATCCGCCAATAGCGTTGCCAATATAACAACGTTAAAATACCCTTTTCAAGGCGATTGACTTTGCGGCCAGTAACGACTCGCGCACCTATAAACGCGAGCACTTAACAGTGTGTAATGCAATAAACGCCAGAATAAAGTACTTCCCTGTCGAAGCTTAAAAAAAAAATAATAATAAAATAAAATTACTGCTGAAACGACACCGTAAGAGCCAACCGCGGTTGCTCTACAGTTACGCGCTTTGCCAACAGTCCATTATCAGTTATTGGTTAAGCCGTCGAATCGGTGGGAAAACGTTGGAAAATTAATATCTTAATTTTATTTCCTCAGCACACCACATTTCAATATTCACAGCATCTACTGGGGGGGGGGGGGGTTTCCCAACTGTGGGCGTTGTGAAAGTAGTTCCAATTTTGACCACACCAATACGTGGCTGTATTGTACAAAATCTTGTTCCATTGTGATCAGTTTATCGCTTAGCACATTAGAAAGCAACAGAATTTATTTCAAACTAATAACATTATTACAACAATGGTCACAATTACAGTTACACCTATGTAATATGGAACAAAGTCTTACTAACCGATCGACTTTAACACAGAACACACATTAACACCAGCATATTTTATTAGTCAAACGTTACCATCCACTGTCGTTCGGCCATTACAATTTTGACATCCAAAAATGTCATTATTTACTTTTAAAGTTGTTCCCACACAGTTGTTTCATATCGCATTGAAGACAGGAAATGATAAAGTCCACAATAGTATATACACAAGCGAAACTAAGAATTAAATATTCATGTTTAATCTGGTATCCAAGTCACTTAATCGAATTAATAAATTAATTTACCTTTCAATAATCTGCCGTGTGACTTCTTATAAACCTCCTCTACTACGCGTTTCGGAGACTATGCTCCATCTTCAGATAGTAAAATAAAACTATGTCACTCTTACTAGATCGTTAATTAATAAAATGTCAATTTGCATAAGAACTGTACGCGATGTAGTGTGCACACCCGTTCAAGTTCAATCTGCTACTGAACAGTTGTTACTTTATCGTAGTCTTAGCGAGCAGGCTCAAGGCGGTATCGTACAAGCGGTTGGATCCAAAGTTTAGTTGATCATTTAATATGAAATCGCGACTGCTTAGGTTTGCGTATGCACCGTACATGTCAAACTCCTCCAAGACATTCATGAAACGGCCCTTCTTACATACTTGCAACGGTATTAAGTTAGAATTAAAGTCTGTGTAATTATGATTGCGTGAGGTCAGGTGTAGGGCGTAATTAGATTTGATGCTGTTATCATTTCTTATTTCCTTGGGTATATGTTCCCAAAAATATGCTCGCTAAGACTACGATAAAGTAACAACTGTTCAGTAGCAGATTGAACTTGAACGGGTGCGCACACTACATCGCGTACAGTTCTTATGCAAATTGACATTTTATTAATTAACGATCTAGTAAGAATGACATAGTTCTATTTTACTATCTGAAGATGGAGCAAAGTCTCCGAAACGCGTAGTAGGAGAGGTTTATAAGAAGTCACACGGCGGATTATTGAAACGTAAATTAATTTATTAATTAGGAATTCAAATATTGAAACCACGGCTTGTCTAGAAGAATCAAAACGGACTGAAAGATCGTGTTGGATGGGCGCTAAATGCTTCGCCCAACCAAATTTATATCAACATACAAGTAAAATAGTGTCATATATATTGAAAAATTGTAGCTCTTTCAATAGTTTTCAATAGTGGGTGGAATGAAAATTATATTTTTGAATTCACAATAGTTAAAACAAATTATCATAACACAGATCCAACAAGAGCAGAAGGCACTGTAAATAATACCACTAAACTATAGACTATCAGATATCTCATAGTATTTAGGTAGAAAATTATAACAAACTTCTTGTTTGCAATTTTAAAACTGATTTAGGAGTCGGACGTTTTATTGGGGTGTGGCCAAGTCGTCACCGCCACCCCCCGATGCGTCACATCGCATGTGGGAAAGACGTTAACAGTACGGTATTGTATAACTGTGTATTACATACCATCAGCGATATCTTGCCGTCTCTCTCTGCCCTCGACTTCCGGGTAAGTGACGTCGGACTGGCAACAATTTTCGGACGACGCTGATGACGTCATGGACGACGACGACGTTATATGTTGACGCCGTCGACTGCTCAGCGTACTGCTGTTGGGTTTGTTTTGGCTAAGAGACGACTTCTTGTATTGTCCTGTACGATTCGTGAATCTAGGGCTTAAACTAGGATTTATTGGCGTCGAGTTGCCAGACGTTAGGTTCGTCGATTCTGCAACAGAGAGATATAAACTGTATTTAGACTGGGTCTGGTAAACGAGTAACAGGTTAATTCCTGCTCACTTGTATAAAGATATACATCATTAATGACATGACATAATACTTGAGAGAATTAGTCAAAACCTGTTAGCATTAGGATTACAATTGAAGTGTGTTTGTAGTCATCAAGACTGCATCACTCTTTTGGAGTCTGCTTCTTCCTCTTACATGTCTCCAGGTTTACACATACGCACACAAAACACACACACACACACATTTTACATATATAGGCCTACGTGTAAAAGTAGTCCCTATATACACTATAGGCTTGAACAAATTTACGACGTTATGGAATATTCTGTTTACTTCTCATTATGCATAATGTTTTATTACTTGAAGCGTCACATGTTTCATTACCGGAAAACATCACGTTCGACATTTCAGATTGGATTAAGTCCTTTTGTTTTATTTCGCTTGTTATATCAAGGAGGCATTATTATTATTAGAATAATATTAATATAATATTACTTATTCTCTATCCCTTTCCTCTGCTTCGCTTCAGGTAATTTACACATACCTTTTAGGGCAACCATCTCTTTTTTTAGTTTAGGAACAAATTCTTCTAATGAATAAAAGGAAACAGAAGAACTGAAACGTGTAAGAAAATTTCAAATCAGTAAAGGAACTTTATGAGTATTTCAGAACAAAAACTAGGAGGTGTGTTTACGAAGGATACACAAATACGTATGTATGCCGTATGTTGAAGATAGTTTCACAAGTGTTATACACCAGTCGGCCAATGCAAGGTCAGTTCATCGGCTTCGTAATACCTGCGTCTGTCTGCTGACTGGCACATTCTGGACAAGCGCTGTGTGGACTACGCATGATGTTTCGGCGAAATATTGAAACGAAAAAATAAATCTTTACTTACGTAGAAGAGAATGTTGTTAGAACAAAAACATGTGTTTTAAATACGTTCACCTTCAGTACTGTAACAGAAACGCTAGCCGTGTTCATGTTTAAACTCTAACTCTCCGTTTATCAATACGAATCTGACTCTTATGAGTTTCGTGACCTGGGTATCAGGTACACGTACATGATATACTTCAACTGCATATGGAATGCCACACACTCGTATGAAAAACAATCTGCTAATTCTCACATAACTGTCACTCGGTTATCGAGTTATCGATACCGTACACTGAATCCTAGTTCGCACTGGAACAGTCAAAAGAATATACATATATTCCATATTGCACTAATGCAACTTTACAAACGTCGGACTTTCGATTATGACATTTAGCCTAATTTCTCCACAGTTGCTCGTTTTCATTAGTTCATAACGTTATCTAGTACAACGTGTAGATATATTTTATTAGCAGTTAGAATAAAGTTTGGTTGTCCATAAAAACTTGTAAACGTATGTAAAAACATAAATAAATGTTTACTCGTTACCTACATTATTACATATAATTAAAAAAAAACTTATGCTTGCATAGATCCCAATTGTGAGGTTTACAAGGTAAAAAAAGTTTCTCTTACACGTGATGTAATGCGTTCCGTATGCTTGATTTCTCTCTTTTTATATATGTAGTTTCAGATTTTTAAATCTGTCATCACTTTATATACTACTAAATGTTGTTGTCCTCAAGTTCAGCTGTACGTTGGCACAGAAATGCCATTACAAAACCTCACGTGTGGAAATTCTACGTACACTCCTTTTACGCATGGTGTAGTTTACTTACTTTGTAAGTTTCTGCGGCCTGTGTCATAAAAAGTTTAATTTCTAGACTTACGAGTATTTCTAATTTCCCCAGTCAATCGTCTTCTCTAGTCTGAAATTTTTACTTACAATCATCTTCCAAAACTTTCTCTGCAGGCTGAAGAGTAGCACACGTATTACAGGTAGCACAGTCATTACTATTTTACAAATTTATTGAACTCTATTGACCTAAAGAAACCCTTGTAAAATGTCTACTTCGGGAGATGACTAATACAGTCGAAACCAGCAAACTTTTCACATCATGGTGTTCTGGTTTTTACTTAAAAGTTTGCCAAGAATTTACAATTTCTTATTAATAATGATTACTAGAAAACAGTTCGCAATTCGAACAGAAGTATTTTATTTATGAAAAAAATCACACGCGAATACGAAACACGTTTCCAGGAGCCGAGTAATTTACTCACAGCCATAAGTAAAATCCAGGAGACAGGCAGACTGTTAATGGGGCCAGTTTGTCTCATGCGCGACATACGAGCACCGTAAATCAGAAAGGCCAAACTGTAATTCGCTGTCACTGGCAAAGTTAATAGTGTAAAATCAGAAACGTTTTAACGAAAGAAAAACTGCTTCACATTTAGCTCTTCCTTCAGATAATGGCCTCGGCCACGCAAGGACTTCTCACTGACCGTTTTTATTGTTCTTACTCCGGACAACAAATGAAACTGTTTTTGCTTCTAACGATCTTAAAAATTTCCATGTCTTTAATTTGAATCTTAAATACATTGAAAATAGTTACAAATTATTAATATTTTTTTTTAATTTATCATACTTCCGAATATCTGCTTTGCGTCTACTGTGTATTAGGACTGCATTTTAGACTGATTTAGGGTGTACTATCTATTAACATCGTACTGAAATTTGGTTTTTATATTTCATAATATCGTATCAAATTGGTATTTTAGTTTCTAGTAAAAATTGGTAATTTAAAACATTCTTAATTTTGTTAATATAAATGCAATACATTCATATATTCTTGTTGAGACTAATAAACATTGTATTATGATCAATAAATTATTATTGTACAAATTTTTGCTTGCTTATGGAATTGACCAATATTCAGCAGACTATCCATTAGTTATTAATTTGGACTTTATGTAATACTTAATTATGAGTAACACCAACTTGAATGTTATATGGGACTTGGTTAGTGTATTGTTATTACTACAGCCATCGTCAACGTCGTCATTACAACATTCGTCACTTACGTCTTCAAAATCATCGTCGCATCATGACTGATAAAGTCTTATCCTTGGAAAGTAACCGGATCTTAGTGTGTCTGTTGTGTTGCAACCCATTTCCAGTTAACGATTTCCATGTCTACTCGTATCTCGTTTTCGTTATAGGCCTTCCTCCGCTCCACCTATGCCTTTCTAGTATTCGCTTGCAATTTTTATTTTTACATGTTTTTGAGATAATATAAACCCATACTTACAATATTACAGTTAACGTAATTTAGTTGATCTTACTTCCTGGAACAAGTTATATGTTTTAAATCTTTTAATTCAATCATTATATTGCCTGTTATTAAACAAACACTCCCCTAAATATTTTTCTGGGGTAAGTGTACAAAGTTTTATATATTTTTTCTCTGGACTCAAGACTGAAACTAAAGTGCTACTGGAATAATTATCTCCGCAGAAGACTCAAATTGCTCTGCCAGCAACATACGGTTAAATGTTCAGCCCAAATTTGTTAGCAAGAAATTTGGGCATGTTATAGAGAAAATTTTCATAGTTTCTCCATATTTTAATTGTTACGAATAGTCTGGGCAACGTCTCTTGTTATTTCAAAGTTTCGATCCACGAGTTTATCTATTTCTGCAGGCTTAATGTGATACAAATTGTTTTGTATTGATTCTTAGATATATTTTGGTAGTAAAGGTGACCTATCCTAGGTTTATATTGTCTTCCTTACGGTAACCAGAAAACATCAAGTAGTGGCAGTACAATCATAACAAATCTTAACTAATCTGGACTTAATTTTTAGTTTGAATCTTATAGTTTGATCTTTAGATTGTTATGGTTCGATCTTCATACTTTTAATTTTCAGATCGCTAAGTAGTCGACAGGTCAACTAACTTTCTGTTTATAATAATTCTGAAGTTTTATTATAAATTTCATAATTTCATAATAATTCATTTCAGTTCAGTAAGGTTTATGAAATTTTATACAATCATAAAATGTATAATAAATAACCTTGGAAAAATGCTTTGAATTTAATATAGACGTACACATGCTTTTTAAAAAATTACAGACAGGCTCTCAATAATGTTCACAGACTTAAGCTATGAGATTCAATGGAAAGTTTTGGAGTACCAAGAAAACTAGTAAGCCTTACAAGAACTTCTATGCTAAACAGTAAGGCTACAGTCATGATTGGTGGGAGAATGAGCAGAATCTTTAAAGTACCTACTGATGTTAGGCGGGGGATGTCCTATGAGCCTTGCTCTTCAATATAGCATTGCACAAATTAATGCAGAATCTTGATGTTAATGAAAATAACATTTACATGCCAACACAGGTTCATGCCTATGCAGATGATATCCATCTGGTGGCCAGGAGTATGGCAACTCATGTAAAAGTGTTTCAAAATCTTGAGAGACTGGGATGTCAAATAGGGCTAAATATAAATAAAGAAAATGAAAAATTATGAAAATAAGTGCGTCTGAGAGAAAAAGAGCTACTCAAAATTGTGAAAGCAGGGATTACACATTTGAAGCGGTCGCAAGTTTTATATACCTGGAACGAATAGAATAATGCAAACCAGATATCAGAAGAAATGAACAAGAAGATCAAGCGTACCATGCAGATAAGAATCTGGATAATATAAAAAATAATCTCCCGCTGTACTACAATGAAACTGTATAAAACTGTTTTCAGTGCAATGGTAACATATAGATCAGAAGCTTTCAACCCTTACAACAGCAGTATCTCCACTTTTTTCACGAGTTACACGACTAATGGCCTCGTGTATGTGGAAGTAGGACTTATCAGCAGTTCTACTTGAAGGCATTGCAGTTCAAACCCTCATGTACTGAAAGCAACGGCTGAAAGAAGTGGAAGTGGATTTGGGAAGGATAGGAGTCAGGAATTCGAGATCCTTGGCAGGAAGGAGAAGTGAGTGGAGGTGAATATTCGAGGATGCCAATGTCCACGCAAGGCGGTAGAGCTTTGTAGAAGAAGAAAAAGTGTTGGTATTCTGTAGAGTCGATATGGATGAAATAATGTACCCACATTGATAACAGAGTAACATATAATAATGGAAGACTGTGTTTAACTGAATAAATTATATTCAACAAGTAAAATAATTATTATATATACAATAGTAATAAATATTAGAATAATCATTTTGCGTACAAAGTACTAGCAACACGATTATATCCAAACAGATGAAAGTTCACTTCTGTTAGCTATATAACACTATATAGGAACGTAAAAGCAGACAAATACTAATTACAAGTTACCAAGGAAAAAGGGAAATATTGCAAGTGAAGCGTCTATACATGAAGGGGAGATGACAAGTGTGTGTTTTTCATACATACATAAATATATAAATCGGTCATTAAAGTATATAATGAAATTGGAGTGTTTAACACAGAACAATATGTTTTAATAATTACAAAACCAAGTTTGTCACGTTCCGAATGACTGTGCTATGTCGGGCTTAGACCTGTTGTTTTTGTTTCCTAACGCATGATGAAAGCGTATTGTTTGAGAATTTAATGCATTATTTAATAACAAAAGTGAACGTGTCTAGACGGTTTTACTCACCTATGGGGTACGGTGACGCCTGTCTGCTGGGACTGGCATGCCTATAGTGCGATGGAAGCGTGGGGGAAGCCGAACCACTGGGCGGCCGCCTCTCCGTTGGTTCATCCCCTGGTAAATATCCAGCTTCACCTCCTGAAAACAAACATTACACATTTGTTTGTATTGTCTGTATTTATTTGAATAAAAATTGGTAAGATAGCAAGTAAGTGGCGGCTCACAAAGGGATCGGATGTCTATTGGCGTGAACAAATTGGCTAATAGCTAACGCAAAATGCCCAAGGTTCAATTTAATTACATAAAATATAATTAAACGTTAATTAAAAGCTACTAACACAGTTCTATATATTTATATAATGTGTCTATAGCGACAATATCTATTGAAATAGTAAGAGAATTTATAAAAAACTGTCACATAATTGATATTTAATAGTATTTGTTTATTTACGATTAACTGAAGTTTCAGGTTCAAGTTACAGTCAAGGTTCTATGTACAGTCGGTAACAATTCTTTAAATTGTCTACATTGAGCATCGATTAGAAATAATTTGCTTACGTGTAAGCACCGTTAAATTACGTAGCTATCCCGATCCATGTGTTTCTGGTCATTAGACAAAACATCTCGTTAATTTGTTAAAAATCTGACGTTTCAGCAGTACGCGCGGAAGCCATCTTCATCTCGTGTTGCATCAATAAACGCTACAAAAGTTTATAGGTTAATTTAGCCTGTCTGCTTGTTCTAGAAAGTGGACCAACAGGATAGTACGTAGGAACGGCTGACCGTGGACTCGGAAACACATTACGTTCTTCTTCTCAGTTCGCGGATTTTGCGGACCTGTCAGAAGTTTGCTTAAGTTTGAAAAGTGACTTAGGGTTGCAGTATTTGCAAATATCTTCTTGTCGGTGTTGAGATAATTTATACCCGGTTCCCCGATCTTAAGATAACTGTCAAAAAATCGGCTTTGGAAAATTTAAATTACACCCCATCTTAAATTAGCCCAGAAGATTTATCTCACTCCTGTAGAGCTGCTACAGATGTTGGTGACAGTTCCTGTGCTAATTTTTGCAGATGACACCACATATAAAAAGCAGGTGTTAAGAGATTCAGTGACTGTGGGGTTTCATATTCCAGTGGAAATTATACAGTCACAGAAGAAAATAGTGTTGTTTGGTTACCTAAGTGTGTTGATGTCCAATAGGACAATATGAGAAAAGAGTTATTTCACCAAGATTCCTGTAACAAAGAACTGACAAAAGTAATCTTATTATTAGGTTTAGGTCACGCGAATTTTTAAGGAACCAGTACATAGTTTTTCTATTTCATTTTTACTTTGTAACAATCGATAATAGCACAAGTTCAAGTATCTCTTTGCAAGTATTGCTACAAAATACATTGAAATAATCTTGTCTTTATTGATAACATAGTCCCGCACACACCGCAATGATCTGTCACCCAACCATTTCAAGGAACGACACCTTCTCCAAAAACGGAACTGACAGCATTCCTAGCGGCCGCCTCTGGTGAAGTTCGCAACGACTGAAAGCTGCATCAGTCAATAAGGTAACATTTTTTTAAACACTAGTGTTCCGCGTTAGAATAGCGTTTACAAGTGATTAGTAATACTGGAACACGTAATGCACAACAAAGCCTAAGAATTATTTTACGTTAAGATATGATCGATTCTAATCTTCTTCTTCTTTGCTACACATTATGCGGCAGTCCTCAAGTCAGTTTTAGATTAAGCTTTTACTTTTAATTCCATAATTCAGTTTGTATAAATGGCGTCTTCTTTTATCTACTTTAGTTATTTACAATGAGCTTTTTTGGCGCCTTCTCCATTCCCCAATCACTCCACCAATAATGTCTCGACCGAGCATTCGTGTCGTTGAATATGAGGTAAACCTTAACTCTCCTGTGTTATACCACTCCACATACAGCTCTCCTGTTAGTCTCTTACAGTTCTCTGATAATCCTCTTTATTAACCAACTTGTCTCTCCAGGTGGTGCTTAAGATTCAGAAGAAGTTAAATATCAACAAATAAAATTTATTCGACTGCCATTTAAGTACCAATATTGTCACTATGATAAGCGAAATCAACTCGTCACTACCATGAAGAGTGTAGTTAAATGAGAAATAGTAGAAGTATAAAGTGTTAATTAAAAGCTACGACACGTAAACTTTATAATATTTTACGTTATATTGTATAGCCTAAACAGCACACTTCGTAATGTAGTAAAAATATTAAGACCATTTTGTTGCGACTTAATTTCTTTCGTGCGTTACGTGTCATTGACAGATTTCTTTTTAAAATTAATGGAAATGCTCTGTTCCTAGTCGAAATGCATTTTTGTCAGCGACCGAAGTATTTTGTGGCGATTAGTCGGTTACTTTGTTCGATAGAATTATTGCTAAGTTATAATAAGTGTTTATTTGTTTTTATCTGCGATTTCGTATTTTCAACGACTAGAGCGATTATTGTTGTTAATCTAAACAGTCCACAAACATTTGTTGAATTCAGTGTGAATTAGAGTATAAGATTCAGTAAACTTTTCGAATAATCTCATGTCCTTGGCATTGTTTTAGTCACACAATAGTAAAGACGGATATCCACATAAGAACTACTCACCCACTAGGAACTGAAACACCAATCAGGATTTTTAAAATGTTTGCATGCGAATTGAAACCTAACCTATTTGAAGTATTCAGTCTCAGTACAGTTTCTGAATTCATGTGAAACCGAGCAGTTCAACGAACCATTAGAGAAACTGGTGCAAATTCAAAGGAAATACGCTAAAGTTAGTTTGTTATTAAATGTCTCCGAGGGCATGTGCGTGCGTGCGAGCTTAGTTTGCAGTCAACATTAATTACAAAGTACGACGCAGGTAACGTTAATCAAAACGGACCCATTATGTTTCACAGCGGCGTTTACGACACTTTAAAACTGTAAATCTCAACTCGCGAAAGTGGAACAGAGAGGACTTTGCACTGTTCCGCGCAAAACGTTGTTGCGTTGGACCGTTGTAGCACGGTGCGTCATTGCGTGTAACGTGGACCTATCGTTGAAGAAAGATTATAATGAAATTTTTAAAGGAAGGGCGTAAACAGTTAGTAAAAGCGAGGATCCGTGCAGGCAATAAAGTAAAACAAAACTGACCAGATTATAGCAGTTTAATACTACAAGTTTAATTCTGTAAATATTAGTGAGGAAACATGTAGGCCTATACAGCTTTTTACACTCTTAATGCAGTCTGTGGTAAAGATTTTTTTCATTGTGGATGTTTATTATTCCAATAATGTGCTCTTTATTATCGGGTTTAAAAATATTGTACGTTACAGCAATATGAAAGCGTTTTGTTAATTGAGAATTTTGTTGTAGACACATTAGTCTGTTGCAGTCTCGTTTAGTACGGTGAACGTATAAATACGTAATGTGCTGTTACTATTGTGGACAATGTTATTTCCTTATAGCCTACTATGCGTAATTGCACGTAAATTCATGCTCGCTCACAGGCGCACCAAGGGCTCAGAGAGTTTTCAGCAACACACTGACTCGAGTAACAACTCATTCTTGGCAATACAAAATAAGTTTACAACGAAGTCATAAAACATTCTTCGTCTGAACATCTTCCACTCTATTCATTTTGACCACATAGGCCTACATCTGTTGTTAACATTAACCACACTATTATTGTTGAATAACGTTTGGTTTACACACCAAGTCATCATAATCATTTCCAGTCCTGCGTATAGGCCGCTGACATAACTTAATTTAACCTAACCTCCAGCAATCATTTACACGGTCTTCTTCTCACACATTTTCTGCTTAGCGGTTTGTATTTGAAAATTAACCTGGGGAGTCAGAGATTAGGCGTTGTTCCCACGTAGTTCTGCCTCTTGTTTCGGTCAGCTACTATTCTTCTGATCCTACTATATACTTGTAGTCCATCATTTATGTCCTGATTTGTTATATTCTATTCTCAGACTCCTCAGGAGTCTCAAGCATCCATGCTCTCGTCTGAGGAATTTTATTCCCAAGGATTGTATTCTACTCTTTTGCTTTTTAGTGGCTGTCCTTGTTTCGCTACCACACGTCAAGACTAGGGCAGCTATTACCTTAAATTTTAATTTTTGTTTCTTTCCTAGGACTATGGTTAACATAACACACACATACGTTGTTACTTTTGGAACGTATTATTCCGTACTAAGATTTGTACTATTTTGAAGCACAGCTAGTTAGAGTTATAACAGATAATTGTTAATAATCTCTATAATTCTATCATTCTTTGCTGAGAGCACATTGTCAACGGTTCCAATAGTAATGACGTACGGGTTAAAGCTAGTAAATTACAGAAAATAATTCACCCATTTCACATCGCAACAGCTGTTTTGCAACTTTACACACTACCTGTCATCAATCTGGCTAGCCGCTGGCTATATTTTTTTATGCCGACTCAAAACTTGAACGAGAAATCTGTGTGTTACTTGGACACTCCATCCTCTCCCTTCTTCTTTTCCTTTTGCTAATTTCCTCTGCCAAAAACTTCAGTATTCTACTCTTGGTCTTGTTCGGCTGGTAAGGTATATTAAAAAATTTCAAAAAAACTTTCATTTTGTAACTATTTTTTCTTTTTCCATGCCAATATAATACACTACACCAAAATACCTTCTTCTTTAGTCTCATGCTACAAGTTTTACGCTATGTTATTATTTGTACGAGGTGACAAGTATGAAGCCTTTGTTGGTGCTAAAAGGATATGTAGGCAAAATGAAGAGGATAATTTTAGACAGATAATATCCTTGTGTAGGAGCTTCATAAACGTTATATCTGACGACAGGCATAGAAGTGATATGGTATGATAGCCCCTGGGATAGGTACCTCGCTAGTCTTCGAGAACCAGGGCAAGAAGTCCTGACCACAGTGAATGAAACGCAACAGAAATGAATGTGTACAGCTGGGAGGAGGCAGAGTTATAAAGGAAGATTTTAATATTGTTAAATTGGAATATCGTAAGCTGAATAATTTTCAATATGAAACTTGTTTTCATGATCATAAAGGCTTTATATCCGTAGCAGAATTGTACTCGCTTTTTTGAGCTCTTCTGACTTCCGTGATAGCAGTGAGTCACTTCTCTCCCACTCAGAGTTTTCCATTCTAATTAGCCTCTTCCACCAGCCAAACTATTTAAAAATGTTTAACGGACCTTTATTTTTAAGCATTTTACAGTCGGTGTTTCCAATAATGTACACCTTGCTTTACCGAATTTGAAGTGTGTATCATGAAACACTACTTTGTTTGATATTTTATCATCAAATACTACTTTACAGCAGTATGGATTCATTTAGTTGTTTCAGTTCCATAATGTGTATTACGATTGTTGAACACGATAAGCACAAGTACGAAGTATATTGTGATCGATGTTACACGCAGTATGCGTGATAATACTAACGTTGACGTTTTTAGTACCCATCTAGGCGTCTGAAACTCTGCGGTTGAATGGAAAAAGATTCAAAGCTCCCGAATTGTAGAAGCCTGACGACAGAAATTTAACAGTGGCTTAGAGATGCGCAGCGTACAAACACCTCGTTGCGAGACTAACAAAAATGTCATTTATTTCGCACATGTGCACAACAGTCTTGTACAGTGTTTCATAATGTGAACAGCGACTGAAACAAGACCGGCGAGAGCAATGGAAGCATGTGTGTGACAGAGAGGGAGAAATATGGAAGTGAGACGGTGAACTATTACCATGTCGTCTCTCCTCTCTTCTCTCTAGATAACTTGGCTATAAGTTATAAGTAGGGGTAATTCATGCGTTGGGTCGGCGCAGCTTTCTGTCCGGCCTGTATAATTCAAAATTGTATGAAATTGTATTCGAATTGTATGATAATAGGCATAATTATTCAGATGTAAGGTATTAAAGTAAGTTATATAAATCACGTGTAAACTGTGACTTGAATAATACAAACACACACACACAATAAAATTGGGATTCGTACGCGCACAGTCTCGCGCAAATTCACGTTTTCATTTCTGTGACGTAATGATTTTTTATAAATTGTAGACGAAAGAAGAGGAAAAGGTGGAAGCAAAAAAGCAGTAGTTTCACGAGGGTTTCAAGATTGAAAATGAAAATTTAATAAGCCTCATAGCTGACGTTAAGGGGAAAGTATGTTCTTTGGCAGCTGTAAGTTACCGGCACCAGTTACTTCTAGCTGCGCACTTACAATTCATTCCGTTGTAATTACGCATTGAAACGCGCCGACGAGCAAACACGGCCATCCCCTTAATGTTTACTTAACCACTTTTTCTATTCTATTATCTTTTGCGCGTCTTGTGAAAAGATTTTCCACTGATAATATTAATTAAATATTTGTTTCTACGAGATTTTATACTTCACGAAAGAATAAATATATGTAAATAACTTGTCACTGTTATGCACAGTCGTTCATCTGATCAGAAACAATATTCACTAATGATAGTTATAATTCTCCGCCTGGCGAGATAGTTTTGCTAAGGTAATGGAGTAGACAATACAGCTCGCGACGCTCTCTGCCAAGTGGCAACGACCTCCTAGGAAGGCGAACGAGCAGGGCACCTTCTAGCTCCAGGGGCGATAAATCATACCAAAAGCCGTATATCGGCAAGGAGAAACCGCCGTCGCGTTAAAGGTACTCAGGATATCCCAAGTATCAGCAGGTAACCAAAGTTTTACAAGATACTGCTACAGTTACACGGCCATGAAGAGACTTGCGGAAGACCGCAAGAGTTGCTACAAACCATTACATGAAATGGGAACCGCAGAGAGAGAAAGAGAGAGGGGGCAAGAGAGGGAGTGACAGGGCTAGAGGGGGGGAGTTACAATTATTAATCTTAGGTCTGACAGTCTAAAAATTAATCGTACACATTTTGTGTACGTTAGACGTAATTCCAACACAATATTACGTGGATATCCTTATTATAATGTGTAATTATACATAAGCGGTAATTCATACGCCTCCTCTCATAAAAACAATCAAAAATTTATAAAACAATAATATAGCTCTGGAAACACTTTTGTTCATCGTATGAGCCAAGCAAGATTTTATGGTTTCTTGATCTCAATGGTAAAGCAACATATTACTACATTTATGCCAACAAAATTAAAGATTTTACTTGGAACTTCGTTTAAAGAATTTTAAATATTTGTTTCAAGGACATAAATTGTATATACGCGTTTTATGAAAAACTAATGGCAATTCATATAAAATGACTTTAATACTGCATTTTTCATACTTTTCTATAAATACTACTATTAAAATAGTTCCAAAAGAATATTTTTTTTTTCAAATCCTAGTAAACAATTTAATACTGAAAAATTTGGTGAAAACAATATAGTCAAAAATGGTTACAAGAATAAATAACTTATACTTTTATTCACATAATATTACGGTGTTTGTTATACACCATTTTAAACCACCATAAATGTATCGCCATAAATGTAAGCAATAAGGTATGACGATTCTCAGCGTCCCCAGACCTTACACTATTTTCCCATGACCTAGGAAAATGTTCCAGATCGAGATGTTTTCAAACTCATTGCGTATCACATCCTTATTTTGTGAGGTTCTATCATCGTTAGATGACCCAACAACAACATATACAAAATTACTATGTTGATTCATTTTTTCACAGTCTCGTAAAATGCTGTAGGTGAGATACACAGTTTAATACACAGTTATCTCACAGCACTGCAGTAACACTGTAATTTTATCTAACGGTGAAAAGCGGCTTACTGTTTTCCTGTAGCTACAATTATATTTCCGATAGGTCGTCCTTGACATCTGTTGTTTATCAGCATGTTGCTGCAAATTCTAGTCTGTGTATTAGATCAATACGCTTTGTAATTTGAAGCTGACTCTAGGCACACCTAAAAGTAATGAATGTAGCGGGTGGATTATGTAAATACAAAGTTTGTATATTGCAAAATTTAATGACGTTCTAGAAGTAGTTTCTTCTACTTTATTTAGCGAAATAACCTTCTACAAAAACTTTCTAAGGTAACTTTTTTTTTAAATTACTTATAATTTTAAAAGTAATTTTTATAAAAAGTATTAACAATAATGTCTTTAAAAGTTAGATTTCGTGAGAAGCTGTTGTGAATGTACTGTACTGCCATTATCGTTCTCATGAGCAATTAAAAATACCGTATTAAGGTAGGCCTATTTATAAAATTTCTAAGGTTTCTGACAGTTGAATGGTTTCGTGTCTATTCATGATCGGATAGAGGAAACATGATCACGTCTTTGGGTGACATAATTTTGAGTTACCTTTCCGGTTTGAAATCAGTGGAACAAAAGCAAGAGACGTATCAAGTAATTGTACAGAGACTATTGCAGCTGTTGAGGGTAAGATTTAAGAACAACTCGCCTTCGTCCGCGAGGAATGGCGTATTCCCAGAACTTAAGAGAGGCAACGCTGTTAATCGTCCTACGGGAAACGTACATTGGTGTAGCACTGACTGAACCAAGTAGCTAAAAAAGACTGATATTCACCGTTTTGTCAAGTGCAAACAGCAGAAAAGCGTTTCACAAAGCGTGAAATATGAACAACTACTAGTCAAGGTCACCCAGTGGCTGCGCAAGAGTGGTAATTGGGTGAGAAACACAGAGGACCGGTTCTAAGAGGGGGGGGGGCACTATTCTTGATTATCAGTAGTTACAAAAAATAAAATAAACAAATGTCTTAACTGGTATTTCATTTTTTTATAATTTAATTTTTTTGTTTTTAGATAAGTATAGAAAATTCCTCTATCACTTACTTCTTAAAATTTGGATGCTATCTATTATTTTTTTCTATAGACAACATATCTAATGCATTCAGCCTAACGGGGGAGATGCCCATAGAATTTATTTAAAATGTTTTATTTTTTTATTGTTATAAAATATCGTTTACTTTCATCTGTCATCATGATATAGGCCTAGCAACAATTAGAGATTACCATCGAAGGGAAGCAACTGGAACAAGTCCAACAGTTCAAATTTTAAACTCTATAATAAGCTCAGATGGTACAATCAATGCGGAAATTAATCAAGAATAAGCAGTGGTTAGAGAATTCCATGCACTAAAGACCAAGTTCAGAAGGTAAGGCAGAAAAAAGTTTGAAGAAAGTTAAGACGACCATTTTCAAAACACGTATGTGCCAGTTCCTTACTTATTGGGCTGAAACATGGGCTTTATATGAAAATCATCTAAACTTTCTCCACGCTTTGGAGATGAGATACCTCAGGAAGGATGAAGGGAAGTCAAGAAGAGATCAAGTCAGAAGCACTACTATATGAGCGAGACTTAAGACAGTACCTTTGAAAGATCAAATTAAGAAAGCACAGTTCCGCTCGTTTGGACATGTTTGGAGGATGGAAGGGGATAGACTTCCAAAACAACTGTATAGGGGAAGAATGGCTGGGAGAAGACTAAGGGCCCAGAGAAGAGTGACTTTGGAGGATAATTTGAGGTGCTCTCTGCAGGGGCTGGGAGTGCAGTAGAATGAAACCAAGGCCCTGGCCATGCAGAGACCACGGAAGCGAGAGCTTTCCTCAACCTCTACACCTTGCGGTAGAAGAGTATTGGAATAAAAAGAAGAATAACAGCAACAATTAGAGTGTCTCTAAAATAGTAACACATTCTTAGAAAGACGAGACATTTTGTTACCAAAAAACTGTAATTAAGAGGTTGGAACAGAACCAATAAATCTTCAAGTTTGCTGCGATGGGGTATTATGTGGGACAAAGGGCTTGCCCGTCGCATGTCGCGTTCAAAGCTTCATGCAGAACATGCGTAGTAGCCTACTTGTGTTTTTATGAACTACTGTGCCGCCTACTTGCACATTTACTTTTTAAGACAGATCATTTGAACATTGAAGCGTGTACAGAAGTTTCAATAATTAAGTTGTAGAATAATTTACGCTTTCAAAAAAAAAAAGGATTTTAAAACATGAATAGTTCAAAGAACCGGCAACGAAATTAGCACCAATATAAAGGAAACTCACAGAAAGTTAGTGTGATAGCAGAGTTGCATATGCGCGCGCGCGCTTAGTTTGCTGCCAACATTAATTACAAACTACCGTACGACGCAGGTAAAGTAAAACAAAACACACCAATTATCTTTCACAGTGGCGTTTACGACACTTTAAAACTGTAAATCTCAACTCCTGAAACTGGAACACAGAGGACTTTGTACTGGTCCGTGTGAACTAGTTGTACGGAACAATGACAACTCAGCAAATCGTAACATGTAACTTTGAACTCATATCAAGTTTCCTTCTCTTTCACAGGGCATATGTCAACGTAGTTTGCGTTGGACTTCCATAATACAAATTGTAACTGTCAATAATATTAAAAAATTAAGTAAGGTTCAAGCAGTGTTTTGACTTGTCATGGCATAGATATGAAATGTCATGAGGATATGAGTGGCAATTTATGAAACAAGAGAGTCATGGTTATAACGGTGACACTAATAGTGTTCATAAGTAGTTATATAACATTACACAAGAGCACTAACAATGTACGTATCTAGAAATGTGCTCAAATACATAGACATGCCTCTACCCCTGTGCTTTAATGTTTTCTCGATACCACGACAAACGGAAAGAAAGAAGTAAGGACGAACAAGCAGTAATTTCTCGAGGATCAAGGTTAAAAATGAAAATCTAATAAGTCTCATAACTAACTCTAAGAGGGAAATGATTAAGGGGCCCGACTGTAAGTTACAGACTAGTCAATTCCTCCACCGCACTTACACTATGCATTCTGTTGTAATTATAAGTTGTATCGCCCCGTTGAAAAACACAACCCCTCTAACGTTACTTAAAACCTTTTCTATTCAAGTCTCTTTTCGTATTGTGAAAAATTGTTTTCTATTAATAATATTATTTCTAACTCGATTAAAATTTTATTTTAATTATGCTAGATACTTTTTTATAAAAATATTATCTGGATTGGCATATTCATGTTTGTCTGTCTTTCTGTAATAGTGCAGACAAGGGTACTTACTGGAAATTTTAGTGTGTTTGGTGAAGATACAAAAGTGTAAGAACAGCTACGATACGGGAACGTGTTAAAAACAAAGTTCAATGAAGGAAATGGTTGTTGCTGTCTTCACGAAAAGAAAGAAATCATAATTGGGATGTATGTAATGTACACTGACTATATATGAAAACTGATTATCGTAAATGAACTGAACATGTAAATGTAAGCTATTAATGTAAGATTTTTCTTTAAGCATTAGCACAGACAGAGCATATACTGTTTTGATAAATATTATTATTAAACACAGAAAGTAAATTATAAAACACAGACTTATTTATTTTCTTTTAATTTATATGATATCCATTCAAACGTTTCTCGCCATTAATAAAATATTTAGCGTGTTAACAATAGTTAACTATTAAAAATAATATATTAAAAATATATTGATACTCTTATTTATTAACTTAACCCATTTTTTGAAAGTTTCCTTGTATTATGGTTTCTATGTGTTTATTGATAATTTAGAAGTTGCAATAAATTTTGATCTTTTAAGTTAAAAAAAGGAAAAAAATTTGTTAACGGATCACAAATGTATATAAAATGAATTCAATGAAAATGAAAGACAAACTACTTTTCAACTCTCCAATTACGCCTTATCTGCTTTTATATGGAAACAAACCTACGTTTTGAATCTTATGTAAAACCTAATGTAAAAGTTTCATCGTACAAGGCTAGATTGTTTGCTAATTTCTCCTAGTGGGACTGACGAACATTACAAAAGTGGGACCTGGCATTGGGTTTAGCCTGTCTGCATTGGGACAGAAGACAACTACTGAACCATCGACTCCGGACGTGACGTCTTCACTTATGTATAGACTCCACAGGGAATACGAGAGACAAGTAGAGTCCACTTAATAGGAATGTCTATAATAATATGAGCCTTACGGAAAGCTCTTACTGGTCAGAGTGAGATGTCTTATATAGGAAAGGGATGCAATGGAACTGAATAAAAATGTGTAACTGCACAGTAAGTGAAAGATATTTAACAAGGAAAATCACAGTGACTTAATTTAACCGATAAAGTTCTTCAAGCTAGTAATTTATATGTATATTTATTCATCTGTGTATTACCTCAAAGAATAGTTAATATTTTAAAATAATTCTTAATCATTGCTGTCACTAATATTTTGTAATTAATTATAAGTTTCTTATTAAATTTTGCAGTTATAATCGTAATCCACAATGACTAAATTACAACTATTGTGGAAAGCAGATGTAAGAAAGGAAAGGACCGTATGAGAAATGTCAAGATAAGAATGGGACGTGACCAAATGAAGCGGCTTACTGCAGTAGCCTTTAGATTGCGAATATAACACTGAAAATGTTGTACTTCCAAACAAAGAATCGTATTATTTTTGTTCTGTTTTTAGAAACCACAGTTGTCGCATTCTGGACAAGAAAATATCGCCACACAGCTAAACCAGAAGCAATAATTTTTATTCAATATTATTACATCTGCCATTCATTATCATCAATGTTCAAACAAGCACACACACACACACACACACACACACACACACACACACACCACAATGTAACACGTATGTATTTACTGTAGAGACGTGTATTGTGTTTACATTTGGTTTCCAGTTAATAAAATATTCTTAGTCTGAACATCTTCCGCTGCATTATGTTTCGACCATATCTATCCGTTTGGACAGTATCCGTGCTGTTGTTTTGTACAATGTTTCGGTTCCGTTGCGACTGCAAACTATGCACTCAGCGGCTAGTGTAGCTTCGCCAACTGGTATTAAAAAGTAGGTATGCAAAAAGTATGTTCAATAATTTCCTTCAATGGACATTTTTCTCGACAGTCGGAGGATGAAATCAGATTTATCAAATATACTGCTTAAAGACTGTGTTAACAACTAGAGCGACACATAACGGACTCTTAAAAGCTCAATAAAAACTGAAATAATCCATCACAAAATTATTTAGCTTAATCCAACTTAGGTTATGTGTCCAGCTTAATTCGTGTATTGTACTTAGGTCAACTTTCATGCAAAAAAGAGATAATCCTATTATTGGTATAGTACCAAAAAAAGAATACACTTTTTGATATTCTATGAAGAAAGAATATAATATTTAGGGATCACTGTTACACATCTGAAAAGTAAATTCGTATGTGGCATAATATTTGCAAATAACATATATTTGATTGAAAAACATTAATACGTACCAAAGTAGGCCTACTAGACGGAGTTAAAAATGATGTGTCCTCAAACCAACAAAAATAGAGAAAAGGAATTCAGATAAGTACTTGTCGGTATTTTTGTGGCATGGCATGAACGAGTCACGGGAAACACGAAACTATAAGAGAGTGGATTATGAAAAACCTACCTTATCGAAGAATGAAATCGTACAACTGATAAGATAGAAGAAAACAGTGGTGAACGATAGAGGAAACGTAAAGTACCCATGAAAAGTTGTCAGCTACACCAGACCGAACATTTTAAACAACAAGTAGATTCTAAAAAAGTAAGGTATAGAACAGAGGAGGAAAGTGGTATCCAATGTTGTTAATTGATTTTCTTGTTTCTTCATCTCCATTTTGTTGCTTGCTCTCTAAACACTGATATTCAAAAAAATATCTATTTTCCAAATTGTTGATAATACTTAGCAAATGCCTTTAATTCCTTGCTTTCTTATTCTGTCATGTTGTGTTTTACCAATGCGGCTTCGAGAGAAACCAGTTCAGTTGTCCTCCTTCTATTCTGTATTAGATTCGTAGATAAGACTCTGCCTGACAATGGTCTTGCACATTTCAAGTGTTAAAAGTTGAATTTACCATAACTACGAAAATTAAATATAATTACTATCTGACAGCCAACGTTAGAAACCTCATTAGACGTTGAATCGCATAATCTGTTGAATCTAATGTAGCGGTTAAGCGCTCCGTACTAGTGGAACATAGTAGCACAATATAGCGCATGTAGAAGGAAGTACATACAACGTAATAACAGTCAATTAGCGCCAGCGTAATTGTTAATGACAGACTGTAGAGCCTGTGTGTGTGTGTGTGTGTGTGTGTGTGTGTGTGTGTGTGTGTGTGTGTGTGTGTGTGTGTGTGTGTGTGTGTGTGTGTGTGTGTGTGTGTGTGTGTGTGTGTGTGTGTGTGTGTGTGTGTGTGTGTGTGTGTGTGTGTGTGTGTGTGTGTGTGTGTCAGCGCGGCGTTTTATGATTTGTGTGTGCGTGTATAATGTGTAATATGACGCTAATATGTATGTAGTGCAGTCACTTAAACTGAACGCCATAAATTGTGTCTCAATTTTCTTCAATTATTAAACTTAATGAATTACAATACGGTCATATCATCAAAATTCGTCATCAGTAAACTGTTCACAGCCAAACAGAGTCTTCTAACTAAACACTTGTCGCTAAACTTACATGGTTGTCACAAAGATAAGAGGACTCCATACAAGTCAAGCATAAAATACGGTCACTGTATTGGTTAATGGGGAGAAATTACCATCTATCAACCTGCTGCAAACGTCTTCTTCACTTCATGGTTTGTGCTCCAGTCTTTTCGACTTCAAAGAGTTTGAACATCGTTTCCATAGTCCCCTTTACCATTTAGTTTGTAGTTTAGGGGTTCTCTTACGAGTAGATGTGAATAACATACCTTCACACGAAACTTCCAATTTTGTTAATTCTTCTTTATTCTGTTTAACAAAAATTTACAGGGATTGCACAAACGCAATGCACAGAGAAGGGCATTGAAAATGCTTCAATAAATCTAAAATATATATATATATATATAAATATATATATATATATTGCAACACATCTTTTTATGATTTCTTTCATTATGGATTATGAGTTTTACATGGACCTGGTTAGGGTATATCATGCCAACACTTACCTGCAGTATATGGTACTTTTCTGCTTTGCCGGCTATTAGGTGTGGGATTTGGGCTTATTAGGTATCAGGTAACGAGTTGGGACGATGTGTTTCCAAAAGAATTATTTTAGGAAGCTGAGTTGTATAAATTGTGAATAAATGAAAACTACCTTTTTAGTCTATCATTCCAATGATTATAATTGTCACCCTCAAGGTGCTTATCTTTAAACAAATCATAATAATAAAAAGAATTTCAAATATTTAACACAATTTACGGCGGGTTCCACCAATTTATATTCTTTCTTGAATATTACTTTACACATATTTTCTCTAGTGATATATTGTTGTAATGCTTACGTCTAACAATCACATATTAAAATCATATATCTTAGTACATAATTTATAAGTTCCTGAAAATAAGACATACAATACACAGTATATACACAAAACATATAACATGGAAATATACACACATATATGGGCAGTTTCACACTGTCTGCCTGTAATTATAATTCATTTATAAAAAATCATTTTGTTATATTGAATTTAATTATTTAATAAAATGGAAATACTGAATTGATTTCATTCTATGAAATCCGTAACCCTGTTCTTTATACATGAGAAAATAAAATACGAACTTTTTAAATGAATATAACAAGGGTTATAGTTATCGTTATCTCTATGGTAATTATTATTAATCTAAACATTTTTATTAAGGGTAACTCCCTTTTAATTATTCTACTCTTCAGCCTGCTTGGCTATCAACAATGATTAATATGAAACAATAAAATTTGTGACATCTAATATCTTGATAACACTCTTAGAGCTTCTCTGCACTCTCCCT